>OX393563.1:16800445-16810445 GCA_947652115.1 Blastomussa wellsi | reverse complement strand
CTTCTGAAGTTTGAAATCTTGCCTGGGATCCATTTCTGGTCTTTCTTGAGCTATTCAAAGTCATTTTTGTTTCAACGTTATAGTGTATTTAGTATGTGGCCTGTGTCAACAAAAATCGTGCATGCTTTATAAAGCTCAAAAAAGACCAAAAATGGACACCAGGTAAGATTTCGAACTGTATTGTAGCTGTTCAAAGGAAAAAGAAGCTCCACTGCAAATCCATACAAACTCTTATATATATACTATGCTTTGGTCCCCATATATGGTCTGTGATTTAATACCCAGCATCCTTCATAGCATCTGTGATGTTTCCAACAGCTTCGTCCATGATGTCCACCATTCCAGCATATGTCCTGCGAGTTTTGTCCTCAATAAAACTGTACTTGTCTGTGTACTTTTGGGGTGCTTGGACTGGCTCATGGACATTTTGGAATGCCATATACAAGAACAACGGTTTAGATGCATTGTGTGTCTTGATAATTTCCTTTGCTCTCTACAATAAAACATGTAAGTGTGAAACAGATGTTAATGTAATGAAAGTACTGTAAATGCAAACTCAGCATGGGAGCTCAAAACCAGAGGAAGGGGTCCTTGGGTCAAATTTTGCTGGGTATGTGCTGATGACCTCTCAGAAACCCTACCCCATTATAGACTAGTCTGTGGCCAATTCTTGACCCCATCTTAGTCACAATTTGGGTAAAAGTAATTTTCGCGATCCAAGCCTTGAGACAGTTGTTGAATATTAAAACAGCAGCTCTAAATGCGACAACAACGTTTTTACCGCAAATCTCTCCTTGTACCGCCAAAATCCCAAAAATGTACTGCCTCATTCTAGTAACTCTACTGAAAATTATTGAAGAGCAGCCCCAGTGAGGTTGGGAAAATGCAACCCCATGCAGCGGCACATCCCCACTAGCCTATTACTAGGAAGTAACCCCCTCCATCCAGATTAAGAAACCTTGCAACTGAACCTTTTTATGGTCTTTAGAAATTGAAACCAAACATGTTCATATCCTACATAGGCCTTCATTGGGTGGGTGGGAAGGGAGTCAGGCATTGTGAACGGCAACAAGAAAAACTGAAAACTTCAATAAGCCGTGTGACCTAGACTCCCCACACAAGCACCCACATTCCTGGAGAATACCTGATACATTTACTGCACCGGCCGGCACCTGGCCTGTATGGGGGAATTTTTTTTGAGGTCGTGACTACATGCTGCATGCAGTGAGCTCTGTACTCCCTTACCAAGACCTAAATACTGTACATGCAATGCACCTCCAGGTTTTTACCTCTGCAAAAGCAAATGTACCATATGTCTTATCCAGGTTCCTTACTGGCTCTTTGTTGTCGTGGAAGTCCAATATATTCAAGACTGTATGAGCGAAGTGGTCTTCTAATGCACAGTAATAACCATAAAATGATTCAAACCCACGATATGTAGGTGTGTAGGGCCACTTGTAAAAGCCCAGGTGCCATTTACCAACCATATGAGTTGCATAACCTGCCAAAGGAAAGAAAATAATATTACACTGAACCACGTCAGGGACAGAAATAGATAACTATCCATACTTTTGCCCAGTCATACGGGTTTTCAATTTCAGCCACTTCTTCCCAGGGTTTTGACAAAAAGCGTGTCATGCGAGCCATTCTGGTTATCATAAACAACACATTGGTTAGCCTACATAGCACTAACCGGTTAAGGATTTAAGGGATTTCTGACTTGTATGCCTTGCATGGCTCACCTGGCTTGCTGGCTTGCATAATGTATGGACAAATTGTAAGTCAGCAAGTCATGCAAGCCATTCTGGTTAGCCTAAATGATACATACATAGCACTCCAGTTAGCCAAAATAGCACTCTGGTTAGCCCACAGTTAGCTTAGGTAGCTTGTAGATAGCCTTTACATACATTAATTTGAGATTGGGATTTCTGGCTTGTTTGGCTCATAAGTCATGAAAGTCACGCAAGCCATTTTAGTTAGTAATATAATTATCAAACACGAGAGACAGTGTTTCATCGGGATACGCGAACTCTGAGAAGAGAGTTAAAATACGACAGGCGGCGGAGTATTTTTGGTGAAACTCAAGGTGTTTGGATAGCCAATGAAACACTGTCTCAAGTGTTTGATATATCTTTTCAATTGCAACAAAAACTAAGGAGTAAACAGAGAAAAAATATCATCAAAATCTATGCTGATTAAGACCGGGTACCCAAACCTCCTTCACGGTTATGATTTTCTTTGTTTATAACAACTTGATGAATTATTAATGAGTTTGTGAAGTAATTTTTCAAACACTCGAGACAGTGTTTCATCAGGATATCCAAACACCGAGAAGATCTCTGGAGTTGAAAATATGACACGCAGCGGAGTATTTTTAACGAACTTCAACAATCAAGGTGTTTGGATAGCAGCTGAAACACCGTCTCGAGTGTTTGATATATCTTCTCAATCGAAACAAAAACTACAAGGAGTAATCAGAGAAAGTCTATGCTAATTAAGATCGGGTATCCAAACCTTCTTACAGTTGTGATTTTCTTTGTTTAAGGTGGCTGGAAACAGTTTCCAACACTTTCCAAGACATAGATTTTTATTGGTCATTATAACCAATCTATGTCAGTAGATGCCACACTCATGGTATCAAAACACTGCCCAATCATTGGTGAACTTGTTCCTGTCAATTTTGTTGCACAATAGGTTACCATAGCAACAATATGACCTGCTGAAAATACCCTTAAATTTAGCTTTAACCTCCTACAACTCAAAAACGAGCTCGGTGACCCCCATTTGTTATTATTGAATTGTGATAAGCATGATAAGATGTAACTTTTTGCAAAGTTCAAAACAAATTCTGTGGAGTGGGTTCAGAGCCACGTTAAATTTTGAAAGGAGGGATGGTGCAGTGATCTCCCACCAATACAGTTCAGGTTCCAGTCATGGGCCCAGCCCATGTTCTTGGCTTGTGCCCTTGCTTTGAGGGTTTCACTGTGGGTTCTCCGGTTTTCCTCCCTCCATAAAAACCAGCATATTGCTAAATTCCACAGGACGGCCTCTTTAATAACAGTGCCCTTCACAAAGATGGGTTTTCCAATCTAAATATTTAAAATGTTATACAATTTTATCAAGAAATTACAACAAAAATTTGTAATCAACCATCAGACATCATTTATAACAAGTGATAAACGTTAACATGCATGTAATTAATAACTTATCAAAAAATTATTCTTTACTGTTTTCCTAACTGCATACAGTACATATAAAATCACAAATTATGGTATATTGTATCAAAAACGTAATTTATTAACAAATATATATTGTACCTGATTCTTTGAGCTTCTGGGGCAAAGTGGTGAAGTTGAGTGGCAATCCATAAGGGCTTTCTGCCAACAGTAAGAAATGTTGCATACCTAAAAGTAGGTGATGTTGATAGAGAAATTGTTTAGTTTAAGTATACATCATAAGACAGTAGGTATCAAAATAATGTACAATGTATAATGGTAATGGATTTATATAATGCATTTCCATAATTATACATGTTCAAATGCACTTTACATTTTCTAGTCAGGGTGAGATTGGACAACAGCATGTTAAGGCGCCTATGGCAGCCGCCATCAGTCCACTGATGATCTCACCCCACCCACTCAACCCATGAGTACATATGCAAACAGACCAGACCACAGCACTGGGAACTCTGTGCCCTACTCTTTATGATTAGTGTGTGGGTTCTTTAATGTCCCCTGCTGACCTGTGACATTGAAGACGCAGGAGACGGGACCTACGGTTTTATCATCCTTATCCGAGAAGAATAGGACATCTAACCATTTGCAGATGTAATATTTACAAAGGCAGCATGTTCTCCTCAGTTATTTTAAGACCCTGAGTGTTGGTCCGATCTGGGACTCGAACGCAAGACCGCCTGCATGGTAGTCCAACGCTCTACCAACTGAGCTAACCGGTTTTCTTTGATGTTAATTTTTCCAAAAACCTTCCTTCCCTATAGTGTGGGCTCCAATCCAGTCTGTCTCTTACAGTAATACAGGTATCCCTTGGGGATGACCAACAGGACACCTGAATGTTTGCATTCCATTTTTAGGCAAATCCTGTGGAATTATGTACGTGGTCTGCCGTCATAAAGTTCCACCTGCAGTACATCGGTCATTGCATAGCAGACAAAAGCTATTGAAAGCATTTTTTAAACAATATAATTTGGTTTCATCAACTGGGTTGATAATGTGAATTGGCCACCGTAAAGAGATTCAAGAGCTGACGTTTCGAGCGTTAGCCCTTCATCGGAGCGAATCAAGGAATTGTGGGTCATGTGTTTTTTATATACAGAAAGCGTCCCACCGACGCAGCACCAGTTTCTTTAGAAACTTACCCCCTCTATTCAATTTTTAAACAGCCATGGTAATGAGGTACTTTTTGTTCTTTATTTATTACTGTGCCTTTTATAATTTTCAATAACTCATAAACTCAGCTCAACCAAAGATTTTATTCCTTTATTGCTGCCATTGATCACCTACGCAGATCTCTTAGAAAAGAAATTCACTTCAACCTGTTGAAAAAGGTCACCATTTTTGGTTGTTATTGTGATAGCTTTGTGCACCTGTCAGAGGAGGAGGCTGGGTAAAGGTGGGGCATTTGAACAGAGCTAAGATTTTCTGTCAAAAGCCCCATCCCAGGGTATTTGCAGATGCTCAAGAGTCACTAAAGCTCAATAAAATGATAAATATGGAAGATGGTGAATTTTTAGCTTGGTGATCATGAATAAATGATAAAGATGAAATGATCAATTAAGACACAAGCATTGGACAAAGAAGTCTTTGGCAGGATTCAAACCCATGCAGACCTTCCAACATCTAAAATCCCCACGCTCCCATGCTTGTGTTATTTCATCTTCGTCATTTATTTACCAAGCTAAAAATTTACCATCTTTCATATCAAATTGGTGATCCTTATTAAGCTTTATGTGCAGGGCAGTGTCATATATGAACCTAGCAAATGGTCTTAACTCACCAAGAGCAGCAGTGCACCTAGAGGGGTGGCCCAGGGGACCTCTCCTCCATGTGTACTATTTTTGGCACCTAATAATTACATTTAAGTGCCTATGAAATGAAAAAAATGAGCTATTGAAAAATAAGCTCATTTGAAAAGCCTTTAAAAATGAAGAAGAATGGTGTTTTCCTTTTTGTGATATCTTCTCTCGTTCCAGAGATATTCAGGATTTTTGAATTATGCAAATTAGGTACTGATGATGTCATAAGGTGTGATAGTATGGGTGTAAAAAACAAAATATAGCATATCTCTGCAAGTAATGATGCGATGAAATTGAAACTTGGTGAGCATGTTATAACCTAAGAAATACATCGATGCTGTATAATTTGATGTTGTTACAGCAACACATCCGGTTCCAGATCTATAATGATTATTCCTGTATTTGATCTTGAACAAACATCGTCCACTTCTTTAAGGTTAATTAGTGCAATGTGGGCATTGTACACGCATTAAACGGGATCAATCATTTGCCCTATACAGTCACAATGACTAATATTTGATTTAAAGAGGAAAGAAACTGGAACCAAGATTGTTGCCATAGGAACATCAAAATATGTATCAAGAGGTGTATTTCATAGGGTGCAATGTACTTGCAAAGTTTCAATTGCAACACATCATTACTTGCAGAGATATCCTATATTTTGTGTTTTTACACCTATACTATCACACCTTATGACATCATCAGTACCTAATTTGCATAATACAAAAATGTTGAATATCTCTGGAACCAGAGGAGATATCACAAAAAGGAAAACATCATTTTACTACAAAATTTCTAGCTTTGGAAAAAATTCTTCTTAAATATGTAAGAAATTAAGAAATGAGTCACTGTTGGTTTCGCTTACATTAACTCATTGGCGCCAAGAGATTTTTGTAAAAAGGGTATCATTAGAAAGATCTTTTCCTCCCGCAGAGATTGAGTACAAGTGATGCCTGTTTTGGTTAAAGATGATGACGTCAGAAGCAGAACAAAGGGCAATGGGTTAATTAAGTAAAAAAATTTTCTCCAAAGTGAGAAATTTTGTATTAAAATAAGAAATTTTAATTTAAGAAGAAGAAAGTTCTTGTTTTTTCTCAAAAATTTTAAGTTTCAAGGGGGTACAATATCCCGGCGGGGCACTGCCCCATTTTGGGAGTGGAACATGCAGGTACGAACGTCGGACCGGATCAGCTCGGAGTACTGATATGAATAAGAATAGCAGCTATTTAAGAACGAGGCATACAGCAATCGTTGCTATTATTATTCAAATCAACGATCCGAGCTGATCCGGTCCGACTTTTGTACCTGCCTGGGCGGAACTGTCCATGTCATATCGATCAGCACCGTTCTCTTTAATCCTGCATACAAATTTTAATTAAAATATATATTTCTCCAGTCATACATTGTTGTCAGGTATGAATTGTTTAGTTTTTAACTCACCAGTGTGGATTGGATATCTCCCAGTCATCAATGCGCTTCTCGTGGGAGTACAAATTGGAAGAACGTAATAGTTGTCGAGCACGACACCTTCCGAAGCCAGTTTGTCAATGTTTGGAGTTTGAATTTTGGAGCCGTGAAATCCAACGTCACTCCAGCCAAGGTCGTCAACAGCAACAAACAATATGTGTGGAGGTGAAGTGGCTGCATTTATGCAGGTTGCAGGCAAAAACACAGCCATTAAACTGCAAAGCAGCGACAGCGCACAAAAATGCCCGGACGCCATATTGGAGCTTGGCCCCAAAGTCACGCAATCTTGAAACCACGCGCCAGCCACATGTCGTCAAAGGAGTTCGGGAGATAACGGAAGTTTATGTAAAACCCGAGATGTGGCACTTTTCCTTACCCTATTTAACACAAGCAGTCATCTTCGTGACGTGACTCACTTGCGAGCGTAAATGGGTCAACTTCTTCTTTATAACGGGTGACTCGCCCCTTTCCTCGCTCGAGATAGATCTAGATGGCTTAGTTTCTCTCCTTCCCATTTTTTTCCTTTTTTGTTCGGGGAAGCGGAGGCTATTTTCCTCTCGCTTTTATTTTTATTTATTTTCCTCTCGTTTCAGGTTTGTCGAGTTATCAAATAGAAAGTGGTCTACGTTAGCCGATTCCTGGTCAGTTGCAACAATTCCCAAGTTAATTTTTGACACAATAAATGATAACACAACTTCTTTAAACGAGGACCTGACAGCTCTAGCTTAAATTTTTACACCAAGAATAAGATAGGATACTTCAATATTTCAGTTTTTTTCCGTTACCTTTATTTTCAAATCAGTTGTGGTTTCTTCACCATTCTTTATTATCTCATCTGCAATATCTTTAAATAAGGGAAATCCCACGTCAAAGAGACGTGCATGCAGGTCGTTAGGGGTGTAGCTTGAGCCACGCCCCGGCAGACTGGTCTCCTTTAGGGACTAAATCAATAATTTCCGACGGGTATCCCATCCATTTTATGTGGGAGCCAGCCCCCAAACCCCCGTTCCCCCACCCACACCCCCGGGTATATAAATTTCATCATAAGTCAAGCTTTGCTTTGCGAAAACGGTCTCGATTAGATCGTGATTCAACGAGAATTGCAAATATATGAAACGGAAATTAGAACTTTTATGCATGATCTCCAAGTAACATGGATGGGTTGTCCTCTGGTGGGCAGTTGACTACTGGAGCAGGAATTGGAGGGTAATAAGATCAGTGAAGCATCAAAATATCGCAAGATATTTAAGCTTACAATGTAGGCAAAGTTTGGTACACAATGTCAGCCAGCTCAACCGTTTCCCTCTCAATCCCTGTAAAGCAAAAGAACTAAATAAATTCCTAAAGTCATTCCATCCATTGAGAAAATAAAGACTCCCTGATTGTTTGAAAAATAGGCATCATGTACAGTTTCAGATTCTTTTTACGTTACAGGAAGTTTTCGCTGATCAGCAAAGAAAACGTCTTTTTTACTGCGACTTGGCTGTTAACATTTCCCTTTTATGTTCTCGCCCAAAAGGTGCTAAAAGTGTACGTTTCCACCAAAAGAAAATGGAGATAATTTATTAACATGTATTGTGCAAATTCCATAAAATGAACAAATGGGCATTACAATATATTCGAATCACGTTAAAAGCGCTTTCCGGATACATTTGAAAGTTGCATTTGGGAGTAGTCCTCTCAATGTAAACAACTAACAGGAGGGTTAGCGAACACGATGTATATTGACAGCTCAGAATCCAATCTTCATAGCGCATTGAAAAGGCGAAGACACGGGAACGGTCCATCGCACATTGTCTCACTTTGTCTCCTTCGCCAGCCTGAAATTGGCTTGATACATGAATAACGTCAAAAGCGCTTTCCAAAGTGGATACTTCTGAAAATGGAGATTCCTCCTGTTCGTGTGAACAGTCAACTCGAAGGTTTACAAAAACGATGCGTGGTAAAAGCACCAAATCTACAACATCGCGCATTGAAAAGGCGAAGATATGAGAACCGCACGTCGCACGTTGTCTTGATGCCTCTTTCACCACATCCACTTGATAAGCGACAATTAAACCAGCCATCTCTTAGCTTTCAGCTTCATTTTTCGGTTGAACTAGAACCACCAGCGAAGAAATAATGATGGTAATAATGAAGAGAACGAAGAAGAAGTTATCAATAACATTTACAGCGACATGCCACTCTAGTTTCCTTTTGTCTTCTGCCAAGGCTCGATCGATAAACATTGACACTTTGTCCATGCCCGCTACTTTCAGTTCTTTCTCTGCTACGTTAGCGTTCTTGACATCTTCCCGTGAAGTTATGTCTGTGACAGTAATTTTGTCGTCTTCGGGCATGATTTGGTTCTCTTTCACGTAGCAATCGCTCGGTTTCTTTTCTTTATTTTTGAGTTGCTTTCTTTTCAGCCTCTTCACAGATCCGCTGCTCAAAATGGGGCCAAGTATCTCAAATAGGACATACCGCGGCCACCCCGTCAGTTCGATTTTGGGATGATGGTGCTCAATGTTGAGGCTGATACACGTGCACAGAAGACCCAGTGAAATCTCGATCATGACCACAGAGAAGTAGGTGCTTATGAGAGGCGTCACCTCTGATGTAGACGGTATAGCTTCAATAACCACAATCATAAACACGGTCATTCCCAACAGAATGGTGATCATAAGAGAAATCCTCTCGCCCGTTTCCGGCGGAAACAGGAAAGCCGTGGCTGTGAGAAGCGCCAGGACAACGCAAGGGACGATCAAATTGTTGATGTAGAACAAGGTCCGCCGTTTAATTTTGATTTCGAACGTGAGATCGGGGTAGGGTTCGGCACAGCACCCGTAGTAAACCACGTTTTTCGTTGCATCAGCTGATAACAGGTCCCATTCGCCATTTCGCGTGAACGTGCTCAAGTCCGCAGCTGCTTTGTCGTCGAAGAAAGCCAGGTCTAGTTTCAACCCATGGAAAGTCCACGAGCCAAATTTGAGGTTGCAGGTCTGCATGTCCCAAGGGAAATACCTGACGTTAATTTTGCACGAGCTCTTGATAAGATTTGGGGAAAGCCACGTGATCGTGCCTTTACTGCTGATGATGACCTTGGTATCAAACAGATACTGTTCACCATGGTCGCCTTCTTCGTTGACGCTTTAAACAAAAACATAAAACGCTTAGAGCGAATACATTACAATAGGGATTGAAATGATTTTGTTTACGGTCGACTATCAGTTTGTATGCTAAACTGAACGGGTATTGCGCTTGAACACCAGTCAGTTGGATTATGTTACGTGTCACCTGAAGAGGAAAAAAATGGAGTGGGCGAGGAAGCACTGTAACGAGAGGCAGGCAGAAGGGAGACATCAGGGGACTGGTAGGAGAGGGAAGGGAGGTAATGTGGGAGGGAGTGGAGGAGAATGAGGCAATGCGGGAGGGACGAGGAAGGGAGGCAATAAGCGAGGGAGTCGAGAAGGGAGGAATGCAACTGTCAAGTGACGTTTCTAATAAATATGGAAAACACTT
>OX393563.1:16782945-16795445 GCA_947652115.1 Blastomussa wellsi | reverse complement strand
TTATACATACCAGACTGTGAAGATTGCTGTACGCCAGTCCAAACTTGACCAGAACTGGTTTTGACAGGTTCAAAACCGGTCTTCCCTCTGCGTCATAATTTTTAAACAGAGCCTTTATCAGAGTTTGTTCAATTTTTGTCCGGTTTAACTGAGCATGGCAGCCTACACAAAAAGAAAACAAAATAAAACACAACATCATATCCTTCCCTTTACGCGCTACTACCAAATTCTAAAATGGTTAATTGCTAATTTTTGACTTTGCAAATCAGTAAAATCTTTATTAAGTAAATGCATAGATTTCGGAGGCCTCGAGCGTCGCCCAGATGATGATGACAGAGAAATTGAATTTTTCTTCTGTTCGCTTTTGCTTGTAACAATAAACGGATGTGTGTGTTACTCTACGAAATCGATATGTTAGTGTACGGGTGTAATACGGCTGTTGTGTTAATGTATTAATTATCACATCTAGAGGTTGATTAGTTTCGTAGGTGGCAGCCATTTTTCCACAAGTGTTAAACTTCGCTTCATGCTCGACAGTCTAAGAAAAAAGGGAAACCTTAGGGAAGTCTAATCCGTGGCACTTTCCGCCATTTCATTTTTCGTTTGGTTAGATTCGTCCGTAAAACAGAATATCCTTTCATTTTCCAGTTGCTTCTATTTCAATGGAATGATTAAATCTTAATAATTTTTTCGTGTGTTTATGCTTATTCTGTATTTCTTTGTCTATTACCTCTTTATTTCTTTTTCTTTATTCTCTTTTTCATTTTTCTTTTATCTTTTTTCGTTTTACGGTTTACGTTTTACGTTTCACGTTTTTTGTTTTTGTTTTTTCTTTTTCCATTTTTCGTTGTTTGTTTTTGTTTTTTCCTTTTAACTCTTTTCCAATTTCTTTTTTCTATGTTGGCAATAAGCAATTCGTTTTTTGTTGTGTTTTCATTTTCTTTTTTTCTTTTTATCTTTTGCTGATTTTTTTCTGTCTTCTTCGTTTTGCCAGGAAGTAGTTAATTATGGGAACCATCGGGGCTCCAAGGGGTAGTAGGATATGTAGTTCATTGGTGAACACAAATTTAGGCGCCATTTTCCAATGGATTTGGTTGAAGAAGGTGAAATTCTGTTTTAGTGTCTTCTATGCGCAGGAATAACGCATGGGGATATCGATATCTGGTTACAAATACGTTTTCGTACTGAGAAAAGGGGCTTGAGCGATAAGAATGTTCGTGAATACTGAAGTGTGCGAGGAATACCCAAGCCCAAGGCTCACGAGTTGACCAACCGTAGTTCTACAATGATTATCTGAGGTACGTTACACTTTGATTTTCTGCCTATATTTAATAATTATCCTAGGAAATCGCGTGGAATATCGCCTGGTACGACGATAGACGATCGACTACGAGTACGACTCTTGAATTTCAATCCAGTTACATTCCCAGAGCCCTCACTCCTCCCTGTTGCTGAGCAGGTACAATGGAGACTATCTGTAGGAGATTGGCGTGAGATATGAGATGTGATAAACATAAGCACGAGCACTTGGTTAGAAAATTCGTACTGTACTTGTACTCGTACTCCGGTCTGAAGGTCCCTAATTAGTCAAATAAGCAGAAAATTGACGTGTCACGTTCCTCAGATACTCATTGTAGAACTATGTATGTTGGCTAAATCGTGAGCCCTGGGCTTGTGTGTTCCTCACACACTACAGTATTCCCGGACATTCTTTACGCTCAAGCCCCTATTCTCACTGTACGAAAACGTATCTGTAACCAGATAGTGATTTCCCCATGCGCTTTTCCTACCCATACAAATGCGCCTACATATCCTACTACCCCTTGTGGCCCCGTAGGTTCTCATAATTAACTAGTTGCTGGCAAAACGAAGAAGATAGAAAAAAGAAATCAGAAAAATGGAAAAAGGAAAAAAGAAAATGGAAAAACACACAAAAACGAATTGCTTATTGCGAAGAAAAAGAAATTGGTAAAAAGGAAAAACGAAAAACGAAAATAGAAAGAAAAGGAATAAAAAAAAGAAATAAAGAGGTAATAGACAAAAGAAAATCAGGAAAATTTAAAAGAGAGAAATACAGAATAAGCATAAACACACGAAAAAATTATTATGATTTAATCATTCTTTTGAAAAAGAAGCAACTGAAAAATGGTCGGTCAGGATTTTTTCAACTTTAACAAAAGTGAAAAACGAATTTGAAAATTGAAAAATGATTTCGTTAAATTTTTATTTTCATTTTTCTCCGAAAAATTGAAAAAAAGAAGTCCAAAAATTCATTTTTATGCAAAAAAAGAGAAATGAATTTTGAAAGATGGGTTGCTAAAGTCGTTTTTAATTTTCAAAAAAATGAAGAAAAAAATGAAGATCATTGAAAAATGAAGATAAACTAAAATGTTCACTTTTCAAATTCTGAGAAAAATGAATTGGCACTTGGGTACATGCATTGACTATACTCGTAGTGACAAGAAAACATAATGGAAACGACCATGCTAATAGACCAATTCCGATATATTAAAATTCTAACATGGCGCCGAGGCTTAGGGGAATAAAACAAAAGAAATTATTTATTCATCCCTAAGCCTCGATACAAAATCCTTTGTTTTATTCCCCTAAGCCTCGGTGACATGTTAGAATATTAATATATCGGAATTGGTCTATTAATAGACCAATTTCGATATTTTAATATTCATTCTAAAACAATAGACATCACTGCGAGGCTCCGGGGAATAAATGTCACAAACTGTATAATTTATACCCCGGAGCCTTGTGCTGAGGTCTATTGTTTGAGGCTGAATTTTAAAATATCGAAAATTGGTCTATTAGGGTAAGGGTTATCAAAACTCGGATACGACCACATGGCGAAACATCTAGCAAGATTAGAGTCAATTTAGAGCCACTGGCCGGGAAACAAAAAAGAATGCTGGACCCTTGCTATCATGAAAGAAACTTTACCGGTTGCGAAGGACGCAGGTTTTTTTTACCCTAACTGATTCGTTCTAAAGCAGCACCAAGACTTCTTAAACAATCCCATCTTCAATAGGTTTCAGTTAACACTCGTTTCGTAAGGTTTTAAAACTGCTTCGCATGCTTTTGCTGATTTTGTCACTGCATGAGATCTTTACACCCTTCCTGCCACCACACGTGTAGCTGTTGTCGCAAGGGATAGTTAATTTTGGAAATCTGTAGCCTGTAGAAAGCAACAATAACAGTGCGTTTATATTTTAGGGAGTCTGGCCTCATTTCGAAGCTTTAATGACATCATTTGGTTTACCGTCAAGTTGCTCGTCTGGCTTGCTGTGCTATCGGGCGTCGCTGGTTAGGAGCATTAAGGGAGTCCTAAACTGAATCCTAAACGAAAACCTAAATTATTGAGCTTTCCTGCCAAGTTCACAACAGAGCTTTACATCCAAACACTAAACACTGATTTGTACCGTGTTGAGAATAACTTCTGCAGATCATTTATTGATTATATTTTAGCGTCCCAACAGTTTTGCTGGGCAGGCGACCTAAACAAGCAATTGAGAAAAATTATATTTGGTAGACACGTTTTCTTCTGCCACCAAATCAACTGAATAGTTCTTCCAACAGGACGGCAACGAAAAAGAAACCTACATCCAAATGCAGTTGCTCTCCAATAGCACTCAACCCACTATATTTTTGATTGTAATGAGTTTTAATTCCATAACCAGGCGAATTCAACCAATGAAAATTTAGCCTATTTTTTAATTCATCAGTTCGTAATCCGTCTCAATCTTCTCCATCCTTAACCATCCTTGTTCCTGTTTGGTTTAGTATCACTTCTTTGGCGATTTTCTTCCCTAGTAAACTATTATTTTGTGGTTTCCTTCATTTCAAGGGTAATTTGGTTGATTTGTCACCAAAATATGAGTCAAAATATCGTCACGTAGCTGCTTGAACAATCCGCAAGTGGTTGCTGACGCAAATTCATACTCGAATGCACACGCCGCATGTGGAAAAAGTACAAGGGTGACTGCTTATAAACTGTAAAGCAAATTCACTGCATCCGTCAACTTGTCAAACTTGACATGACGCAATTAGAAACGCGGCAATTTGTCGCGAATCCACATATTTCTTAATTATTAATCTACTTCTTTTCGCGAAGTTTACCAAGAGAGCTCGAGGTCATTATAAATTTCCAACATTGTCTTCCCCTAAGCACGATCAACAACGTAAACGTTTCGTATTCTTGCCCAACGTTTGCACTGAATCATATTGAACATACCTTAGTTATATCGACTTGAAAACCACATCCTTCCATTAAAGAAATCTTAACAAAAATGCCGACTCCGATAGATTGGTCGAAAATCAACGAATTTTAAAAATTCTAATTCGCTTACAACAATTTGCATGTTAATAACAAGCCCAAAAGTAATTTCGTAGGGTTTCGATTAAATTCACAGAAGGAGAAAGAAAACAATTTTGTGCTTAATTCTTCGGTAGAGTTGGGTGTCTTAGCAACGTTTTAAGTACGTCAGAACAGATTGGGCAAAGCTTCGGTTAAATTGTATAATCAAAGTAACACTGGTAAATTTATGATGAAAGCGAAGGCTCGCACTTTTTAGTTATCGGTTAAAGGGTGTAACAGATTTATGGCAGGCGCGCGAAAATGGAAAATGCCTAGCGTTCTTACATCAAGAGACCTGCAGCAGTTAATGAAATCCATTAACAAGATAGCAAAATAGACCGAAGGTAATACGTGTAATTAACGGGTTCTCTTGATAACCTACACCCCTGAGCAGACCCTATCTAGATAGCAGTGCGAGTCATATTTAATTATTGTACACACGAAACGAGGAATGAGTTATTCAAATATACCCACACGACGGCCTATATATATTTCTCACAACCCTTCACCATAAATTTAAGCCAATTTTTTATGTGATAATATTTCCATGTAATATTATTTTAAAAATATGGAGTGAAAGGACAACAACGTCAAACTGAATAATAAACATTTTACGCAATCAAAAATAAGTTTAATGTTTGCCATCTGTAGTTTTTATTTGGTACCCACATTTCAATTTTGTGGTAAAGCATAAATTTGTCTTAGTATTACTAATTATTGCCTTATAAACCGCTTCAATATGAAATAGAATCTGGCACCTCTGGTCACAAAGAAACAATCTGAAACCGGTTAGAATGTTCGAGAAACTTAGCGTGAAAGTTACATAAAAGGAAAGCGCCTAAGAATGGAAATAAAATTGCGGGGAAAAATGAACGCGGCTGCATGAAGTGTAGCAAGCACTTGACAATAGATGAACGTCATAGCACCTTTACCATAGCTGGCAAGAATCATTTTTGTGGTTTCCGAGAGCAGTAAAATTACGTTCGTACCAATCTCCTTTTCAATTTCGATAAGGAAAGCGACTCAACGACAGAACAAAAAATTACATTCGGAACTGGTTACTTGTCCGAAGACAAATCTTGTTACAACCGTTATCTTAAATAAACCACTTGAATTTAGAGTTCATTCAGTGGACTCAATAAAAGCGAAACTATTTAGTACCTAATTAACACTCACTACATTCCACTTTGTAGTTTTTAATCACGTGCAACGAGACTTCACACACATTCTTATATATAAAGAACTTTTAACAATCCAACTTTTTAGAATTTGATAATGATGAGCGAGTCATCGAAACGTCATTCGAAATTTTTATCGTTGGTTTTTATTCTTAAATATTCAGTGGATAAACAGAACAATAGCGTGACAGCAAGAACACTAAGTTTTCCACGTCTCTAAACTGTACCAAGTTTCAGTATCAAAGGTTCGATCACACCTCAAATTTGCGAAGAGCTGGGGTTATCATCTGTCACACACCATGTTAACAAGAATGTACATTTTAGATCTTGCATTCTGCACTGTACATATCCTGTACGTTTATTTAACTTTTACTTACATTGGTAATCCATGGCCGCAAATATCACCGCGAGCGAGAAAATCGACACACAACAGCGTCTAGCGTTCAAACGGCGGGTTAGCATCCTTTTATCTGGTTGCCTCTCCGTAAGCTCCAGCTGTTATCAGACCTGAAGGAAGCAAGCAAACACTTATGAAGTCGCGGTCCATGTGTTCAGAGACTTTTAAAAGTCTGTCTCAGAAAACGAACAAAGTAATATCTTTTTTCCTACCTCTGTTTTCAGGTGTTCTCTGCGAAAGCGCCCCAAGCAAAACTATCCCAAGATTACTTCCTTGATAAAATAAGCTGGACAACCGATGGTAAACAGAAGATTGGTTTTTGATCGATTCGAGATACCAAGGTCGCTCTTTAATTAACATGCGTGGTGTAAGTAAACTGTCTGTCTTCACACCCGAGTTGTCGCATATATAAACGGTTATGTCCTCAAAAATTTGTCTATTTACTTTTCCAGGTGTACGAACCAGCTTAAATTTGTCAGAGATGAACAGAATTTTACACACACTTATCCCATCGCCGCCTATCGAGATGTAAATGTCCCTAAAAAACTTCCCTTTGCGATTATCATGACAAAGGGTCGCCTAGGGATACGTATAATTAAAACTGTATATGTGGCGAATTTCGGCATCCAGTTGTCTTTTTCGCAATAACAAAAGCAAAATAACTGAAAGTTCAACAAACACTGTTTTAAGAAAACCGTCCATGGACGTTTTTTTTGGCAAAAAAATAACCATAACAAAATTATGTTTCAGTGAAAACAATTGTTAGATTTCTTGCATTCACGTAAATAATTGCAATTTCGAGATAACTTAACAGCTTACAAAATGAGCCTATTGTGACGAGGCTGCTATTTATCAACATATACTATTAGCGGAACAGCAAAACAAATTTTGTCACCTGCAAACTCAGTGATGAAGTTTGTGGAATGATTTATTTTTATCTTTTTAAAGTGAAAACTCCTACAAGGTCACGAAACTTGAAAATAGAGTGTAAAGGTGTTTTCTTCAAAAGCGAACCAAAGAATTGCATTCTAAAGAGGACACTTCAGTGGTGAATACATGCACATATGATTGTGTTTTGCGCTATCGAGATACCACCCGCTGGTTCAAACAGAAGTTGAACATAAAATTATTTCACGCCCAACTCGAGAAAGGAATTGATTAAAGGAATAAACGGAGAATTTAGAAACTCACGATTGCCTTGTTGAATTTCTCTGTCGTTTATTACACGAAACTTCATTTACCAATCTAATATCGGAATAATTCGCTATAACAATACATTTCACAAGTCAGTGATAAAACAAATAAATAAAATTACTTTGGTACCGTGAAAGATAAAAACAGTTTCAAATTGCGCGGAAAAAATTTGACCTAACGGCACAGGTATCGCTCAGGTCCGCTCAGTTTAACAACAAAAATAACAATTTTGTGTTTGCAATTCAACAAAACGAAGTGGTCGTGAGCAAAGCTTTCAGATTACATGTAAAGCCGCACGCTTTAATTAGTAGACAATCATCAATAATTTAAAAACATCCCGTTCAACTTGGGTGATCTTGAATGCATTCAAAGTCAGAGATGACATTGCATTCTTTCTTTGTTAAAATCAATAGAAAAAGTTGCAGTTGTTTATATCGATAACAACTGATCATGATATATTTATGGATGTCAAGTCTATACACCGCCAGTATCTTTCACGGATCGAGGAGCAATACGCAAAAAGAATAAGAAAACACCGCCATTTGGTCTCTCTTCGTTTTTCGCCTCTCTCCTGACAACAAATACACAGAATACGAGCATGGCTCACTGTTTTCCTTTAATTCCGATAAGGGAGGAAATTATCCTCGGAGACCCAGGGGAAGTTAATTGGGGCGACACGAAGTGCGAACGAAAGTTTACAAGAACTCGCAAGAATGTCGCTGGGATGCTACTCTCCAACGACAAGTTCCACGACCCATTCGAATGCTTGCCTCTGATTGCCCACAAAATGTTTGTGGCCAATCAGAGACAATTTTTGTGCCCAGGAGCACTTGCGAATTCTTGTAAACTTTCGTTCACCGATTTTACTTCGTGTCTAATCCTGGGATCAAGGAAGGAAAACAGGGAGTCTGGGACCAAGATTGACGTTTTTCACAGTCCTCGTCCCCAGAACCGCTTGTCCCTCTTAGCCGACTGTGCACGAGGGAGCAGTGGCTCTGGGGACACTAATAGGCCACTTTCGCTATATTAAAATTCAGCTTGGGTGTCCTCTAGGCCTCGCTACCAAGCTGAATTTTAATATAGCGAAAGTGGC
The DNA here is from genome assembly GCA_947652115.1 of Blastomussa wellsi. Classification (NCBI taxonomy): domain Eukaryota; kingdom Metazoa; phylum Cnidaria; class Anthozoa; order Scleractinia; family Plerogyridae; genus Blastomussa; species Blastomussa wellsi. The sequence goes on along the minus strand of OX393563.1, from coordinate 16,787,220 downwards.
CTATTTGATTCGCTAGAATCTAACAAAGGGCCTCCAATCAAATCAACCGTTTTAAAATCCCTTTTTCCAAAGATAGTTTAAAACGGTTCATGTGTAAGTTCATGTGATTCATGGGTCCCAGAGCCACTAGTTCCTCGTACACAGGCCCAGCCGGTTAAAAGAGACAAGAAGCTCTGGGGACGAGAATAGACAGGCCTCCAAATATCTGCGAGTCAGATCAAGTTGGTCCCATACTCCTATTTCAAACTGGATAGAATGTTTCGTTCAAATGATTAAAGTGTCTATACGACCAAAAGCGATTGTTTTGGATTTGGTACTGGGCTCTGGAATGCGTAGAAAACTATTCTGAAAAATTTCTTTCGATTCCGTCACTTTTCACCCCAAAATCAAGCTTGAAATTTCCCGCCTTGGCCACGCCCAATGAAGTTGACCGCGTGATCGAAGAATGGTGATGAATGACGTCACTTCAGCCAATTCCTTTCTTTGAGTCAGCAGAATTTGAACACCTCACAGCAACACATCTATCAGACATATTATTCGTATCAAATCCGTTACAACTAATCATATTTCTGAATTAACAGTGAAATGAACTGACAGGAAGATTTGACGATTCCTGACTTGACGACACGACCCGTTCTAGAACCAGGACTCTTTTTTTGTAGCAACTCGTGGTCATCTTCATTGGGCGTGGCCTACGCGGGAACTTTAAAGCTCTATTTTGTGCAAAAACGTTGCGGAATCGAAAAAAATAAAATTGGAATACTTGCTTACGCAATATAAAGATACCAAAAGCATAAAAACCCTGTAGGCCATATAGACACTTTAAGCATGGCAAACTATTTGCATAGAACTAATTTAATATGGTTCTTACAGTAGTCTAAAGAATTTCTTCCAAAACAATTAATGTACAAGATAACATTCAACTTTCAAAATATATTTATTCACATTTTTCCGGAATTTGGTGACAGCAGAAAATATTTCAGCTTCGCCTACACAAGGCGCTTATAATCGGGGGCTCGTAATCAGACAGAAAGGCGATCTCCTTTGTCAGTTGAGAATTTAAATCTAAAATGAAAAGGAAAAGAAAAACGTATACATTAAGAGCTAGCCAAAACGACAAAGAAGTTTATCATAAAGAGTAGCAGAAGCGAAAGAGTATATTGGTCAATAGTTACAGGAAGCTTTTCCTGGAGTCGCGGCCCTCCACTGTGGACAACGACACCGTCAACGAAATAAAAGCGTTCCCTCGCACGCATTTTTACCACGCGCGAGCTGGTAGCACGAGCAACAACAAACGTTTTCGCTTTTTACTCTGACGAGGGTGGACACAGGCTAGGACACCGAAGATAAAGTAAAAATTCCACACAGATTGGCTTAAGAAACCGTAAAATATTTCTATTACCGATCGTAATACTGGTGACAGTATTTTCAGTAAAGCTTAGTAACTCACGAGGTAACGTCAATCTCGAACTTCACTTAAAAAAAGATTTAGACATACTAGTTACACCAGAAGCCTATCGCCTAGGTTATAGGCTTCTGACTACTCATAATTACAGTTATACCACAAAGAGTATATTTCAACCGCATACAGAAAAGTTAATACAAAACAGCAGAGAAAAAAGAACCCTACGCTCTATTTACAATGGGCGAAATTTGTCGTATTTATTTAATTATTAGCCCAATTCCAAGGTGAAAATCGTTTGGAAACCAAGACATCACGCACCTTTCGTTAAAACTCCTCTTTGCTTGAAAAAATGAAGGCACGAATCAAGTTCTTCTTTAGAATAAGGCGGAATCTCGATGTTTATGGAAGACTGCACCGCTGATAAACCTCTCTGTTGGACAAATTAAAGGAATACTTTGATCTTCTTTTAAAAAGATTTTAAGAAGCTAAGTAACCTTAAATGCTTGATTTTGCACAACGGTATACCGAAAAGGCAGTAGAGCCTCCACCAAAGGTCGGACTGTGTGCCAATTAACAAACATGGGTTTTAATGACAACTGTTCACAACTGCCACTACTCCTGATACATTTATGGAGGTTTTCACTGAGTGTCGTAAGTGATTCGCGTTTGCTTTGCTACGCTCAGTGATTGGCCTAAAAATCTCGCGCCACTTTCTCATCCAATCAAGAGGAAGGCTAAAACCAATTGTGCCTCGCCGCATTCACATTTTCCCGCGCTTCGCACGGCTACACGTATTTGCTTCGCGTTTTGATTGGTTCACTGTACAACACGGCCTGTGTCCTTTATGATTTCCTAGAGTGCAGTGGAACCCCGCCTTACGGTCACCTGGTTATTACGGTCAATGTTTTTGGTCCCGGTGAAACGCCCATACATTTTCATTTCCGTTACTGGACTTAAAGGGACACAATATAATTTGGTTTTAAAAACCGGGTTGATAATGTGAATTGGCCGCCGTAAAGAGATTAAAGAGCTGACGTTTCGAGCGTTAGCCCTTCGTCGGAGCGAATCAAGGAATTGTGGGTCGTGTGTGGTTTATATACAGAAAGATGGAGCTTCGCTATTGGCTGGTGCCTGGTAACGTGAAAACAACGGAATAAATTAGTTGAATGAAAAGCGTTCGTTGATACCGTGAGGATTAAGAGTGCCGATTTGACTTTCCGTGCTTCCTTGGTGAAGGGAAAGGCCGCAGACTGCCATATGTTGCTTAGAATGATTTGGGAGATTGAAGTGTCTCGCGACCGGTTTCGATGCATTTTTGTCGTCTTTCTCTACGTCACGAAGGTGTTCTCGGAATCGGTCGCCTAGTCGTCTCCCTGTTTCGCCGATGTATAACTTTTTGCAAAGAGTGCAAGTTATGCAGTAGATGACATTGGCTGAGGTGCAGGTGAAATGATTAGTGATCTTGATAGATCGCTTGGGTCCCGAAATTTTGTCAACGTTGTGAATGGAAGGACATGTTTTGCATCGTGCGCGAGCGCATTTAAAAGTTCCGGGTTGATCACTTGTTTGGAACGCACTTCTGACTAAAATGTTACCTATGTTTTTGTCGCGTTTGAATGAAATTAATGGGGGTTGCGAAAAGATTGTACCAGTGTCGGGATCATTTTGAAGTAATTTAAAGTTTTTGAGAATGATGGCTTTAACTGCGTGGTTGTGAGGGTGAATGGAATTCTATCGTTGTTTTCTCTCTGTGACGTTTGTAGTGCTGACTGTCGATCAATTTGTTGGGCGCGATGATGGCCCGCTTGAACAACAGAAGCAGGATAGCCGCGTTTGTCGAAGAAATTGCACATTTCCTGATTTTAAGGAAAAATCAGAGTCGTCACTACAAAGACGGCGAAGTCAAAGAAACTGAGAATAAGGAATGGAATTCTTGACATGTGATGGATGTGAAGATGACTACAACAAATAACTATGAGAATCTGTGGGTTTGTAATACACACTGGTGCATAAACCGGGACACAGTCAGCTGGTGCACATGCGCATTAGATAGCATTTCATAGCTAATTTGCATATCACATTTTATCGCGATCCATGCTGTTTTAACTAAATATGATCAAGTAATGCCATAGGATGAGCAAAAGCACACTCAAAAACAAGTTTTCAGTAAAGGATTGAAAATCGAGTGAAACCCTGGGAAGATTGAAGCGGATTTTGAGATGTACGTTTGATTTCAGGTTGGGGTAAACGTTTTTCAAAGTGAGAAAACTAGTGGCCAGGTCAGCGCGGTCCCTAAACTAACTGTGCCCCTGTTCATCTCGAAATATCGCTTCAATCGTCGCAGTGTTTCTCTTGATTTTCAATCGTTCACTGAAAACCTGTTTTAATTTTGAGTGTGCTTTTGCTCATCCTATGATATTATATGATCATATTTAGTGAAAACAGAATGGATCGCGATAAAATGTGATATGTAAATTAGCTATGAAATGGAAATGTGCATGTGCACCAGCTGACTGACTGCATAAACCGTAATATCTTACCTCAAAACAACGCAAAAAAGCTGAAATTCAGCCACAAGTTAGCTTCCATTTCTGGTAAGTAGGTCGTAAAGTTTCATCGCCTGAAGCTCTTTCGATTCTTTGTAATTTTGGAAAGAGTTCGTCGAGTTGGATGCCCTATTTCCGGACGATCGTTACAAGACAAATACTCCGCTTTTCTTGGGAACATTCTTCTCCTTCGCGGCAAAATATATCTTATAAAAGTTGAATAAAGAAACATTCCTTTAAAATATTACTTTTTGTCCAAAAATTGAAAGCGTTTTCTTTCGATTATTTAGCCAAGAAGTCATCAATGTTTTGAAACCACTCAAG
>OX393563.1:16757945-16775445 GCA_947652115.1 Blastomussa wellsi | reverse complement strand
TTATCGCCGCAGACATCGAAACATGTCAAAGAAATAATTTTTAGTCGCGTGAGACGAAGAAACGTACGCTACGTTGGGTAAAAGCCTCTCGCCGTCATCATTTGTGACTTTAGGGTCTTGAGGAGAGCTCTATCCCGCAGCTTGAGAAACGAAACTGAGTGGAAATGTCAAATGGAACAGAAAATTGCCGGAATTTCCAATTTTCCGGAAAAATGGACAACCTCGAGAGGTTGTCCAAATTCGAAACGAACGTTTCGACAATGACCGTTCCATTCGATTCTGTACCGGAATTTCCGGAAATTTTGGCATGGATCGCGCCCAAGAATTTGTAGATAATCAAAAAATGTAACGATCTTAAATTTCCAGTTGTTCTTCGGTGTAAAATTCCCGCAGTACTTCAGCCGAGCGAATTTTGCTCGACCGTAGGAGTCAAGCGAACGATGTTTCGCTTCTTGTAAAGACGACAAGACCTTGCTTTCTTTGTTTCTTCTGGACTGTACTTTTGCTTCTAGCCTATCTTTAAGTCTAAATCCGAATTGTTAATTTTGTCGGCATTCTTCCCATTTATAACAAGTAGACGGATTTTTCTCTCTGAAAACTATGCGTTTTGTGTGAAACTGAACTTCAAAGCTTGCTGTTCGCTGGTACGCACCTCGATGGTTTTCCCGCTTCAAACGGTCTGAACGTAATCTGATTGGTTTAAATTCATCGCGTGAACCAATCAGCTTCAGGGCCGTTTCGGCCCGCGCAGCGTGTGTTTTGACGAGGCCGAATTTCAATTTGGCCGCGTATATTGATAATAATGAAAATTGACGCCAGCAAATCATTTACTGACTGTACTGAGAAATAACATCCTCGGAGACCCAGGGGCGGTCAGTCGGGCGACGCGAAGACTCCTTTTCACTTACCAAACCACCTTGGGGATGTAACAGTTCTGTAAAGTGATGTACCAAACTTAACCTCTTGGGTTTTATCTGAAATAAAAAAAAATTAAAGAACCTAGTAAATGGCCTTAGCTCAACAAAAGTTCTCGCAGCTCAGTCGTTAGAGCGCCCAACCGGTAATTTGGCAGGTCATGGGTTCGAATCCTGTCGGGGACTCAGATGTTTTCTTTGCTACACGCTCGTATCGTATTAATTTTGATCATTTCACCTTTCTCAGTAAAAAAACCCACATCTTTGACCCTTTAAAGTGGTGGCCAGCTTCTCGCTATTGCTACTGAAAATGAGTACTACCGTTTGATTTAGGGTTATACATGGCAACTAAATTCCGGTAAATCTAGTAAGTAATAAATTGTCTGCCTATGTACAGAACCCTTTAGGGTTATACATGGCAACTAAATTCCAGTAAATCTAGTAAGTAATAAATTGTCTGCCTATATACAGAACCCTTATCAACTAAGTAAGGTGTGGGGTGTCGAGTGTTTCTGATCTTAAAACAGGCCGCTGTGTGCGTGTGATTTTCCAGTTTAGCGTGTATGAGATAGGGCGGTTTTCATTTGGGTGTCGAAAGTAATTCACGTTTACTCTGGTTTTGCACTACTATGCTCAGTGATTGGTTGAAAAAGTTCGCGCCATTTCTCAGCCAATCAGAAGTAAAACCAAAACTAATCGTGACTCGCTCTTGCACATTTTCCCGCGTTTCGTAGGGGCTACATGAATTTCCTTAAGTTCTGATTGGTTGGATGGATTCTCTGTGCTCTTTGGGATTGGCCAGAGTAATGACTTTGGTTATGGTTTTATGACACTCAATTGAAAACTGCTCTTCTATGCAAAATGATGACTAGTGCGTGGACGTTTTCCCACACTTTGCGTCGATTACATGCATTTGCTTCAAGCCTTGATTGGTTCATTGGATTGTCCGTGTCCATTGTATGTGATTCGCCAGAGTGATCATTTTGGTTTTGGTTTTACAACACTCGAATAAAAATCGCTCTATAGCAGACTCTCCTAACAGATCCCAGCCACATACAATCAGTACGTTTCCAACCACCCCGACCCTCCCCCAACACCACCCATAAGAGGACAACCTCTCCTAAGTGGGCATGTTTGAGTCCCAGGAATGTCTGCTTACAGAAGGTTCCACTGCAGGTTTTTAACGCAAATATGGCACGTGTTGTCAACGGAAGAATACCCTACTTACCCATTTCTGTTTAGCATCCTTGAATGTGGTTTTCAAGAAAAATCCATTGAACTCATTGACAGCACACAACACTCGCAAACTATAAGAGAACGCAAAAAATGTCAAATACGGACTCGCTATGCAAAGCATTCTCGTTGCGAATTAAGAAATAGCCCACAACAGATTGTCGGTAAGAAACAAGATTTTTCCGGTAATGGAGGTTACACATTCTGGCGGGAAAATTGAAAGATTTGCGGATTATGCAACGTTTGGCAGACCGAAGCCTCGATTTGCAATAAATATTCTCTCTTCGAAACGTGTCACGCAACTTAAATTTGCACAGCTAAACTCTTAATTAAAGGGACTAAAGCTACTATCTGCAGTCGTTGCCACTTATTTTACCCGCGGGACGGGCAACCTTTCGTTTGTTCAAAGTAAATGTACGAGATTGAGTACCAGTATTACTTTTCAAACTTAATTCTCATTCTTTTGATTATTCGAGACACTTCCAGGCACTACCATGTCCGCAGGTGCTGGTCAGTCAAGGTGGTAAGTAGGGAAAACAGGGAACGCGGGGGTTGATGGTTTGGGAGCGAGTCGGAGAGAAAAGGAAAACAGAGCATTTTGCCAATAAACCGAACAAGATCTGGCGCCAGGCATCCGCCTTTCCGTTCCCATCAGTCCCACAACGCCAAGCGAACGGTGCACTATAAATTCCATCGCACACGACCAAGGAGCGACACCTGGGGACGAGGAAGTTTCAGGCAAATCTCGTTTTCATAGATTTCTATTCAATAACAGCAAAGTGTGAGGACGCACGAAAAATGACTAGATTGAAATTCGAAAGTCGTGGTCGTATGCAATCTCGTTCTCATAGCACTCGGATTAAGAGGATCTTCAGAACGGAGTACGAAATGGAGTACAGTTTTCGAATTTCAATCCAGTGGTGTTCCGAGAGCTTTCACTCGTCCCTGTATGTTGACCAATTGAAAAGGAGACTATCTGTACGAGATTGGTGTGAAATGTCATAATCCAAAGCATGAGCACTGGGTTTGAAAAGTCGTACTCGTATTCAATTTTGTACTCGCACTCATGGTTAAGCATGAATTCGAAATATTTATCAAAGAAACCCAGCAGTTGCTGGGATAAGACAAAGAGACTACACAACACGCAAGAATCGTGTTTCCATTCAAATGCCAGGTCACGTGCTGTGAATTAATCACAACCAACCTGGGATTATTTTTAATTTCCTTGAGTAAAACACCCACAGCATCTGTGGCATAGCTAGCTCTTCTAAGACCCTGGAATAAAAAGAAATACATACTTAACATTGATTGTTGATCAATACATTTGCTAAACATAAGTTGCCAGTCGACAGTTGGTTAACTAACATACTTCTTGAACCCGCCTAGTATTTATATTGCCCGTGGGGGGAAATCTCTATTTCTCATAAGCTTTGCTTCTCGGAGATTTCCCCACCACAGTCACTTCTTCCAAGTTGTACGCTCATTTTAAATTCAATATTAATTAACTATTTATTATCTTTTCGATTCTACTTGTAAGTTATTCTGTGTGGCAAGATAATAAAATAAAATAAAATAAAATAAGTAAACCACAACAATGGCTTCAGTAAGTCCAACCCAAGAAGATAGTTGAAAATATGATGCGCAGCAGAGTATTTTTGACCAAGTGTTTCATATGAAGTGTGAAAAGAAAATATAAAATGCTCGCTAGCAGATTGAGTGAACATGACAACAATTCAGTTAATAAGATTCGTCGTTACCATGTCTATAATTTTTCCTAATGGTTCCCCTTGTTTGGTGGCATCTTGCTTACCAAACAGATATTGCTTATGGCTCTTAACCTGGATGACATCAAGGAAAAGAAAGAAAAGAAAGAAAAAAGTTGTTAGTACCCTGCTATTGAAGCACAGTTGATATCCATGTTTGCAAGGGCTTTCAAGTGGGTTTATACCTGAGAGAGCTCATAACTAGCTCGTGAGCAGGCTTATGCTTGAGCCATGCGAGTGGCAAAGCTGTAAGAATGCGTTATGAGCTAGGGAAGATGCTGACTCTCTTTACTCCTACTAATCTTGGGCCAGGTTTCAATTCACTTCAAAGAGAATGACTTATAAACTACCACTGACAAACTTAACATGTCTTACAGCCAGTAAAATCATGGCTTTTTTTCCACATATCTATTCATCGGGTTCATCAAGGGCCAGGCACCAGGCAAATTGACCGGCTGTGAACGAGACTTAGCCATGGCTGTTCTTGTCTTCTCTACTTGCTTTCATTATTTTAAGGAAAACTAAAAATGCTTTGCCGAAAAACTCTACTTACCCCATGCACAAAAACGTAATGAAACTCTTGTTACTATTACCATTTCCTTACAATTATAAGCTGTCAAAATGGCTTACATGATCAATCAGTTTCAACAGACCATGTTTATAACAACAAAGACCACCAAACAACTTTTCACTTGACTCTGAAGCTAACTTATGCTCAAGTTGGCAAATTCATCACCAAAAACAGGATTTGCAGCTGGATAGGGTAAGGCTCTTGCTTCCTCAGCCCCGAACAGGGTGCAGACATGTAATTATTTCAAGTGAGTCTGTCCTAATGAGGGTTCGGACCTGTCCTAGAGGGCAGTACGGCTTCAAAACTTTCTTCCAGTTTTAAGCAAACCAAAATCAGAAACATTCATCAGCGTTTATTTAGCCGGTCATCAATCAGCATTAGACCATTTTCTGGACTAGATATTAATGCTATAGTATCAAAAAGTTGTCCTTTGTCCTAAACAGGATAGTTGTTTGTCCCAAACAGGCTCAGGGTTTCAAAATCCCTGTGGCATCCCACACTACATGAACTTCTGGATTCAAACCATTTACTTCATAGCCTACCTCAGTAAGGAACTTGTTATTAATGGATCGGCACATTTGAAGCCATGCAGATGCCTGTTCTGGCTGATCAAATCTGTCTGCATGTCGTGTTGACATTTGTAATTCAGATTTCCCATGCACCCATCTGAACACTGTAATTAAAATCATACTAACAGTGAAGCTCAACATTGTCAAATATTACATGATAAATACTTATTCTTTTTTCAAAAAATCTTGTTGAATGGACATGACCAGTGTTGTAAAAAAAATTTCAAAGATGAAGAAGGTAAATTGGCAGCTTGGTGAAATGTTTCATGAGCTTCAAACAAAGGAACAATCCGAGTTCCCAAAAGGATTCAAACACACGACTTCCCAAATACAGGTTAGGTGCTCTAACCAGCTGAGCTACATATTCTTGGTGAATCCTGTCACAGACTCAGATGTTTTCCTTTGTCCCATGCTTGTTAAATATTTCATCTTCATCATCTGGGACTTTGTTTCCATTTAGGTATGTAAGAAAAGCTTAAGCTATGAAGAAAATTTTCAGAATAAAATAAAGAAACCACTCCTTAATTTATTTGTAATGTGAGGACGACTATGTGGAAGTTTGACTGGATCTCCCAAGTGATATGGCCTTTTCAAAATTAGTGCGTATTATCAAATAATCAGTAACTACCTTCAAAGTTTTATGTATTTATCTATTTATAATTTACATACTTTTCTTTCTTATTATTGTTTTATCTATTTTTGTGTGTGCAGGGGCAAACGATGTTTATTAAAAAATCTTTAATGTTGAATAAAAGTTGAGTTAAGTTGAAAAACAAACCACATGTATGACCATTAGTGCATCAGATCATTGGCTGTGCATTGTGCCTCTCTATGCACTGCTTTCGTGTTCTTAAAAATCCTGTGTGTTTATATTTACCATAACAAATTAAGAAGCCTAAGTCGTGACTATTATTATAGTATAATACTGTCATAAACACAGTGGGCATTTGAGAACACAAGGGAAATGTACGTAGAAAACACGAGCTGCAGAGTGTTTTATGTATAATATATGGCTTAGGCTTCTTTATTTGCTTTATGATATAGATTTTATACACTGCGAGTAAAAACAACAAAACATGCATGATTACTTTCCTCTCAAACTTAGAAACTTCCTCAACAATTCCTGCAGCTTGACTCAGAATTTTGTCAGTAATTACTTCATGCATAGCAAATGTTCTCTGCCATCTGTACCAAATTTTCACTACAATAAAGCTGACAAAAAACTACAAAACATGTTTTTTTTCTGTGTTTTATAGCCATGTGCAGAATCCTATCTATACGTATATTATTAAACTTAACAATGCACTCACGCGTGTTTTTATTTCTTTATTATTAATAAGATACTTTACCACTTGGTACAGGTAGAATAAACCATCCAGCAGAATAACAATAGTGAAGAATGTGAGCAAGCGATAGAGATTTACCACGTCCATTGTCACCGTCTGATTGCACTTCTTGTTAAGGAAATAGCCCCAACAAGTCAAGCAGTTGCAGATTTATCCCTTTGACTTACCGGGTAAATGGCTAAGTGACATGGGTAGCACTTCACTAGATGCTTTCTATGGCATGAGTTTACTAAAAGCTGGTTTTCACTAATAGTGGAGTTGGAGTCGTAATCAGGAGCACAGCACCAAAATCTACCTTATTATTACTTACTTACAACTTACTTACTTACCGGTACTTGGCAGAACTGACATCAAAGGGGGCCCATACAAGCGGTGTGTCTGTTTGTATGTTTGAATTATAAAGAAATGTATGGGAATATTGAAGAGTCATTATATCGTAGACTTGTATTGAGTAATGGCTATAAAATAAACGCAAACCTACCTCAGGTGTTGTATTTTGTCGTTTCTGTGGCTCAAAATGGCGAATCTGAGCGATTTGGGAGGTTTTACGTTGACTGTATAATTATCTATTGATGATTTTGAATGTTAATAGATATGCAAATGTTATTCTTGAACGTTCCTTACGCGCTAGTGAAGGTCATATTGGTGTTAATGAGAGTATATTGACCATAATGAAACAAATTTGGACACAAATGATTGGATATTTTCTGGAAATGAACAGCAAAAGGTGTAAAAGAGTTGATGTTATAATTTTCGACGAAATAAACATGTCGGTCACGTGTCATAAACCTCACCCCAGACTTGTCAGTAGATGAATCGCCACTGCGAATATGTCCCTGGCTCCTCTCCCACATGGGTCATTTGTAACAGGGTATTGTTTAGCATCAACCAATCAGCGTGAAGCACACAGTGTGACGGTTGGTCAGAAGAACACAAACGGACTGCCGCAGATGTTTGTCGCTTCGAAAGCTGCATTTCTCGAGACTTAATCGGCGGTTAGCGCTCGGATTTTGAATGGATCTTCGATTGAAAGCCACGAAAAGAAGCTTTGACCTTTCAGTTTATCTGGTGCTCGATTTGGGAGCCAGGCGATTCCAATTTCAGTGTGAAAATCGGCTTGGCGCTGAAGCAGTCGAAAACGAGCTTTCCACCCTTGTCCCTTTCTTATAACGTGGAGCAACAGTCAGCGCCAAACCTTCCAAATCGCTCAAATTTGCCATTTTGAGCCGCAGAAACCACCAATACAACACCTGAGGTACGTTTGCGTTTATTTTATAGCCATTACTCGATCTAAGTCTACGATATTAAGACTCTTCAATATTCCCATACATTTCTTTATAATTCGAACATACAAACAGACACACTGCTTGTATGGGTGCCCTGTGCTGACATGGGAAGAGGATGGTTGAGAAAGATTGTAAGTGACAAGCTTGAAAAGTTTAGGCTATGTGCCACCGGTGACAGAGCTTAACAATGTAATTTAAAACTCAGTCAGACTAACAAATATCTGCAGTACAATGTACCGGTACAAAAATTGGATTACTGTGCTTTGCACAATCAAAATGGTTGGTTAATTAGGAGACATCAACAAAATTAATGAGGCAGTGAAGGATAAAAATTAATGTGATTGCTGAAAGGTGGCAACTATACTTAATTGATCAGGAATCTAGTTTTCCACTATTGCTTCTACATGTACAGCACTCACTCCCAAATTGAATTATTGTTTGCTTGCTTGCTCATTTGCTTGTTTGCTCGCTTGCTCACTCACTCATGGAACCTTCTTTCTATTTATGTACACTTAGTACAACAAGATTTAAAGGATACAAAATATAAATTTAGGAGGTGGAGTTGTATCCTGGGACAACCTTTTAAGGTGTTCTAGGACCTCTAATGCCGGCCTTCTTATCATTAAACTTGTGCTTCCTGTCAGTTGACACTGGTGGAAAAATAAACAGAGCCCAGTTGTACAAAGCATGATAATTTTATTTCAGTTTAATATATTTAATTTTCTAGTTAGCATTATGTTTGAAGTACAGTGTATTACAAAGTAATGTCAGTGAATAGATCAGTTGGTTTTGTTAACACCTTTCCATTGAAAACTAAGGTGAAGTCTGCATATTAAGAACCTTGTGCCACATCAGGCGAGAGCTTCTACTCCACCTCTCCAATGGGATGCTAGTCAAACACAGGGTTTCACTGTTAACCAGTAATTTTTTTATACACCTGGGTAGAGAGAGGCACTATGAGAGTAAAGCACGTAATGCAGTGCCCCATGCAGGGGAAGAACCCACGCCGTTCAATCTGAAAAACAGCATGCTAACCATTAGGCCAGCAAACCTGCCAGGTCGTCATTAAAAAGTGATTACCAGTAATCTGGTTGATAGGTAGCATTATCCACACTTTCAGTAAGCAACCCAGGACAAGAGATGTCCACAAATACTTTTTCAAAAATTATTTTTAACAGTGGTAGACAAAGACATCCTTTATCCTGGATCAATTTTTCTGGGGCAAACATGGCAGCTGTTTCTGTTCAAGAAGCTGCAGTTGCAGCTGCCCGAGTAAATATGGGCATATCACTGTCTGACCAGAATAATTTCACGATTTAAAGGGACACAGCCATGGAGATTTTTCTGTTTTTAGTGATCATGGAACGGCACTAAAATTATGACAAAGTACTGTTGGTCATATACTGATAGAGCGCTGAACTCAGGATTGGATGGTTTGAGTTCGACCCCTGGCCGGGGCACTGCACTGTGTTCTTGGGCTATACACTTTACTCTCACAGTGCCTCTCTCCACCCAGATGTATAAATGGGTCCCGGCGAAAAAATGCTGGGCTCAGGTAACATGCAATAAACTAGCATCCCATCCAGGGAGGAGTAGAAATATTCTCCGTCGCTTATTTGTCAAACCATAAGGATGGTTTCAAAATGATATGACTCCTTTTGTACCTTCAGTACACTAGCATAGTAATTTTTAACAAAACTGGACCACTATTTGTAGGTTCCCACTGAAAAGCATAAAATTATGTCTTTAGCTCTTGAGTTTTCTTTTAAGTGAAGCACCTGGCAGTGACCCTTTAAATTAATTTACAAACTGAGTGAACTGCTACTGGCATTAATTTGAACTTTACAACTAAAGGTAATACTAAATGCAGTGGCGGATCCAGACTTCTTTCTAAGGGAGGGGGGGGGGGGGGCGGATGGGAATCTAGATCCGCCATTGTAATGTGACATCAAACTAGAATGTAAATATATGTCATATAACAGGAATTACCTCTGATTGAAATCTCTTAGTAAAGAAATATGAAAGAACTTTGGTTGAAATTTCCTCAGGGACTGTATAAAATTGGCCAATATTGGACTTTGTGTGACTAGCCTGACAAAATTAATAGTAAGAAAAAGTTTTGTTAATACTGATTTAGTTAACACTATTAATAAAATTATTATTTTGGGACTGGCATCAACTGTCCTTCTTAGCTGGAGAGTAAAATGTTAGAGTAATGTTAGAGTAAAGTGACTGAAAATAATATGTGCAGGGGCCACCACCAGTTGCCTGTCTGTTAAAGACATTTTTTCATATGCAAAATTTCTTTCAACCTGAAGGAAAAAGAAAGTAGGCTTCTAATTTAAAGTAGAAAAGCACCAAAGTACATGTAGTCAAAATAAACTGGATGAAAACAAGTATGCCTACAGCAGTAGGCATACATGTAGAAAGATATCATTTCTTCAAGATGTGCCATCCAATATTACCTGTCACACATCTAATACTTTTAATACAGATCAATATACTAATCAAGCTACTGACCAACAACAATTTTATAATTTCTCAATAGCCAAGCTCGAGAGTGATATCATGACTCAGACAAACAAATCAGAATTACGGACAATTTTGAAGATTTGTTCTAGCATGAAACCCAATGATACTAAAACACTTTTGAAGCAAAAACTTCACCTGCATTCCCTCTATTTCTCTCAGAATACGTTGGTGTTTTCTGAGACTCACTGGGGTCCAATAATTTGCATTCTATTTATAGACTTTGTGTGTTTTTCGCTACTTATCATCAAAAGATATTTGTTGTATACTTACGGGATCTAATTGCCCCAAATCAACAATTGGCTCCTCATTGATAAACCCAGCAGTCATGCTTGCCTCATCATTCTTGTTCTCAATGACAGTAGACAGTGCCCTCTGTTATAAGAAATTTTAGATAGTATTACAATGAAGTGTTACATGAAATGAATCTTCCAGTAGCTTGCTCCAATAGCTATTGATTGGTGATGACCAAAACAGTAAGCAATATGAAGGCAAGAGAGCAGCTCAACTGGTGCTGTTGCCCCACTAACTAAGAACCTGGTACAGGCTAAATTTGAAGGTGGCCACATTGGACTGGTGGGGGTAATTTGCAGAATGCCAAATGCTGAGTGCAGAATGCCAAATGCAGAACGCTGAATGCACTGTTTGCTGTTTGCACTGTTGCACATGTAATTTCATTACACGCATTCCGGCACGCCTGCGTGCGTTTGTTGTATATAAGCTTAGTTTTGAATATATTAAATGTCTTGATGTATTGCACTGGTTTGTAACATGGTGGCAGCGCTTTAGCCGTTCGATTAACGTTTTGGCCGTTACAAGGCCAGTGTTTTTTGGAAATCATGGCTTCTCCAAGCTCTCCATTTCCCATGCTCAAAACAACCGGCGACGACAAGCACGATATGGAGGTTTACATCGAAGATTTGGTCGATTATTGCGTGATGCATAACTGGTATGACCCAGCGAAGGAAACTGACGCGGGAAAATGGATTAAACCGGAAAAAGCGATGGCTTGTCTGCGAGCATCTCTGTCTCCGGCGGCGAGATCGATATACAAGTACAGTCTGGGACTGAACGAAGAGGATCAAAAGAAACCTCATCTTGTTGTGGCCGCGTTAAGAGAGTTTTATGGTGCTAGTATTGGCGTTTCAGGCGAACGACAGAAATTCCTAGGTCTTCTTCAAGAACAAAGCGAATCTATCGCTTCGTGGGAAACTAGAATCCGTAATCAAGGTGCATTATGCGAGTACGAAAACTTTGCGGACGAACTTATGAGAGATCAATTCATCGCAGGTTTGGCATCCGAAACGCTTCGAGTCAAGCTGATCGGAAAAGGCCACAGGCATCGTGACACCTCACAAACAAAGGTCACCTTGAAAGAAGTTGTTGAAACTGCGAAGTGTTTTGAAGCTACCTCATACGCCAATCAACTGATAAAGACGGCTAGAACCAGCCACGAACAGGTGAATTACACAAACAAACCAAAAAGTGGAAAGGAAAGCTCGCAACGTGTGACAGCACCTTGCTATTGGTGCGCTAGCAGCCATCAACAACCTCGCCAACAGTATTGCCCGGCGTACGGCAAAAGGTGCAACAAATGTGGAATTATGGGCCATTTCTCTCGGGCTTGCAGGAGCAGGGCAAGTAATCAGAGACAGCAACAACAGTCGAATTTCGTCGAAAGTGAACAGAGCGAAGAGGCATTTGCATTGAATGGTGAGAAAACGGCACGAAAATATTTTGCTCATCTTCACCTGGTACACGGTGGTAACACAAAAGTTGTACGAGCCCAGATTGATTCTGCATCCACGTGTAATACCATGCCTGAAGGTGTATTACGGAAACTGTTTCCCAGCGCAGAGATCTCAAAGACAAAGGCCACAATCAGTACATATGGCGACCAAACTTTGCGCGCAAAAGGTCAGGTAACCCTGTGCTGCGAGAGAAAAGGAGAGTTTCACACCTTGGAGTTCTTAGTGGTTGACGTCCCACCGGAAAAGCCGGCCCTCCTCAGTGGTCGGGATGCACAAACCCTTCAATATTTAAAGATCTATGCAGACGAAACTCACGCAGTCGACGCAGAGAGCCCTGATGACAAGTTGGTCACGCCTTTTTCACCTCTCCAACCAGGATCAATTACGAAGGAAGATGTTCTAGAACGCTACAGTAGCGTGTTCAAACCAGGCCGGGGGAAACCCCTAGGCAGTCCTTTGCACATCGAAATGGACTCAAGCGTCACCCCTGTCCACGCCCCAAGACATCGCGTTCCAGTGGCCAAGCTCGATAGAGTTAATGACGAACTAAAGAGGCTTTGTGATGAGGGAATTATCAAGCCAGTTTCGCGGCCCACAGAATGGCTCTCCAATATACTGGTCAAAGAGAAGCCCAATGGAAAGCTCAGGATATGCATAGATCCGAGCCAGACGATCAACAAGGCGATTAGAAGACCTGTATACCATATTCCGACAATCGAAGAGAAGCTACCACTGCTTGCAAAAGCCAAAGTATTCACCATTGTGGACGTTTCGGAAGCTTTTCACACTATTGTTCTGGATGAGGAATCTTCACTGCTAACCACCTTCCTGGGGCCTAACGGGCGATATTGCTACACACGGACGCCGTTTGGCATTTCTTCAGGGCCAGAAGAATATCAGCGCCGACAGCACGAATTCCTTGATGGCCTACAGGGTATCATTAACATTGCGGATGACATTTGCATATTCGGGTGTGGTGACACGAAAGAAGAGGCCGATACTGACCATGACCGAAACTTGATTGCCCTACTGAGCAAGTGCAAAGACTACGATCTTCGACTATCTGCAAAGAAGTTACAGTTCAAAGCCAGCAGTGTCACGTTTATGGGACACAGACTCACCGACAAAGGCGTGGAGCCTGACCCGACTAAAGTGGAGGCTATCAAAGAAATGCCAAGACCAGCAGATAAAGCCGCCGTTCAGCGCTTCTTGGGCATGTGCCAGTATCTTAGCAAATTTTGCCCGAATCTGTCGAGAACCGTCATACCCCTCAGAGATTTAACCAAGCAAGACGCAGTATTTGCATGGTCTAACACGCATGAAAACGCGTTCAAGTCAGCAAAAGAACTCATTACCTCAGCGACCGCTCTACGATACTATGATCCATCCTCTCCTGTCACACTCCAAGTCGACGCGTCAGAGAACGCCATTGGGGGAGTACTCTTGCAGGACAATCAGCCAGTGTGTTTCACTTCACATACTATTAACGCCACAGAAAGGAACTATGCTCAAATCGAAAAAGAATGCCTCGCGATAGTCACCTGTATGACCAAATGGCATCAGTATATATTCGGTAAGAGCAAAATCACAGTACACACGGACCATCAACCCCTGGAGCTAATTTTCAAGAAGCCGCTCAGCAAGGCTCCACGTAGGCTACAGAGAATGATGCTAAAGCTGCAGCAGTACCAATTTACAGTCACGTATAAGAGGGGAAAAGAACTCTACGTGGCAGACACCTTGTCACGCGCGGCTTTAAGTGACCCCACTTCCACCGAAGACCAGCAGGCCGTAGTGTTTCGCCTCGAATTAGCAGAAATGGATGTTAAGCCGAGTCAAGTCACGACTGAGACCTTTCAACGTATTAGAAGGGAAACCAGCAAGGACCCCGCCCTGGCAGCCTTGCACCAAATGGTAATCAATGGTTGGCCTGATGATAGGCAAGATGTACCTGAGCAGCTTAGATTGTACTGGAGTTACAGAGATGAAATTTCTACGTGTGATGGTGTTCTCTTCTAATCACAGCAAGTCATCATACCAGTCTCGATGAGATCCGAAATGCTACAAAAAATACACAAGGCCCACCAAGGAGTGGACAGTAGCATTCGACGTGCCCGTGACTCTCTCTTTTGGCCCGGGATGCAAGCTGCTATTCGAGAGACCTGTTTGGCCTGTGGGATTTGCGCCCAGTACCTGGCTGAGCGACCAGCTGACCCCATGCTCTCTCATGCCACACCTGCACGACCCTGGGCAAAGATAAGCGTAGACCTATTCCAGCTAGATGGAAAGCACTATCTTGTGATGGTGGATCACTACAGTGACTATTTTGAACTGGACCCCTTAAGAAGCACCACAGCCAGCGTAGTCATACAAGCTATGAAGCGAAATTTTGCACGTCACGGTATCCCGGATGAGTGCATTAGTGACAATGGACCGCAGTTTGACAGCCACGAGTATTCCAAATTTGCTAGAGATTACGGTTTCAAACCCGTGAAGTCCTCTCCTTACCATAGCCGTGGAAACGGAAAAGCGGAATCTTCCGTGAAGATCGCCAAGAATATTTTGAAGAAATCGCGTTATGAAGACCCGTACCTGGCTCTCTTGGCCTATAGAAACACTCCTCAGCAAGGCCACACGTATTCGCCAGCCCAAAGGCTGATGTCTCGGAGGCTAAGTGACGTCATTCCTATGTGTACAAGTCAACTTCGACCACAAACAGCCTCGCCGAACTTGGTTCTGCAGGACATCGCAGGAAGAAAACGGCGATCAAAGATGCAGTTCGATAAAAGGGCATCATTTACACAGAAGGAGTTTCAACCGGGAGAGAGAGTGTTTGTGAAGCCTAACCCCCAGAATAAGCACAAACCATGGATTTACGGTGAGGTAGTAGAGAAGCCTGCACCAAGATCCTGCCTCGTTAGCACGCCGTTGGGCCCGATTCGTCGAAATCACTCTCAGATTAGAAAAGCACGCATAGAGCCTGTATATCCAACCGAGCCTGTTGATTTGGACACTGCGTCTTTGCCTGGAACAGATGACGTCCCAACAGAGCAAAACCAACAGGCTGACCAGGCAGTTGAAAGTCAAATACCGCAGGCCAACGATGCACCTCCAGAACAAGTGTCACAGGAAGACCAACCAGACCCAGCAAGACCCATACAGCCGCAAAGGAGATCGTCCAGGATTCGAAACATGCCCTCCAGATTCAAGGACTATGTAATGAACATTGTCCACTCTTTATAAACCGTCTCTAGGACTAAGTGAGGAAAACTAAGACTGATGAACTGACCGTTTTACTTTATTTTTTTTGTTTTTGTTTTTGTTTCAAAAAGGGAAGGATGTTGCACATGTAATTTCATTATTTATTTTCTTTTGTTTTTTTGTTTCAAAAAGGGAAGGATGTTGCACATGTAATTTCATTACACGCATTCCGGCACGCCTGCGTGCGTTTGTTGTATATAAGCTTAGTTTTGAATATATTAAATGTCTTGATGTATTGCACTGGTTTGTAACAGTTAGTTTCACTCATGTTTGCTTGTGGTTAGCTCATAAGTTAGAAAGGGCCAAATACGATATAATGCTGTCTTTTCCAACAATTAAAAGCAAACCAAAAACAAACATGAATGAAACTTACTGCAAGAAAACAGTGCACTCTGTAAATTAACCCCGCTGAGGTTGGATAACTATAGCAGGTCTATCCACCAGTAATCCTTGGTTTTTCACAGTGGGCTTTCTATTCGTAAACAAAAATTGTAGGAATTTTTTACCCAGTGGAACAGGACAACTCTTCCCACAAACAAAATGAAATGCTACAAGTTTGTACAACCATGTGACAGAATGATTAGAATAATGCATACTTATTCATGTTTAATAACGTCCATCTGCTGAGGAGGCCGAAAGGGAATAGAATGTTCAAACATTTTGTTTTGTAAGTGTATCCTTCTGTCATAATCAGAGACATCATCATCATCATTTTGTCCTTTTCCCTTTAAGGGAAATGGGGCCTTGCGTTCTTTCTATCCAAGTGTCACGGTTTCTGGCACAGTTACTTGCTTCCGTCCATCCATTGAACCCAAGTTCTCCTCTTTCTTTCTCAACAGTTCTTCTCCATGTCTCTCTGGGTCTACCTCTCCTACGTTTTTTTTTTTTTTTTTTTTTTACCACCGTCGTCCCATTTGATGTATTCATCTTCTGGAGTTTGGCAAGTCGTTGTAACCATTATTAATTTTTATAAATTAAATTACGGTATAACTCCACATAGCTGGTCCATGTATATTCTTACCATGAAAGGTTTACTTCTTGACAGAAATTGTTCCTTACACCCATTCTGTACCACCAGACCTGCTGTATCTAAAACAAAGCCATTAAAAATTTGCAAACAAGAGGTGTCAGACAGCGTATAGACTATCTAACAAAGAACCACTGGTTAACACTGGGCAAAATAAGCAGCTTTAATTTTAAGATTCTTAAAAAGAACTGAACAAAATAATTATAAAAAACAAAACAAAATTAACCCTTTCTTTCCCTCACACCTTATTTACTACTTTCACTTGATTTTTTTATTGGGCTGGGTCAAGTACCTTTTTCAGCCTGGCAGCTCAGGTAACTTTTCATTAAGCAATAGAGGACATTTTTCATCTTTACATAGCCTCATCTAAAAACGAGAGGGTTTGGGAGAATTCAAGACAGTTATGCAAACCCAAGATGAGTCAAGGGTTTCCATAACTTTCAAGAATTCTCCCAAAACCCCGAGTGTTTAGATGAGGCTATGTAAACACAGAAATGTCCTCTATTGCTTTTATAAAATATTTATTACAAATACCCACAAAACTAAAATGTCACAACCGTGTTTAGTACATACTCTCTATCTAAACACACTTATCAACCACTGAAAATATGTACAAATTCTACACTAACTCTCTCCAGCTCACTCTCTCTCCCTACACACTCACAATTATAATTCATCCATTCGCAATATATATAATAAATTAAATTAAAGTGTAGAATTTGATCTTCGTAAAACAGTGCTCAATACATAGAAGCAGAGCGAAGTATATGTTGTGGGAGAAAAATCAAATAAACTACTAGGTCATCCCTACAAGCCTGTTTCGTGGTTGCCCACTCATCAGGGGATTAAATGAGAATATTCTTTACCATCGCTTATATACAATTTCATTTACATAATATATGCAGTGCGAGATTTTACAGTTTAATTGTTGCGTAGAAGGGCTTTGTTTCTGTGGCGGCAAGAAGGACACGAGTTCATTACGTTTGTTTAGTGATGATAGTTCGGGTCGGCAGATAATTAGGAATTTTTCTTTGAGGCAGAGGTTTCATCTTTTACTTGAGCTGTTGTACGGCGAGTGTGATGAAAGGATGCGCCAGGAAATAAAGTGTTCGATGTTGTAGTCTTTGAGGGTCCAGATGTGCTTGCTGAGTTCATGCGAACTCGTGGGAAACTTCCTCCTCTCCCAGCTTCAGGACCTTAACATAAACGTAGGACTTTACAGAGACGACGGACTAGCCATCACTAACGCC
>OX393563.1:16682104-16757745 GCA_947652115.1 Blastomussa wellsi | reverse complement strand
TAACCTGTTGAATAAGTGTGTATAATACATGTTGCAGGTATAATTTTGATTCAGGTGCAATTGTTCACACAAAACACGGAAAATCAACAATCCGCAAACGTTCTTTGGTATATGGTGTTATATTCTATGTTTGGTTATTTTTTTTTCTGTAAGGCCATTTGCAAGGCTTTAGAAACCAAATGTTTCCTACAACATTAATTTCGACAAGTTAGAAAAGAATCGACTTTGTTCTTGCAGGAAGCAAAGGAGAGAAAGAAAAAGAAAGAAATGGGATGGGATGATGAATACCTGGTAACTAAATGGATAATCCCTCATGTTTTGTTTATACTGGATGGCACTATGTACACACTCAGATTTACTAACTATAATATTTACCATTGATCAATATTTCCTTGAATTAAATTCAAATGCCTTGGGGGATTTTACCCTGCTACAATTATTTTGGTGTTTTCCTTTGTCATCATTCAGTATCATATATTACCATGTACAAAACAAAAGAAAATGCCAAATTGTACCAAAGGTAAATATTAATTGTACCACAAAATATATAGACTAAACATTGGTTATCTCTAGTAAATTCTTTGGTCTCAAAGCCATTACGAGATTTTCCCCAGTGTTAAATTTATAATTTGAAAGGGAGGAAAAGAAAGTAGAGAGAGAGGCCAGGGGGAGTTGAATATTCAAGGGAGGGGAGGGTGGGTAGTACAATAATTTATACTAAAAATATTTTTTGTAAAAGATAGGGGAGCAATTACATTTGTACTTAATCACCATCATCACTGGTCCTTATTGTGCCATGGGACATATAAAGCTTTGTAATTACTTAAGAAGGGCAATTAGGGACATCCATTACTCAAGGAGTAGAGATGCATTAATTTTGAATTAGGTATTATGGCAATATTCAGGGATAACTTGAATTCCAGATTGCCCTTTGGACAAGTAGCTGTCTTTGTACCTGAGGCAATGGCATGCTTGTTTTAATATTGTCTTTTTATGATTAGCAGATCACCTGTCAGCCAAATTATAAGTTCATGAAGTTCTGAACCTTTTTATTTTCTGTTATGGCAGGAATATACAAATGCCGATAATCCATTTGGTGATGCTCACTTGCATGAATCATTTGTCTGGCACAAGGTATATGCACATGTAAGACAATTCTGGGAATGGCTATCAAGTATAGGACTAGTATTCTGCCATGGGTACTGGAAAGTGTACAGTCAATTTGTACAATTTAAATTGTTTCAAGGTAAAAATTATG
Organism: Blastomussa wellsi; assembly: GCA_947652115.1. Taxonomy (NCBI): domain Eukaryota; kingdom Metazoa; phylum Cnidaria; class Anthozoa; order Scleractinia; family Plerogyridae; genus Blastomussa; species Blastomussa wellsi. The sequence goes on along the minus strand of OX393563.1, from coordinate 16,756,487 downwards.
GGCGATGTAGCAGCTCTCGTAAGGTCTCACATGAATGGCTCGATATACCCTGCGTGAAAACAATAGAAAAAACAACAGGAACAGTGTCTCTGGCCCCTAAAACAACAGCAACTACTACCAGTAGAATTACAAGGTCACGAGAGCCGCTACACTACCAAAAATTATTCGTGAGTATTTAATTTAGCATTCACACAATTCAACCAATAAAGGGGATATGATAATGATAATGATAATGAATTTGTATAGCACTAAAACTATAAAAGAATATTCAAAAGCGCTTAACATTAAGTTGAATTAATAAATAATGAGTAAAAAATTTAAAAATCCCTAAAAGCTATAATAATACAATGATATGTATGCTATGATAAAATCTAAAAATGAGGACAGCATTTTTCTTTGTTAGCACAACCATTGGCAAAAGTTAGCCTTGCAAGAAACAGACACCTCCACTAAAAACCGATCAGGCTTTTCCCAAGTTTAAGAATGTTTACAGTTAGCTCAGCCATTTCACGAAAAGGTCGACCGTCTGTTTGAACAATATTTTTGTAAACCCTTCTGACCAGTTGGTAAACATTTTACAGAAAAGGGAAAAAGATGGAGAACAGCACTTGAAGGAAGAAGAAATAAGGAGAAGAGAAAAAATGAGACAGCATGAGGCAAAAGTAAGGGTTAAAATACAGAATTAAGCACTAAATTTAAAAATGTTTATCCAAATACCCATAGAAGATAATTATTATGGTGTCGACAGCCACCAGGCAATGGATAAACCTCACTTCCTCAGTTCGACTGGCAACCAGGTCACAATGCATCATGCTACTAGTGTACAGATATGACAGGCAGAATTTACATGTAGTATACTTGAGCTTCTTCCAAGGGGCCAGGCTGATTGTGTTTGTTGTGGGAATAGTAGGACACAGTCTTGAGTCGACAAACAAGACTTTTTTCAGTTTTGTGATGTTTATCTTTGATAAGCCTATCTATTTTTCAGAGAGAATTGGAAAAAGTGAAGAAGAGAAGGATTGTAAGTATTCATGACATGATTCAGGATTGTAAGTATTCATGTGTCATAAGAGCTACATGTAACTGCATAGTTATATCTATCTCAAATGAAAAGGGAACTAGAGTGACACCCTAGAGTGAACAAGCATTTCAGGATTACTTGAGAACACTTGTTTAATTATTTTAATACTTGAGAGCACACTCCTGTCACTGTTGTATCTAGATTCCTTGTTGGATCCAGAAGTGCAGCAACTCTCAGTATTTCTTCTGGTCCTCTAGTATACTGTAGCTGTTGCTGCTGTTTTGGGGGCTAGGAGCATTATTCGTGTTGTTTGTTCTATTCTGTCAAAGAATAGCTACGTGCAGTCATTCATTTGAAACCTTGACCTACCTGTTTGAGGTTTCTATTTTTAACTTTCTAGGAAAGAGAGCATGAAAAGCAAATGAGAGAAGACGAAAGGGTAGGATATCATCTAAATAATGTTTACCTGAGTTAGCTTTATCTTGATCTTCATTGTTTGATTTGGATTTTTGATTGTTTCGTATGTCTTTGTATTCATTTGTTTATAATTATTACACTGTTAAGGTACATGCAATTAGCTCTGTCCAATCCATTTGCAGTTTTGACACAAACTTAATTCCCCAAGTTAAATGTATTTTTATGTTTGTTGTAACATTGTTGAACTTTTAACTATGTTTTATCTCTCCCCCTTCCCCTTTTTAGCTTTTTAATAATTACATTTTTAATGTAAAGCGCCATGGGCAAATAGTGGATTGAGCGCTATATAAATATTTTATTATTGTTATTATTATAATTATTATTATTATTTTTTTTAATTCAAATTATTTACAATTCTATTTACAGCAAATAACTAGAAATCTTTAACAATTTATCTATCTCCCATTATTTAATTACCATTTTAGGAAACTCTTCAAAGAGAAAAAGAAGCAAATTCTTTCAAAGAATGGGAAGAGCAGGAAGATAAGGTATGCCTTATTAATCTTAATAAATATTATAATTATTAACTAGTATCATTATATTATTATTATTATTATAATTATCATTATCTGTATCATTATCATTATTATTATTACAGTAACTATTATAATTATAATTATTACTATTTTTACTAATTATTCACCTCTTCAAGCAGTTCCACTTCTGATGGATGACTGAATTTTGCTTTTCTTTCCCTTCTCTATACAGTTTCACTTGGAGCAAGCAAAGCTGCGTTCAAAGATTCGAATTCAAGATGGCAGAGGTCTCTATATTTTTCTATATTTTTTATAGTGAAACCCCTTCTGGTATTAACAGAGTAAGCATCTTAAGTGAATTCCCCTTTTTTATTGTTTTCTTATTTTCAGCTAAACCCATTGATCTGCTCGCTCAGTACGTTAGTACAGATGATAATGATTTGGAAATTCAAATGCATGAGCCATACACGATTTTAGTGGTAAGCAGTGTTTATTAACAAACATATTTTTTAATTATTGTTACATCTGACTAAATTGACAGTTGTTGATGTATAACTTGTGACAATTTAGTGCTTTTAAATAAAATGAATTAGCACTTGACATTGTATCATTGTATCATGACTGAAAAATCGTTTACTGGAAACTCTGCAAATAAAATTTCTGGCCAATGGTTTGACTCGTGTTGGGGCCTTCAAAAATAATTTATATTTTCTGAGTTTTAATAACACTGTTTCACAGCTGTACGCCATTTCAGTTAAATGTATTTTGTAATTAAACAGTTTTTAAGTTAGCAGGTAATACGATTTATCCATTAAAACAGTGATCCTTGCAACAATTTGTTTTGTCTATCAATCCCAAAGTTTGTGCAATAGATTACATGTAACAACCACCCCCACCCCCCCCCCCCCCTCCACCCCATGTGAAGGTGTGTGTATATACAAATTTTACTTCACTGAAACAGGGACTTGCAATAGATGACCTGGAGGACCTGCTAGTCGATATCAAAGTCTACATGGAGTTAGAAGAGGGGAAAAATGCAGAATTTTGGAAGGTACATTATTATAACTAATACATACAGTGCAGTAATGAATGTTGATGATTCTACATTTGATAATGATTTACAATTGCATGTACATCTGGAAAAGCTTAGTTCAAAGATTTTAATTTATTTGATGAATCATTATTGGCTATTGTTACTTAAATTTACTTTCATTGAACAAGTATGCTTTGAGGTATATCTTGTCCTGGCCATCCAATCTACCAATCTATACATCATTTGACTTCTTCCTAAAATTTAATTTCCTTGGTCTTGCAAGCATTCTGTATTATAATTTTTTCCTTCCAGTTTAGGGATTTGTTCTGTTATTTTTCCATGTTTTTAAGTCTGAATGGCTTTCTTTCCATTTTTTTCAAGAATGTATGCTTTTTCTATCCCAAATAAAATCAGCAGTGGCAGACTTCTGAGTCCTTTTGCTTTGCACTTTTGTGGAGGGGAACAGGGGGCAGTGATGGGGGGGGGGGGGGTGCGAATCCGAGAGAGCAGGAAACAGGTGGTGTTCTGGAGATGGAAGGAGAGAAGATGGTTAGCAGAAGGCCCAAGGTGGCTGGAGCCAGGGAAATTTGGGAAACTTTTCGCAAAATTGCATAATATTTTGCAATAGAAAAAATAAAACAAAGAGACAGGAGCCACTAATGGAGGGGCTGAAGCCGGGTGGAAAGGGTATGGACAGTGGGAGGTTCACCCCCACACTTTTGTAAATAGCCAAATGGTGTGCCTCCAACCAAATGGGATCTATAATCTTGTTCTATATAATCAAAGGGCCAGTAGTACTGCCTTCCACCTTGTACAGTACGAGCTTTGACAGACTAAGCACATCGTATAAAATTGTTCATTGTTCACAATAATTTTATAATTAATAATTTTTGCAGGACGTCACAGTTGTTTGTAGAGGTGAACTCCAAAAACTGAAAAAGGAAGATCCCAGATACAGTGGTAAGCTGCATGTAGAACCACTTTCATTTCATGATACAAAGCAGATTGCTCATGAATTATCAGTCTTCAGCCAATCATCTTTGAGCAGTATAAACTCTGAGACTGCACAATAAACAGAAATTTGTTAATTAATTACCATGAAATTGGAATTGATGCTCCAAAAAAAACATGCAGGCCTCTACTAGGAATGTTGCAGTAAAAAAAGGAGAAATGTAGTAAATGTCCAGTAACTGTCCCCCATTATGTGGCATGTGCAACTCTCCAAGCATGGCAAATTCAGTGAAGGAAGGCAAATACTTGATTCCTTTCAGAAGATCTAAATTTTACATGATATAATACTAGAAGTGCAGTTTACCTGAAATCCCAGTTCTGGTTTGATTTGAGGTGCAGTATGCTTCTTATTTAGACACCCATATTATTGTAATTACAATTGCAGACCAAATGGATCGACGGGAGAGTATAAATTCATCTGTCAATCAAGATGTAGCAGGCATTTTTAATGCAAAAACTTACAGTCAACTTGTAGCAATGCATAAGCAGATAAACCAAAAGATTGCTAGTGGAGATGCTGTGGACATAGGTAACCATTATATCTCTTGCAGCTAGTGTGTACTGAATGGTTAATGTGCTGGACTCTGGATTGAACTGTCTGGTTTCATTTCCAGGATATTGTGTTGTGTTCTTCTGCAAGACACATTCCTTTCACAGTACTTACCTCTCATAACCCAGTTGTATAAGTGGGCATGCTGTTCCTGATTTGAGATCACAAACTGATTTGCAAGCATGTTTACAATGACTTGATACGATGCAAATCAGTTTTTGATGTCAAATCAGGAATAGACCCACGCCCCTTCTGACTAGGTTGTGGAACAAATGATGTACCGTTTTTTGTAACTTTTGAACGCTATAAATAGTCAGAATTTGGTACAAAGGAGAAATGAAATGTGCAATGCGTTTTATTTAAAGGTAAAAATATTTTGGGGTTAGGTGCATTTTAAAACCATAAACCAAAATAAGTCTGCAACTACCCCTGGCAAGTAAAATTTGCAAATTCAAGTTTGAATTTTTCAAGCCAGAGCTCTAGTATGTTTGTTAAGAGCTGCCAATGATTTTGCATCAAACATGGGAGACAGTGTTTCCTCACATTTTCAAACACCAAGAAGAGAGTATTTTTGGCAAATTTCAAGGTATTTGGAAAAGTGATAAAACACTCTTGAGAGTGTTTGATATCTTCTCTATCTAAACTGAAACTACTGAAAAAAACAAAGAAATAAAATTAACTTTTAACTTGATGAGATTGAGATGAAGAGATTTATTATTGGATTTTTGTATTGAGAAGAAGGAAGCTGATTGCATGATTTAATCTTTTTCAGGTTACTGGGAAACATTACTGCATCAGCTAAAAGCTTATATGGCTAGAGCTAGGTTAAGAGAATTTCACCAAACAATGTTAAGAGGAAAGCTACAGGAACTGAAGAAACAGGTAGGTTAATTGAAATTGCCACTAGCTGAGGATTGATAGTAGTCACTGTGGAAAATGTTCTTCTCCAACAATGCTGGACCCTGATCCTGGGGAGACCATCCAGGGGACTAACGGTCATGATGACAAGTGAGGTCTTTCATCTCGAGAAACTGAGGAGTTGTTAGTTTCATATAATAGACCTTTCTCACGCTGTTGGTTATTATTTTATGTTCATGCTAATCTGCCCGCCAAGCCTCGTCAACATGTACAAAGTACAAAAGAATTTTAACTCCAAAGTGAGGTTGGGTGGGCAATTAACATAAAGTAACGTAAAAAGTGTTGTTTGTCAGTCGAATGTTATAAGTCTGGTTCGTAAAAATTGATTGGTCAGTTTAGCCATGATGCTATTGGCTGTAAGATTTGAGTAGTTGATTATCATCGGTTGTGATTGATTTTCTACTGTGAGATGGCCGAGATGTCAAAAATTGTTTACAGTAGAGTCCATTAATTTGGTCAGCAATGGGCCACTAAAACTTGCCGTGTTACTGAACGGGGTGGCCATATCAAAGAGGTTATTTGAAAGAGAAAATTGCTCACTGAGCTGTTGTTGGACCATAATAACGAGGTGACCATATTAATAAGGTGGCCGTAAGGCAGGGTTCAAATTTTCCACTGCTGCTTGATGGTTGGGAAAAAACTCGAATAAAAATTGCATTCTTCACTCTCTTTAGAAATCAGAAATGACTAAACAATCATCAGATGGATCAGAACCTGAATCAGAGCCTGAAGAAGACAAATTGGAGTCAAGAGAAAAACCATCTGTCTCTCATGAAACTCCTCCTCATGACAGTGAAACTGAAGAACAGAGTGAAAACAAGCCTGATGAAGAAGAGGAGACACAAGCGACAGTTTACACAGAACAGGATCTTACTGAAGAAGGTGAGAAAGGATTAAGATGGATTCTAATTTTGAGCAATAGATGCAAACATTGTTTCTGAACCGCGGCAAATGACGAAATTACATACTTCAGTTTATAGGCACAGGTGTGGTTGTGGTTGTGGCAACTTTTTAAGGTAGAAGGCACAAGTATGATGAATAGAATATGCTATGCTCAAAGAGTTTCCATTCATGATAGCAAGATAAATGACATCTAAGCTGATGGACAATTTGTCAGATGATTTTGCTATCTTCTTATGGACCATGGATCAGGATAACAGTTGTTGAAATGATGAAAGATCCAACTAAAGGTAGATTCTGAAAAAATCTGCTGTGCCAATATTAAGAAAAGGGAAAAACAGTTGGCCAACTTCCCCTGATTGCTCTTGACCTTACTTGTGTGGTTCTGCTTTTTCCTTAGGCTATGCATTATATGATGCTGGAAATTACAGTCCAAGAATGTTGAAGTTCAATGATGTGGAAGAGGTTATTGAAATATGCTTTTTTATTGAATGTATACTAGTTATCTTGTAAATTAAGTAAACATTATACTGCAGTTTTCACATTGCATAATAACCTACTGTAGATAAAACATCTTTGAAGTATCTGAGCTTCAATAAGTTCAATCTTGTTATTCCTTGTAGGGAATGGTTGTTGATCCAAATGAGGATTGGGAACAGCTTGTGAGTATTTCTTCAGTTTTGTTGTTACACTGTCAAACCATTTTTTCTTTTGATGAGAACTCTGCAAATGCTGTGGCTCTATGCTCCAGTTATCTTCATTGACAGTTTGCTCAATGCAACTTGTAACTTTCAATTCAAAGTTGTCAAATTTGATGAAGCAAGTTGCCAAGTTCTGATTTTCATTTTTCCCAGATAAAACATCATGAATCACCCTTGTTTTGAAGAAGGGGGAAGTAATTGCCCGATAGTCCACAATTTCTCAATAAGCAGCAAGAAAATAATGACAGGCCTTAAAAAAGTTCAAATTGTGGAACTTGGAATTCCACTCCACAATTTACAGCTTCTTTTTTTAATTGTGAAGTGAACTACTCAGTTTGCGATCTGTTGATAAAAGGTTAACTTTAGAAAATTATTTTTTGGGTGTTTGAAACAGAGGTGGTGTTACCTCAGGACTTGGCAACTCACATGAACAAAATTAATTTGAATTGAAAGTTGCAAGTGGCTGCTATCCACCTGTTGATCAATGTTGGAAAATTATGCCACAGAGCCTCCATTAAAAGAAGATCTAGTTTGACTGTAAATATTTATCGCAAAGGATAATAATAAAATAAAACCTCATATTAAGAAATTTAGTATAATTCCAGATTGAGGTGAATGCAAGAATGGGGCATCCTTATTGAGCAAAAAGCATATGCGATTGGTCTAAGCACATCATTTCGATTCCCCAAGTGATATTCCCCAGTTTTCAAACTTTTAAATTCGCATTTTAAGTTTCAGATTATTATACTTTGTAACATCGGCATATTACTTTGACATTGAAGGATAAAAAACACAATAAATATTGTCTTCATTTAGCTTTTCAATTTGCACCAGTTAATATTTTGTCCTTTAACATTATCTGTTCCTCAAAGATTACTTTTTTCCCTGAGCATTTCTGTCAAAGCATATCTGAACAGGAAATGTCTGTGGACAAATATATTTAAACAATAGCCTCCATTTGGCACAGAAATGAGCTTGGATATTTGTCCACGGACATTATCTGTTCCGAGACACAAACACTTTTCCAAGAGCCAAGCTTGAGGAACAGATAATGTCCAAGGACAAATATCCCAGCATATTTCCAAGCCAAATGGAGGCTATTGTGTTTATTATCCTTCAAATATTTTTCAATTAGGTCACCCAATTTTGGAGACAGTTTCTGAAAACTATTTAACACCTAAACATTTCTGTTTGCGTTCAAAATATTTTCATTCTGTTTAAAATGTTCATTTCTATCCAAACGAACACTTCACTCAGGATGAAAACTAAATGTGAAAAAATAAATCTCAAAATTAAAAACCTGGAGAATATCGCTTGGGTGTATTCTCAGATATTCCCCAGTTTTACCAGCATCACGTGACAGACAAGTGAAAAAATATTTGATGGATTATAACAGTACATATTTTCATTCCAAATGGAGGTTATTGGTAATAGTGCTTGCTTAATGAGCTCGAGTCATGCCATCTTTTTCATCCAGCCAGTAAACATGGTGGACAATTGTTGCACAAAATTTTTGTTTAAAAATATCAAAGATCTGATATCAGTATTCAAAGACGAAAAAGGTGTAAAAGTATTAAGAAATGATAAGCTTTCCACAGCCAGTCTTTGGTCTTTGAGGGATAAAAATGAGTGATGAAATGAAACATAAAAAATTAAATAAAGCAAGAAAGTATGCTTACAATTAATTTATTAAAAGTAATGTTCAAAATAATGTTAAAAATGCTAAAAAAAAATTAAAGAAGGTAGTATTGCCTCGGCAGTTTGCATGAGTTGTTGTTGGCTTCAGCAGTTTTGTCTGCATGCCATGATTCCAGCATCCTCGGAGACCCAGGGGCGAACGTTATTGTGGCCAATCAGAGGCAAGCATTTGTATGGGTCGTGGGACTAGTCGTTTAAGTGTAGCATCCCATGGGCACTCTTGCGACGTCTTGCAAACTTTTGCCTCTGGGTCTCTGAGGATGTGATTCCAGTGTCTTTCTGGTGCGATTGTAGAATTGTCAAAGTCAATAGCATGGTCACAAGTCCTTGCATGTTTTCCAATGTTCAAGTTACCTTTTGCGCAGAGTCTTGTATTTCTGATAACGCCCATTTCTTCTGGTGCCAAATGATTGTAGGTTTTGTTTCACCAATATGGACTTACATCTGTCCATGCACTCACCAAAATTCACCTTAACTATGACAAACAAATAATTGCAATTATTAATTATTAGTCGTATTAACTATTATGAATGTTGTTCAGTCCAGATTATATTTTAAACTATTTTACAGTGCGACCCAGAAAACCGTGAACACCTAAAATTATTTCTGGAATGTTGTTTCTCGACCAATTAGATGCGAAATGAAACCACAAGACGTGACCATAAGGGTTCGGATTAGTCACGAAACAACAAGTTTGCTTTTTCTTCCATGATAATACCGTTAGAAAATTCTGAAATTGTCACAGTGACCTTTACTCTATGTCTGAGCTTATGCATAAGAAAAAGAGTAATCATGACCAATATTTTTGCTAAAGGTGATTAATGAAATTATCTGGAACAATAGGTTTCTTTGCATTGACAAAATGTCCATATATAGGGATGATATGAAGAAGTGGAAGATTTTGATACTTTTGACCAATTATGTTGTCCCTGGGGTGGGGAATTTGACTTATCTTTTCAGAAAATGTCAAAATCCCCACCCCATGCCCAAGCCCCCCTCCCTCGGGCTTAACATTGATAGATGCATTACGGTAAGTTAGGATTCCTTAAGATAGAAGACGTTGTGCAGGCAAATAACCTTTCTCGTCTCAACGTGCACGGCACCTCACTGTTATCTCCTGAACAAAATTTCTTTTTAATGAAACTGTGGTGCTGCGTCGGTGGGAAGTATAACAATATAATTTGGTTTTATCAACTGGGTTGATAATGTCAATTGGCCACCGTAAAGAGATTCAAGTGCTGACATTTCGAGCGTTAGCCCTTCGCTCCGACGAAGAGGGGGTAAGTTTCTAAAGAAACTGTGGTGCTGCGTCGGTGGGAAGTATAACAATATAATTTGGTTTTATCAACTGGGTTGATAATGTCAATTGGCCACCATAAAGAGATTCAAGAGCTGACGTTTCGAGCGTTAGCCCTTCGTCGGAGCGAATCGATTCGCTCCGACGAAGGGCTAACGCTCGAAACGTCAGCACTTGAATCTCTTTACGGTGGCCAATTGACATTATCAACCCAGTTGATAAAACCAAATTATATTCTTTTTAATGAGCCTTATCGATTCCTTTCCCGCTGAATGGCGTGCCTTTGCTAAATCTTCCACTAATTCATCGCTGATCACAGAAATTCCAAATGATCCCCAAATTGGATTGGGAAACGGAAACTTAGTTCCAATCCTCGACATCTCCTCTAAACAAATGTATGAAATTTTCTTGGGGAAGAAGCAAATTCCACCCACTGCAAAAAGAAAACTAACAGATAAATACCCTGATACAAATGTGGAATGGGATAAAGTTTGCACTTTACCTTTCCATTCAACTTAGGAATCGAAGACAAGGGGGTTTCAATGCAAAATCTTAAATTGCATTTTCTACACAAATGAAAAACTTTATCAATTTGGCTTAGTTGCCTCCCCTAGTTGCACCTTCTGTCAAGAAATAGCAGAATCCATCGAGCATTTACTCTTTTCCTGCAAAATATCCTCTGAATTCTGGAAACATGTCTTATCCTGGCTTAAAGACAATAGTATTTATATTGAAACATTGAAGGAGTGGGACTTAATTTTTGGGAAGTTCGACATAAAAGACAATTTTACGTTAATAAATCATTTGTTATTACTAGGGAAATATATTTATTCTAAAAAGTGTCAGAATAGCCTACCGACGGTTCAGGGTTTTATTGCTCGGATCAAACTGATTTATAGAATTGAACTCCAAATTGCCAGAGAAAAAATAAGCTTTCACAACATTTTATTAAATGGAGAAAACTTGTTGAAGTATTGACTTAGGAAGAGGTGGTGGTGGAAAGAATACCAAAAATACAAGTGAGTTAATGACCAAGTATATTTCTGTCTATGTTTCTTTAGCAGCTTGTAATATGTCCTACTTAATTGTGTGTACCGTTAAATTTCGTAATTTTTATAATTATTGTTTTGATAATATTCTCATCTCAATGTAGTGTGGTGTAAGTAGAGTATTGCAATTTAGTACCGGTAGTTTGTTGTGTGAATTAGTTTTTCTATTATCATAGGTAATGTATAGTGATTGGTTTACTCTAAGTATTACATGTATATACCGGTAGTAATAAGTACCCTCTACGTAACATACCGAATGTAGTTTAGTGCACTTATGTATTATAAGTAAGTTTACGGAAAGTATTGTATTGTAATTAGTCCATTGTAATTATGCATTGCAAGTGAGTTTTCTTTTTTTTTTGTAAGCAATGTTTTGTAGTTGTAGTTTATTGTATGTATGATATCATTAGTCGTTAGGCATGGATTTGTAACATCACTATTTACAAAATATCGAGAAAAAAATATATAATTACAAAAAAAAATAAGAAAAGCGTAATCATGACCGATATTTTTGCTAAAAAGAGATGCTGCATTCGTTTATAATTTGAATAGCTCTCAGACGCGCTGTCTGGCTGTGACTGATCGTGTTTATTTGATTCAACATCTCATGTCAGCAAAATATCATTTGTAGTTATTCTCTGCTAATGCATAAGCTCACAAACAGAACAATAATTATAGCGATTTCAGTATTGTTAATGGTAAAATTGTGGAAGAAAAATCCAACACATTGCGTCGTGACTAATTGAATCATTCAGTTAATTACTCTTGCTGTTTGCTGCTGTTGAGTCTTGCGATTTCATCTTGCATCTGATTGGTCGTGAAACAAACCTTCCAGAAATAATTTTAGGTGTTCATGATTTCTGGGTCGCACTGTAAATGTATTAGCCATCTCAGTTAATTTGCTAATGATTTGTAAGTTCTTTCCACTGAATAACAGTCGCAATAGTGACATTTTACTAAATCGCATTTTATGACATTATTTTGTCAAAAAAAATTGTAGGAAATGTTGAGACAGGAAGTCTTGAGTGGTGGGACAGCAGCTGTGGTAAGTCTAGTATTTGCTTCTGTAATCATCCCAGTCATCGGTTCAAATTGGGAATTTTCTCACTTCCCTCTGCATGAGCCCAGTAAGTTCTGAACTGGTATTTTAAGATCTCATCTGATTCCGGTATACAATGCAATACATTAGAATACAAACATGCCCCTGTTTTTTTTTTGTTTTTGTATGGAAACATGGGCTACCAAGTTGCTAAGAATACTGGAAAAAGACACTGCTAAGTTCTCAGCACAGGAATTAACAGTTCTTACATAATTATACATTGCCTGCTCCAACTACTTAACATAATCAACACAATTCTGATTGTGTGTGACATGAAAAATACCTGGAAGTCAGACTGAATAGGTTTGACAGAATGTCAATGTCAAACTTAACGCCGAATGTAATGATGCCAACAGGAATTGTTGTCTCCATCAAGTATGATTACAAAATTAATTTTAGGGTCTTTTTTCTTTGTTAAGGACAAGTGGATGGTGTCAGCAGGGATGGTTGCTGCAGAAGCCGGTAAAGGCATGGGGCCTGATGAGGAATCATTTAATGTTCCTGTACCTGTTACACAAAAGGTTAGAGTTTGCAAATTTTTTGTCAATCTATGAACCTCCTGTGGTCCATACAGTTTTACGTACAAATGTAACTTGGGTTTCCATGAAACTTTTGACAAAAGAAAGAAGTCTTGTTACTCTATCACCCAGGACAAAAAGGTGGTGTAAATTGTACATCCCCACCCCCACCTCCCACTTCCTACATGTACCTCCCCTCGCTCCCCCTTCTTGTCAGTTGCTTTTGCCTCATTTTGACAAACTTTCTTTCTCTTGTACTTTAAATAATCAAAATGTAATATTATAATGTTGTACTTTCTTGCATGGACAAATACTCCAAAAGGCACATATGTAAGACACTGAATTACATTGTAATTATATTTAGACTTGTGTTTCTTTGTACACTGTAGTAATTTGCTCTGTACTGAAGTTGGTGTTGACAAATGTTTATAAATACATGATTGTGGGTATAATTACCCATGAAAAAGGGAATTTCAACATTTTTTCCTTGCGTACAGACATACCTCTGGTCAGACAAGTACAGACCTAGAAAACCAAGATTCTTTAACAGAGTCCACACAGTAAGTTTACAATATTTCTATTAAGAAATTTTTGTCAGCAAATGTGCAACTTATTTTAAAAGTAAAATGATGTATATTTTGCAGTGAAAAATAAATGAACAGTAAGTATCATCGTCACTCAGGTTTTTAAATATTTATAGTTCTAAGTTTCCTTGAAACTACAAGTACCAGATATAAAAAACTTGTATATGAGCCGCCCTCACAGAGAAGCTGCACTCCCATCTTCTGCATAGATCTACATCATTAATGATGTAACTTGAAAAATCTTATCCAGGACAATTCGCAAGTGCAATAAAAAGCCTACTGCTTGTCTTCTTTTTGCACATTATTTTTAACAGCATGTGATATTTTTTCTCTGCCTTTTACAGGGATATGAGTGGAATAAATACAATCAGACACATTATGATAGTGACAATCCACCACCTAAGATAGTGCAAGGATACAAGTTTAATGTATGTTAGTTTGCCTGCATGGCGAGAAAATCTACATTTTTATCCCTCTTTTAGTAACATTAATTCTGCCTATTTGTTGGAAAAATTAAGGACATTTTTAGTTTCTGTTTTCACTCTGTAATGTCGTGATTACTGCAGTTGGCTATAGAACTTAAGTGGTAATTTGGTCAAAGCTTATTTTTGTCAAGTACTATCATTTCATAAAATATTCCTGTGCAGTTATAGTTTAGGGGTTTAGTCAATAGGGGACTTTAATAAGTGGGCAAGCAACTTGACAGGACCCTTTCCCTGGCCTGGCAGGGAAACTTTTCCTTGATGATTGTTTGGCATTATCTGTTTCTGGAAGATTTAGCCATTTTCCAGAATGGATCTCAGGCAACTACAAAGCCATAGTGTATTCTTGGCTTGCACGTGAAGTCATGAAATTCTAAAATCCAAAACTAAAGAGCCACCAAAGTTTTTATCCTAATCAGGCAGAAGAGGTACCAATTTTTTATCTGTTTACAACTTTTCAGCTCAGTAGCATGCTTCGTTTGGAAACCAGCAGATTTTGAATTTCAGAGTTTTGGTGGTGCGTGACACAAACTTATGATCATGTTTGTCAAAAAACATATAATTATCTCGGGATTTTTAGCCATTTGAGAAGTAAAGCATTAGGAAAAGTGTTTATGTTCACTACAGATAATCAGTCGCTTAGATAACCAATGTAAGTTCCAGATGTTCATACCATTTCCCAGCCGCCATATTGGTGTACCAAAGTTGTACACCAACATGGCGGCTCCATACTGCCTGGGCTCTGTAAATTTGTGCGCAACATTTCGACGAATATCTGAAGTTTGGAATAGCGCACGGACCTAAAACTTGGAGAGGTGACTTCTTTAATTATCTTCTATAATATCGCAATTTCTTGACTTCATCCACCAAATGGTTTTGGATTTAATTTTGTATTGCGTGACAATGCAACCCAAGGATAGAAGAGTTGAATGGTTTCATTGAAACCAAAACAAACAAGATAATTGGATTGATATTAATATGCAAATATCAAGCAATTTACTGGGGAAACCTTTTAAATCATAGTTTGAATTCATTAATGAGCCTCTTGGAGTTCATTGAATTTTTGAGTGAAAATTACATATTCTCTCTTTTGCAGATATTTTATCCTGATCTTATCGACAAAAGTGAAGCACCAGAATATTTTTTGGTAAGTTACTTTTATTTGTGTATTTTCTTCACATGCATTCTTGGTGGTCTTAAGAATCTTATAATTATACATTAAAAGTTAATATTTTTCCCTTTCAAGACCTGGATCTGTTAGTTTTTGCACATATTTACAGTTAAAACATCTTTAGCCTTCCACTTACATGTAAATCCCTGTCAGTGGTGGCTTTTACTCTCAGTTGCAAATTATAAATTATACAGATTTTACAGTAATTATCTAAAGAAACTCGGAAAATATCCGAGTCCCAGATGGGATTTGAACCCACGACCCTCCGTGATCTAGTTGGATGCTCTAACCACTGAGCTACTGGAGACTCTATGGTGAGCAAGGGTCAAATGTGGGTCTTGACAGGAACTGCATCGTGTGGTTACTCAGTCAAATGATGACATGCACACATAGCCATATTGCTCTTAACTTCATCACGCAGTCACATTAAAGCATATCGAGGATGCGACCAACCAACCTCCAAGAGAGCAATGAAAGAAATAAATCAACATTGAAATGGCATCAACAGAAACTCGGAAAAAATCTGAGTCCCAGATGGGATTTGAACCCACGACCCTCCGTGATCTAGTTGGATGCTCTAACCACTGAGCTACTGGAGACTCTATGGTGAGCAAGGGTCAAATGTGGGTCTTGACAGGAACTGCATCGTGTGGTTACTCAGTCAAATGATGACATGCACACATAGCCATATAGCTCTTAACTGCATCACGCAGTAACATTAAAGCTTATCGAGGATGCGACCAACCAACCTCCAAGAGAGCAATTAAAGAAATAAATCAACATTGAAATGGCATCAACTCCTTTAAATAAAAAAAGTCAACAGAAACTTGGAAAAAATCCGAGTCCCAGATGGGACTCGGTGCAGTTCCTGTCAAGACCCACATTTGACCCTTGCTCACCATAGAGTCTCCATTAGCTCAGTGGTTAGAGCATCCGACTAGATCAAAGAGGGTCGTGGGTTGAAATCCAATCTGGGACTTGGATTTTTTCCGAGTTTCTGTTGATGCCATTTCAATGTTGATTTATTTCTTTCATTACTCTCTTGGAATTATCTAAAGATAACCTAAAACAACAAGTACTTTTTTGTGAATTATGGACTGATCTCCCACAATCTTCTAGACATTAGTTACGTATAATGTTTCCTACGGCCTTCTCATTTTCACAAATGGTGGCAGTATTGTAGCCAGTGGGTAGCAAGTAATTGGAATCTTTTGAAGGTTTGTCCTTGTTATACTTTCTAAAATGGAGGCTGGGTTGGAATAAATTACATAATTCTATTTGATATACTTCAAAACTATGAATACCAGTACTTAGTAAATTCTCAACCTCGGTTATTGCATTTCTAGCTTTCTGATTGGCTCACAAACCTCAGTTAATATCAAATAACCAAGGCTTTACCTTATATGGAAAATGGACGGGTTGTGTGTTTGTAATTTAAATTTGCTCGCCACGAGAAGAAATAGTTACAAAAGACGACTTGGTCGTTAATTAAAAAAAGCATTTTCTGTTAAGCAAATAGGTAAACTCTACTAAGAAGCATTGAGTTTGAGTATGCGAAACAAAAAGGAGTGAATATTAACATGGCGTTTACGGGAAGATCCGAAACTGATCAACACAGTATCAGCATGATGTGAAAACAGAGTATCAGCATAAATAAGGCTAACAATTCAAAAATTCAGTCAAGTTTGTTACTATATCTGGACAAGGCTTGTCAGTTCCAGCGGGGCAAGCTTTTCAAAGGAGCACAATAAATGTGGATGACGAAGTGGCAATTTTTTGCAATGATATATGTATTTTACAAACAACATCGGCTTCTGATAGTGAAATTATCTTCGAAGATCAATCTCTCTCGCCCTTTTCATCCGTGCAGCAATTCAGTGAAAGTTTGCTTTGTCCTTTTCTTCAGAGGGAGCTTTTACAAGTAATGCAAAGTTCAGCTTCACAATATTTCGGATCTTCCTGTTAACCAACATTGTTTGTCCTGATGTTCCACGATAAATAGATAAATACAACTTTAGAGGAAATTTTGCCAAAAATATTTACGAAGAAGCAGCTTTTTCTCTCACTCGCCTTTCACATGTTTTATTCAGCTTATAGAGCAAACAAAGCACCACTGATTTTGCCACCTTTACATACAATCGCTGCGTTTAGGTAAAACTGAAATGTCCGCATTATTAATAATATAACAAAATATACTGAACAAGTGTACTGTTTTAAAATGCCTATGACAATAACCGAGGTTGAGAATTTACTAATTATTCCATTCGCCCTTGTTGGATATGAGGAGATTACAACCAACTCGCGCTACGCTCTCGTTGGTTATTTATCACCTCATATCCAACGCGGGCTCATAGAATAATTGTTAAATATACATTCTCTTATAGGAACAAAGTCCTGGAGATTCAAAAGACTTTGCAATCCTCAGATTTCATGCAGGGCCCCCATATGAGGTACTGTAACACTATATAAACTGTATGTCATCACTGTTAAGGGTTCATTCAGAGTCTGAGTTTAAGCAAAGACTGAGAGTCCTCCAATTTAAAGGAGCTACCATCCACGGTCATAGCTTGTGCATTTTGCAAAAAATTAACTATTAAATAAATAAAACTTGATTGGCTTGACACAATTCCTATTAACCAAGTAGTTTTCATTGTGGCCAAAAAGAATAATAAAAACTGCATAAAATACAAAAAAATATATATTTTTTAAAAAAGTATAAATAGTCAATGTTGTTCAAATTGTCAACCATGTCATCCTTAATCACCCTTGTTCCTTTTTGGTGTAGTATCACCTCTTAGGAGTTTTTCTACCTTAGCAAACTGTTATTTAGAGGTTCCTTCATCTTAGGGGAATTCGGTTCATGACAAAAATGACTCAAATACAATGACGAAGCTCATTTTTAAAAGCAGTTGCCAATGGAGAAAAGGGCTTCAGTGGTATTCTAACCATTTTGTTCATTTATCAAATCTGTTGAAAATTCTATTTTAACTCAATTACAGATCGACGCACCTTAGCGTGGCCACCCAACAAACTTTTTTGACAAGTTATAATTAGCCAATCATAGAGCGGGAATTTGTTTGAGCTGTCCGGCCTCTTGCAATGTTCAAAGCATTTGTCACGAAACCTGTCGCGCTTTTAACAAGTAGGCGGGACAACTCAAACAACTCCCCCCTCTCTGATTGGCTACCTTGTCAAAAAAGTTTGTTGGTTGGCCACACTTAGGCATGTCGCGCTGTAACTCCTAAAGTTATAATTATCTCTGAGCTATAAGGTCACTTTATCCAATTACCTACGTTGTCTCCAATTGTTTGTATGGACAATTATAGTTTAGCATTTTTAAAATAATTTTATTCCACTGCACTGATTGTTCTTTAACCTCTGTTACGTTCACTTGCACTCACCGTAATTTTTGTATTTGATTTTAATCAATTGCAGGATATTGCCTTCAAGATTGTCAATCGTGAATGGGAGTATTCTCACCGTCATGGCTTTCGCTGCCAATTTCAAAACAATATTTTCCAACTTTGGTTCCACTTTAAACGGTATAGGTATCGAAGATAGCAGCCACATTATCATCGCCTTGGTTTATTACTACAAGTAAGATTGCAAGAAGATCATCTCAGGCCCCATATATATTCTCTCGGGTATCTGAGGCTACTCTCCTCCAACGTAACCCGAACTATTCACTATTGAAGAAGTCAAGCAACAGTTCATATGAGGATTACAAACTCACCTCAGTCAAGGCAACCTGGGTAACATTGGTGTACAAGCCGACAGATCTAGTGGGACTGCAGCCTCCCAATTTCGAAAATTGTCGATATATGTTTTTTGGGCAAAGTGCTTAGGCTTTGTGCAACAGCAGTTGGAAGAAAACTAACAATAAAAACCCAACTGTCTATATCAAGCTGGTGTTAGATGAAATGGCAGATGGCTTAATCAAATTTAATGCTTACACATTCGGGTATTGTGTAATTATTTCGGGCAGGGAGTTCGAAGGTGACACCAATGCTGGGTAGGCAAGTTGTCTCGTCTCGGCAGGTATAATCCTGGCAGATGGGACAATTTTTTCTCGTATAAACACCTTGGCTCACCTGCCAAAGGCACATCACAATTTCAGGTTTAAAGCACAAATTTGCTTTAAAGAAATAAATTTAACTTTATAGCAGGGCCTCCAGTGACCAGACTCTGAATGAACAAGAGAAACTCAAAGGAAGAAGGATAACTGGTGATTTAACCATCTTTTACTCAGTGACAGGGAAATGTTTTGTCATTATTTTGTGCTTGGTAGTTGTCTCAAGAGGGAGGGAAGTCTAGAGTACCCAAGGCCATTATTGATAACAACGTAAAGAACCTGGACAGTTTGAGCGTCACTAGTTTCATCACCAATGTTTTTAATCTAAACTTTTTCTGAGGTTCTGTGCTATAATTACATAATTTCTGTAAAAAAAATTGGACTAAAACATATTAAAGGAATGCAGAAATTCTTATTCTTCTGATCTCTTGAAAAACAGCAAGACAACCAAACAATGCCTAGTTCCCTCTGAGAAGCTCATGATAGTTGTACAACAAAATAATTTTGTGTTTCTTTGTTACGGGTCAACTCTTAAGCATCCCATACACCTTATTCCAAAATGGCTACCATCTTAATATTCTTTTGTTGGTATTCAAATATTTAGCCCTTCTTGCCTCGTTTTGAGCTCAAAAATCAAAAGAATATTTTATCCTTAATGAGGCAACAAGGGCCAATTTGTATGTGCCTAAATTAGCAGCCATTTTGGAATAAGGTGCATGTGTTTACTGTACTTGGCAAGGTGTTAACTCTAAGAAGGTCTGGACTGGGGGGGGGGGGGGGTGTTAACTCTAAGGTCTGGACTGGGGGGGGTGTTAACTCTAAGAAGGTCTGGACTGGGGGGTGTTAACTCTAAGAAAGTCTGGACTGGGGGTGGGTGTTAACTCTAAGAAGGTCTGGACTGGGGGGTGTTAACTCTAAGAAGGACTGTCTCAGGAGGAAAGCCAAATTCGTACATGAATCTGAAGATTTGACTAGAAATTATCGGGAGATGCAGGAAATTTTTGGGGAATGATCAATGTAGTGTTATAATTTCGGGAAATTTGAGATTTTTTGAGAATGTCTAAAAAAATTAATATGGGCCGATATTTCAAATTTTCTAGAAACAGTGTATGTTAGATTTGTCACTCCCCATGAGGACTGGATGAAAGCCTGTAGACCAGCCCAATTTTATAAAAGCAAAGTGTAGCGAGTAGTACTTTAATTAAAAAATCAAACTTGGGAATATTTTCCTTGGCAGTGAAATACGCTCACAAAACCAAAGAACTTCAACCTCTTCTGATATTGTACAATAATTGCACTGTTTTTATTTAAAGGATATCATACAAATTTACAGAGTATTGTTTTCTAGAGCTGCAATTACAATAGTTACGTCTTTATAAGCATCAACATCAATTCCATTATAAGATAACACTCTTTATTTAGATAAATAATATGAATTTTCAGACAACCAGTTTGTTAAAATCAATGTGCTTAGTGTAAATAAAAAAATATTGATTCAACTGTGAAAGTAATGCTTGCTTTAAAAGGAATTTACTGAATGGAAGCTGCTCTCTCTACTCTAAATTCTATTCTTAATGCTTATATAGTTAATCTCAAGCAATGATTTCTAGCAATAATGATCCTGATTTTGCCATGCATGCAAGAAAGGAAAACAATAAAAGATTTAAGAACTCATTTTCTACATGGCATCCTTGGCTGTTATATTTCAAACAGTAAAGAAAAGAAAAGATAAAAAAAAGTTTATGGATGAGGAAAACATCATTTCAAACAGTAAAGAAAAGAAAAGATAAAAAAAGTTTATGGATGAGGAAATAATTTAATCATCATGGACATCAATGATAAGAGGTGTCACAAATTCACTGTGACGAATTCCAAGTGAGAATTTCGGTGCATTTGGTTTGGTAATGTACACTTTCTCAGGGCTGTGTGCTCCTGGCCCAGGCTTCAGAGTGGAATCTATAAGGAAAACAAGGCATCAGTATAAATGGATAAAGAGCTATAACTTATGTATGTGTACAAACTGTCTTCTTTGTAAAACAAGCTTCACAGCTACCCAGTGGTGAAAAAGTCAAAATATCGGTAAACATAAAATGCTTGGCCCAGAAAATTATCTGAACTCCTGCTGTCGAATGCATGGAATGTTAAACTGTTTTTTGGTTTGAAACCTACAACCCCTTCCCTCCACAACTCCAGAAATTTCATGTCAGCTTGAAAGTTTCCTTTAAAAATACTGTGAAAACTCGTAACCCACACCATTTTGCTGACATTCCGACCTGAAAATCATGGTTTCAACTTTTTTAGCCCCCTCCCCTGCTCAGAATTTTGAATTTCTTGGTACTATAACATAGAAAATCGAAAAGAACTATATCTGCAGTCCTGTATAAATTTTACCATATGATAGCTTTAGATAATATATCTATGATCAAGCATAAAAGCTTAATGTTTGTTTCACAACTAAATCCAGAACTTTTCTATTCTGCCCAAACAAAATCAAAAAGGGAGCATTTCTGAGTATCCATGTACCTCCAGGCATGAAGTTTCTCTGAAGCATTGAGTATGCGGGATCTCTCCTTTTATTAACAGAAGGGTGTGTTGTGTTGTAACGTCCTGGCCCTGGTGTCTTGGCAAGATCCTCAGAAAATCCACCAGTTTTTGCTCGCGCAGTCATTGAATAGGAAGCAGATGATTTTTTGGATGGAACTCTGTAGCCCAGAAGTGTTGGCAGGGTGTAGGAGTTAGGTGATGGGGTAGAATCACCTAAAAAGGCAAGAAAACACTCCATTGGCAAATGTCAACATAAACGTCATAATTTTGTGCGTAAATAAATAGCTTCCTGCGGAGTGGAAATGCACACCTTCAAGAACACAATTTTGTGTCCATTAAAAGAAAGTCCAGAATAGCAGGAGTTATTTGCTAGGACTTCAACTCCTGTCCACAGGCTACAGGAGTTGACTTCAAAGAGCAATATATTTTTGTATAAAGTTAGCTACTATCCTGATACATAATGCTATAGCTTAAATTTCAATTCAGACTTAAATGTAATGCATCAAATACTATGAATAATAATATGTTGCTAAATGGAACATTTTTTCTCCCATCTAACTGATTCCTTTTAAAAAACTATAAATTAAAATAATGTCTCTAAGCATCAGTTATTGAAAAGAAAGAATAACATTGCTTACGTTTTCTGTATCTTGTTCTTGCGCCCATTGAGTAAATGGGGGCATGTCTTTCTCCTTGTGGGTGGACCTTTTCTGGTGAATAAGCCCCTGGTGCTGGAGTCTTGAATGTTACTTTAGAAAGTAAATCAAAATGTAACAAGGTAAGAAGTTATTACCATAAAAAATGGGAGACTGCTAAGTCTGGCGTCTGAATGACCACTCCTGGTTCCTAGTGGTAAACATCTCTGAACTGTACTTCTTTAGAAAAATACTACACCATGTTGCAAAAAAATTTGATTTCTCCTGGCTCCCACTAGTTTGAGTTGCCCACTTTCCTTCTGCTACCCCTACCTCTCATTTCCCTCTCACCTTATTTTCCCAGGCTCCTGCCCCCCCTCCTAGCTCACCCTGCTTCCCAAGTTGACGACCTTACTGTGTGTACTCTAACAACCATTATTCATTTTAATCCTGAAACCCATTTTCTTTAGATATGCTAGCAGGTACTCAAGACTAATAGTGCAAGATTGGGTGTTGCATATAAAAACCGTCATTAACAGAAGCTAACACATCTGAAACACCTGTGTTTTGTAGGCATGTTCACCCCAGGGGGGGGTACTCGAAGTATACATGATGGGGGGTCAGACGTACTTTTTTGGGTTGAAAATTTACACGCTCGGTATTTTTTGGGTCAAGAGATCATGTCTTTTTTAGGTCTTAAAAAACTACTCATATTTTTTTGGGTCTTATCTCTGAGCAAACTTTTCATTTTGGGTTTTCGTTATGATCAGTGGATCAGAAAAATATTCCTTCGAACATTTTTTGTATTTTTTTGGGTTGGAAATTTTGATGCCTGGTATTTTTTTGGGTCTAAAATTTCAGGCTTGTGTATTTTTAAGGGTTTGCTATATGAAGCTCCGTCGCCCGCAACGCCCCCCCCCCCCCCCCCCCACATCATGTATACTTCGAGTTCTTGCAAATATCTTGAGAACAATATCATCATTTACTGAAATAAGCTCATTAAATATTCAAAGTTGACAGTTCCAACTGCAAAATTTTATTCTTAGAATTTAGCATTTCGTTCAATCCAAATTTCCTACAAATCGTGACAGAGCAGGCGTTTTAACACAACGTAAAAAACTGTATACATAAAAATTCTACACTTGATGTAACTAAAGCTTTAACACTTACCCTTAACATAAAAGGGCAGGTGTTTGCATATATTTGCTGTAAAATGCGTTAGGAACTCGAGAACCCTTTCTATCTAATTCATCCCCAAAGTACCGGTACATCATTTTAAAAACGGCATGTTCCAGCAATGACCTCGACCCATGTGTGTTGAAAACCCCGCATCGGACAGTGTAAACAAAGCATTCTAATTATTGTATACTTACGTCCGTCTCGCTGTCTTCCCAACATCGAATAACACGGAGTTCCATCCAGTCCTGTTCTTGTTATAGAAGGATCGATCCTATATCCTCCAGGTCCTGGACTACAGTCTGTTTTAAACACTAAAAAGTTAAGAACACAAAAACAGCATGAGCGATAAGTTCAGGGAGGGAAAACCCCACACAACTTAGAACAGACCTCATTTCCAACCGTCACGTTTAAGTTTGCTTACTTGAATTTTCCAAACGTGTTCCAAACGAATACGCCGGCTTCATGTGCTTTGTAAAATCGTGTTTTTGAAAACCACAGGTTGAAGGAAGTCCATATCGTCCAGGTCCCGGTCCTGTTAAGAAAAGAAACGAAAGAAGATGAAATTAGATATCTCCTTAGCGATTCGAGCGGAACTGCTAGCTGTAAACATTTCATAACAAAATGAGTGTCAAACATGTTTCTAAATTGGCATCGTTGCGAGCAAACAGTTTTACACCGATTGGATCATATTTAAACTTTTTAGTCTACTTTCAAGGGAAAAGATAATTGATATGAGCGAAATGACAGTGAAATCAATTATCGAAGTGGCGACCAGTAGCTACTAATGGCCTTGAATATTATTATATCAAAGAGCAGCTGTGTAGACATAAAGCTTCCGAATGGTTTGTTTTGTTCCTGGGAAAGTCAAGAAATGTCTTATTTCACTTCCTTCGCTATTGATTATGAAAACGATATATCCTATTGAGTGTGCTATAATTTTGAATCGAAGTTTCGTTCAAGCGGAGAGCTGATTGAAGCATCGGCACGGTGACTTTATAATGAAACCGTGCGGGTCGAAAATTATGAAGGCTCAATTAAAAGTAGTGCCTGATAGAAACATTGCTGAATTCTAACTCACTACGGTATTTTTTTTGTTAATAAGTAAGTTTGGGCATTTTGTGATTATTTTTCTTTAATACAAAGTCGGCGTCTGTGGATGAAATAAAAGTTGGCAAGTTCGCGTGGCTTCTAACATGCATGCATGAAAATTACTCGTGCTTTTCTAAGTAGAATCACTCATCTACTTTCATAGTTTATCAAACTACTAATTGCAGCTCATTGGAAGACTTGTTCTAATGTTTATGGCAATTTAGGATGTTTCAATGAAAGGGATAGCAAGCACGCTTTGAGAGCAAGAGGTCTTATCATAACTCTATCTCATCTTACCTCGCTCCCTAGCCGCAATGGGCAATACGGTCTGTTCTCCGGCTTCCCCACTATCCATTTTTCTTTGGGTTTAAGTCTCTAACGGCTGCGGGTAATGATAAGAAAAGTTTTGCCGAAATTGTAACCTAGATCTCGCCGCCTCAAATTCCGATGCGATTCTGCCAGCCTCTTGCCGTGCGCTAAAAGTTTTCTAACGACGTTGCCAGGATGCCAGTATCCTTAGCAACATTTTACTCCTTAGCAACAGGTAAACATATCTTTGACTTCCGGTCACGTTGCATTTCCGGTGTAAACTTTTCGCAACCAACCAAAGCCCAACGCTAAATAAACGATTGATTTCAGAAAACAAGAGAAAGAAAAGGAGAATTTTTGCTTAGGTTTTACCAGACAGAAGGAAACCAGGCAGAAGACAGTTTTTCTCCCTTTGTAGCCGGTTACGCGTTAATAATTGTTATCTATTCGTGTAAAACCACACACTTCAAATTATTTGTACCTTGTCCAATTTTGTGAGGTCACAACGGTTTGCTAAAGCGAAAACTCCAAATGATTAGCAGTCACGAAATAACACACGTTAGCGTTTTATCCTCAAAGAACAATTTTCTATTTTATACTAAGATATTCAGTTGATGTTGCTATTCAATTGATATCTATTAGATAATCAAACTTCTTCTCGCGGTAAGCATTACGTAACTGCAGTTAATTTATGCTTGTGGTTAAGGGTTTGATTTGCATTTGACTGCAGCACTAAATTCACACCTACAAGTGGTTGCGGCTATCAATTGTACTTGAAAAGGAACTTCTTTCTCAGAGGAAACATCATCTTTGCTGCGAGAGCAATCGTTTCATTCGTTCACTTTTTTTGCTGCTGGGCGTTGTGTTCGGTTTCATTTGTTGTGTGTTTAGTGGTGAATGAAGCGTTTCCTTGTGGACTAGAAAGAGGACTTGAACGACTGGAAAGAGTGATAAAACAAAGTAAATTTCAAATGGGCCGGGTTGTCCGAGAACCCAGAAATGAAAGTTGATCGAGGGTTCAATTTCTCTTTCAACCACGGACAAAAGGCATACATTTGTAGTTTTTCGTAGCCACACCCCATCGAGCCACCGGACGTTCAGGGAGTTTATAAAAAGAGTTCTCACCAAAACTCTGAACATTTTTTCTGCGTTGCTTTATTTGCTCTCAAAATAAAACTTCCTATCGCCACATGCGACTAAATAAATATCTTCCAAAACGAAGTATCGTTTTCTCTAAGGTCTGTGAAAACTAACTTTAGCCACGGAATTCAACTTAGCCACGGAGTGCTATTCACCACGGGGCGAGATAAAAAGCATGCACTCAAAGCTTTTTATTTTCAACTAATTAATACAGAAAACAAGTTTATTGTCGTGTTTAGCGGCTTAACGTATTACGGATACAGAGCTACATACTTTCTGCTGAATGCTTGGTTCTAAACACCAAGAACATAGGCGTATGGGCCGGGAAGGGGGGTGGTGGTCTGTAAGCCCCCTACCCGAAAAAACATCACACAAATTTTCGAATATTTTAGCATTAAACCGGTATACAACCGCCCCAAAATTGCAGCTGCTGTTGCACGAATACTGAGCGTTTTGCCTGAACTATGTCAAATTTTCGAAACTGGGGCGGGGGGAGGGGGGGGGCTGCAGTCCCCCGCACCCCGGCTCGTACGCCGATGACTGCTTCGACTCGTAACGATTCACATTTGCCGAAAACTTTCGCACTTGATCATTTGTTGGATTGCACGTGTAAATCGTCCGTAGGCTCAAACTGGTCGGCGGTAAAATTAAACAGCATCCGCTTTGCCAATCAGCAGGAAATTCATCAAGCATGCGCACAGATTACTTCGGGTAAACCGGTTTCAAAAACCGATAACTTTTTTTCACGAAGGCGGTCATCAAATATCATTCCGAGTCAGAGCAAGGTCGTCTTTTTTTCAGCCACAAAATAACTGAAAAGGGAACTCTGCAAGCAAGGAATAAACAGCCAGGGGTTTTAGAAGAAAATGTCAATTTTCAAACTTAGAAACTCAGTTTTTCCTATGTCACCGCCCTGAAAAGACCGACAAACTGTAAATAATTTAATTTTACGCAAAAAGTCTCTCTTTCGTACGCTCTCATTTAATCTATCCGTCGGCCTTGCAGTTCAAGCTTTCTATCTAATTTCTTCATTTACATGCTTGTAGCTTGCCGAACAGTTCCGATCCATATTCTGACCATTTCCGATGAACATTCGTTGAAGTTTCGCACTTGATTGTATTTCTATGATATTCCATTGGTTTCGCCTTGAATTGATACCAATCCCCCTTTGTGTCATGACGTAGAAGCCACGCAGGTCTTACAGCATCTGTCTTTCCAATGTTTAAATTGACAAAATTTGTGCAGTACAACCAGCTTGCAGAAATATGTGTCTCTGCTACTTTCAATACAGGTTGGCTTTTGTTGACCACGTGGTTGGACTGTAAACGGGTAAAAATGTATCATTTGTTACTTTTCTCAGTAGTGGTGCTCATTTTCCATTTACAGCAGAAAAATAAAGGCACGCAAGGCGTGCAAGATCTATCTCTTTGTGGGTATCTGAGTACTGGGCTTAATAAGGACATTAAGAGCATTTACATTTTCGGTTTTTGGTGAAATTTTTGTCGCGATTTTCACTGTGATTTTAGTCGTACTCCCGCTTCAACCATCTGCAATTTGAGGGTGATATCGCAAGAGTTTTTATGAAACGTGATAAAATGAACAGAAGTCATGTCTAAGGATGGCGCTCTCGTCGCAAGTTCGAAACCTTCCTGGCATCTGGTTGACATGGGCAATTTTGAGTTGCACTGACAGAATCCAAGCCTCTTACACAGACGTTCGTTTGCTTATCACGCAATATTCCTCGTGACGAGCAAAAGAACGTCTGCGTCGGAGGCTAACAGAACCCAAGCGTGACAAAATTGGCATTGCAAATATGAATCGCGACAAACGTAACAAAAATCGGGATATAAATGACTTTCCTTTCCTTTTGAAACTGTTAGATTGGATAAAATTTTCACCGCTTCAGGTGGTTAATTAGAAACTGGATGCGATGGTTAATTGAAAGCAATACGAAAAATCTTTTACAGTGTTCAGTAATAAACACAATCTAAATTTGTTTAAAGAGCTTACCTGTTCTTGTACTCGGACACTTCTTGTTATTGCACTCTTCCGAAGTGTATGGTCTATTGGCCATGGAACATTGTTTCGACTCTAAGCCAGTTTTTACAGCAATACATTTCACACTACGCTTTCGGGTTCCACCCCCGCAGGAAGTTGAGCACTAGAGAAAAACAGCACGTTTTAAACATTAGCTTAATTATCAGATAAAAAATAATGGTGTGTAAACAAATAAAACTAGAAAGAATAATGATTGTCGTCAGACTGGAGAGAATCACTCTGGGTGAAAATCCAGAAGAAAAAGAATCTAACCGTAAGCGACAACTATTTGCAGCAAGGAACCAGCTGGATTCAGACAAGGTAGGGGAACAATGTAACAGATATTTGACTTCAAAGCTCGCCGGTCATCAGAGAGAAGCTATGGGTCATCACACAGGAGTACACTAACACTACACTTTTTTGTTCGAAAAGTTAATTAAAGAAAGTCAAGAATTTAAAGTTCTCACACATGGCTTAACTTTAACAGAATCAAGGAACAAAAGGTAGGAAAGTCATTGAGATTTTGCGCTTACTTTCGTCCACACACCAGCGTTCCACTTCACACAAGGCGCCACGGAACATTTTCTATGCTTTGGCGGTTTGGTCTTCCTGTCACAGAGTAGCTCTGAGCCTGCGCAGTGAACGCCACGATTTTGAGTCCCTTCACCACATGTTACCGAACACTGCAAGGGAAACGCCAAGAATAATGATAGAACAAATTGTCTCTAAAATCTATTAATCTGTCGACTCCTAGCTTGCTTGGTACACATTGTTCTGTCGACGAAAACTGAAAACCAAGGTTATTTTTCTTCGACTTACTATGATGTTCCATTAGTGGTGCACACGTGCAACAAATCGTACCTGACTCCAAGTTCCCACTGTCCATTGCAGGCAGTCCCGTCCAGTACAGTATTTCTTGGCGGTTGACTGACCTCTCAAAAGTCCGCTTCTCGCCTCATTTCCTGGAATTATTGCCTGGGTGAAAGACATCCAGCACACTGATCAACGAAGCAATGATTTTAAATGATGTCCGAAATACTAGTTTATTGTTCAAGACTTGTGCCTATCAGTATTACTTAAATCTCTTACTAGCAAAGATCTAAATGCAATTCTAAATTCTTAAAAAATTATGACTATATTTGCAGACATGAAAGAGGAGGTGAAAGGAAGGGAAAAAGGAAAGTTTTTCTCCCCTACCCCGCTCCTCTTACGTTTGCCACGCGGCTATACGCATTGCAAACACATATTAGGACAGCGGTCCTAATAGGCTTTCGGACAACGCAAAGTCAGTCGGCAAGTTTTCGCGGAAGGGAAGAGTTTATACGATTCTTAGTATCCAATCGAGTGTTTCATAGCCTGCGTGCAGCCGTCTCCTATTTCCAAAAGCGGAAAATAGGAGACGGCTGCACACAGGCTAGTGTTTCACAAATTTGGGTAGAAAATCGTAGATTCTATTCTCAGATTACGGAAAGTCGTCATCAACTAGTTTACGTTCGTTCTTTCGAGTAGAGATAGTGGTAGTTTCTAAAACATTTCGCGATAATTTACCATAGTTCGAGGCGGTACAGTAATCTTGAGACACGGTCCGACGTTACAGTAGGCCCAAGATATCGGTACAGCTCTACTGTCGCACTTCTCTTTAGGGTCAGCAGCTTCACAGGTTACCTTTCGTTTCTTGATTCCTTGGCCACAGGATACCGAGCACTAAAGGATAATAAATGGAGAAACGTGTAAACGAAACGAACACTGTTATTCAGAGAGGAAAGGAATAGAAAGAAAAAGACCGAATGAAGTATATTGGAGTTAAAATAATTACGATCGAGAAGACGATCGAGAATTATATAGAGGGGGTAAGTTTCTAAAGAAACTGTGGTGCTGCGTCGGTGGGAAGTATAACAATATAATTTGGTTTTATCAACTGGGTTGATAATGTCAATTGGCCACCGTAAAGAGATTCAAGAGCTGACGTTTCGAGCGTTAGCCCTTCGTCGGAGCGAATCGATTCGCTCCGACGAAGGGCTAACGCTCGAAACGTCAGCTCTTGAATCTCTTTACGGTGGCCAATTGACATTATCGACCCAGTTGATAAAACCAAATTATACGAGAATTGTATAGCGTAGCCTGCGTAGCTGGCGGGATTCGCGGCGAAGTGCTTTTGTTTTTGGGGAGACCGTCGTTGGAGCGGCAAAGCCGTGGGGAGATTGGTTTTCCAATCGCGCGGCTTCGCCCACGAATGTTGAGTTAGTAGCTCGCACCCTCAAATCCCGCCGGCTACGCCGGCTAGATATAGCGTGTTTTCGCCCGCAATCAAGATCAGTGTATGCACAAGGACTGGAAAAACAAATTGACGACTCGGAAGCCCTCGGTATGTATACCATTATGTCTAATGACGCTTCCTACCTTTGTCCAGTCGCCCACAGTCCACGCCAAAGGACACGGTTTCCTGAAACACGACCTTACAATATCAGGTTTCTCTCTGATCTTTGAGCAATCATCGTCTTTTAACGCCACTTGTTCGTCATTTCCTGAGCTTCTTATGCAAAGTACGGAACGGATTGAGATTCCTTTACCGCAGCTCTTGGAACATTTCTGCCAAGGTCCTTTCCACCATCTACAAAAAAAGCCAAGCAGTAAAATATGCAACTTGAAATTCACTGTTGTTAACGCAGCGAGTTTAACCAACTTGGTAAAGTTCAGCTTTACAAGCCTTCTAATGGGATGTGAATGACTAAAGTTGAACAAAAATAATTTTAAGGTACGGTCACTAGACAGCACCTACAAACAATCTATCATCTCCGCTTGTGAAGTATAAATTGCCACGTCAGACTTCCCACAATTTCCTTACCGGGGTAGTAATGAGACATGGGCAGGCGTCCAATTGTATACCTACGAAGAGGTCACTGTTTACTCACGTGGGTGGACACGGGTCTTCATTGCAAGTCTTCTGCCTGTCATCTGGTCTTTGTATCGGTTTGCAGTATTTATCGTCCACTGGTGTGCCGCTTTCTTCGATGCACTCCACTTCAGAGCGTGTGCTACCTATCAGAATTCAAAAATGGATCGAATTAAAAAATAAAATTTAAAATGTAGCTGATTGCGTTTGATTTCGATATAGAATCAAAACAGTTATCGTGTGCAGGTTGTGCAGCCTGCTATGTCAGAGATCTCCCGACATGCATTTCAATGCACTTGAAAAGGAACACCTAAAATGGACAGGGCTCACACATTAAAGCTCAAAAGCATGTTGCTCTGTATGCTCCCATGAAAATTTTGCCATCATCGATCAGGCGTCCTCGCCGTTTGAAGAAGCGCTAAACATCCTTTGGGTAAAACCAATTTTAATAGAACTTTCTGTTTCATTTATTTATTATTTATGTTATTGTCTTAGTTGTTTATAATTATCTTCGCCATTTATATATTCTATTGACCATTTCGCATGGCCCATAATACACCTTGTTTACCCCCCCCCCCCCCCAAAAATTTTGCATAATCTTTGTTTCCCAATAGACCAATTTCGATATTTTAATATTCAGCCTAATACAATAGACATCACTGCGAGGCTCCGGGGAATAAATCCCACAAACTCTATAATTTGTACCCCGGAGCCTCGTTCTGAGGTCTATTGTTTCTGGCTGAATTTTAAAATATCGAAATAGGTCTATTCTCCTGGGTATTACAGTCGTCCCATGAGAATCTGAAAACAATGGTTATGCAAAACTTTGGGGGGTAAACAAGGTGTATTATGGGCCATGCGTAAATGTCAATTGCACAAAGTTCTATTCGCACTGAACAGGACACATGCATCTGCCGAAACATGTTTGTTAAACTCATGACTGTTGTGATTTTCGTCAAATATATTTCATCACTGTCATTATCCTGACCGAGTATAGAATCCATTTCAATGTTCTCGAGCTCCAGGCTCAAACATCCGTGTTGGTTTGCAGGTAGTTATTCCTCTTCTGACCTTTTCTTCTCCCAACTTAACTATTACTTTGAGTTTTCCCTTGATTTTGTGAAAGGGCTTAGGTTTTTTGATGTTGCTATGAATTAAAGATTTGTCCGTCTTAGTGAATGCTTTATGCGTTATAAGCAAAAGTTGATATTTTACTCACCTATGCCACATGTAGCAGAGCATGGTGTCCATTCACTGTATCTCCATTTGAACACTAGTTTATGAGCGACCGTCTGGTTCTTAGGGATTGTGTACTCGAATTTAATACCAGGATTTTTAGTTTGGAACAGAAGCTTAGAAGAAGCAAAAGAAAATATCGTAGAAAGGATTAGATCAATAAGGAAAATAGAACACTCTTAAGTTTCAAAGAGTGCTTAACTACCAATTTATAGTTACTGTATTAGCTAATTGTCAACCAGAAATGTAAAGAGAATACAGAAAATCAACAACGAGATTGTCTTTGAATCTGGATTGAAATCATTTCGATAGCAAGATGAGTAAATCTCGTCACCAGGGCCTTTTCTGTCACTCAAATCTAAGATCCCGCTACGAAGTAACCCCGAACGGGGGTGTCAACCCCAAGAAGGGCTGTTTCGGGAGAATCTGAAGATTTTGCCGGGAATCAGAAGACTTAGAAAATTTTCGGGGAAACACGAAGTAATGAAGTTAAAATTTCGGGAATTTTGAGATTTTTTGGGGAATTTCTCCCAAATATTGGGGACGATATTCCAGATATTCGGGAGGACTTTTATTTACACATGGTACTGGTCAAACAGCGTTTGTTAGAGCCGTAATCCCCCGTTACTTAGTGCGGGCTTGTCATGGGAACAAGATTACAGCACAGTACTTACGACATACCATAATATGTAACTCATCAGTGGTCGGTCCCAGGGCCTGGAAAGTCTCCTTGTTGCGTGTCCGTTTGTAGTACACCGTGGTACCACTCGCGGTATATTCACCGCTCTGTTGAATGTACCAATCACCGTTCAGATACCATTTACCACTGGACGATCGCAGGGCCAAGTAGTTTGGCGCACTGGCTACTTCTTCTACGCGTATATTCCTAGCACCGGCTGGAATCACTTTTGTTTCAACGTATCCTATGAGAAAGAGAATAGCGACAAACAGGGTTTTCTTGGTGCTTCGATTTGAAATACGATACACATTAAAACGTTTTTAAAATCACAGACTTTCCTGTATTGTATCGCAAATTAAGCCGTGTCTTGATAACTCATTTTCAAACAGACTTTCTCGCTTTTGAGCCCCTTCCCGGATATGAGCTCCCCAGTTATAAGGCCACACAATCCTTGTGACATTGTTTTGGTCCACGAAGGGCTCATAACCGATATTGTACAATGCAGGTTTTTTCCATACCTATTCCAGTTTTCTGGTCAAAAGTTGACTTGACCGTCTCACACGCTGTACCATCTCCACGGCAGACTCCGCATTTGTCTTCCTTGGCACTTGAATGAAGAACGTTATCACAACCTACATGCTATGGAGAAATCGACAGAAGAGCAACGTGGTGTGAATTCCTAGTTTTGCAAATTACCTGCACAGAAGTTTTATTATTTTCTGATTATTGCGTCTTATGTCTTTTTCTAAATGTGTCAAATTAACTCTCTAGCCAATGAGGATAAACGCTGCTGTTTCTTGACTTATGATGAGCAAAACCTGAGACACTCTTGACTATGGTAGTTGTATTCCTCACGCTCACGACATCCTCGAGACTTGGTTCGCGAAGATGAATGCAACTACCATGATTCCCAGCGTGCAAGTCTCATAGAGGGAATCGGGGATTGGGCTCTTTCATTTTTTATCAATTTAGCCTTCTTTGCCCGCTTACAAGTAAAATTCGGATACATGCTATTAAACTTACAACAGTCGGGGTGCATGTGTACAAGTGCCAATTGATGACGAAATTTCGCCTCCGAGACGGCACTGAGTCCACGGTGTTCGTCCATGAAGTTGCTAAGCAACATGGCGCTTTTGCATAGTTTTTGATTGCATAAAATAAGGTTGAAACTCCTCGAGTGCTTCCGCGAAGATTTGCTAAAAGATTTGGCGACTGACAAAGTCTTACACACCTCACATTTGCCATTGATGCAGACGTCACGTTTTCCCGGAAAACAAGGCGTCCCGTCATACACCTGATCGGACAGCTTTTTTGAGAAGTACAAACCAAACAATCTTTTAGGCGTGCAGTGTAACTCGCACGGAGACACTTGAAATGAAAATCAAAACGTCAGTAATTAAGCATATCGCCCCTGTTTTAACATAGTCCTGTGTATGCTATACGGACCTAGAAAAAGAAAAAGTGAGGCGTTCGAGCTTGTGCTAATGGCTATTAGTAGAAACTCAGCTGTGTTCTATTGGAAATCCGTGAATCTCATTGGTTCTTCCACTGTTTTCTATTCACCGATAGAAAACGATCGCGCGCGTGTTGCTCTTTGAATGAAAGATTTTTCTTGATTTTTGGCTCAAAAAATACTTAAAATTGTAGCTTTTGGAATGTAACCCTTTAGGGTTTCTACTAAAACAATTAGACTACTCGCCCTCGTTTTCTATGAGCGATAGTCAACTCGGCTGCGCCTCGTTGACTATTCGCTCTTAGAAAACTCGGGCTCGTAGTCTAATCGTTAAATGATGCAAGATTCATACTGTTAAATCCCAACACATTCAGACATCCTGGTGGTGAAACGACTAAAACGGTGATTAACTATACCTTGCGAATAACGTGGTTTCCATTTCCACCGCCAGTTGTTTACAAGTTTATTGTCGAACTGTGAACACTGCAGCTCGCGGAAACTCACGCTACCGGCTGGACATGGCTGAAGAAAAATTTAAACCATAAATACGTTAATCGAGAGAATTTTTAGTTACATGCAATTATTGCTGCAGAAATAGACCTTTTACATGCCGCGAGGGGATTGGGCACTGGAGGTATATTTCTGCCACCTTGTAATGAATTGTCATCCCCAGAGTCGCTGGGCCTGTGCACGAGAAACAAGTGGGTCTGGGGAAACGTGATTTGACTGGCTGGAATTTAACAAAGGGAGTCCAATCACAACAGCCGTTTTAAACTAACTAACGCCAAAGGGATTTGAAAACGGCTGACGTGATTGGACTCCCTTTGTTAGATTCTAGCCAATCAAATCGTGTGTCCCCAGTGCCACTTGTTCCTTGTGCACAGGCCCGGCCGGCTAAGATGGAGAAGCAGCTCTGAGGACGAGAATGTCTGTAATGGAGAAATATTTCAGCTCTGGAAAGACATGGTTACAGAACCACTGGTGAACTTATACATCCAACGCCCAATCCCCACGCAGCATGCGAAAGGTCTACTGACTAAATAATCTACCTGTGTATTGCAGAGTTTGTACTTCTTCCACTCGCCGATACAGTACTTTCCGCCGTGAGCAGGACTGAGACAAAAAAGAAGAAACATTATATGAAACAACCTGCTAAATAAACTAAATTGTACTAGTATTTGGCTTTATCCAGGGCTGCAAATAAAAAAAAACTGCAGTGAGGTCGTACGCCATATTACAGTAGTGCTCGATAACGTGCCGTCAACTGTTATTTGCAGCCTTGAAATCGCAAAAAAGTCTTCCCGAGTAGATACTGAACATGATATCACCTCAATAAGTGAATATCATCCATATCTTAACTTACCGTGGGTTATCGCAATGCCTCTCCGTGAACGAAACTCCTGCACCACAGGTGCGTGAACACTCGCTGAAATTTCTCCAGGGACCCCAACCTCCATCAACGCTCTCTGGGATTTCTCCCCTTTCGATGCAGCTTCCTTTGTAACACCACTATAGGAAAAGTGAAAAAAGGATCATGTCAAAGAGAGATGGGAACTTTTGTTTTACCGTGTAAATGAACTTTGCTTATCGGGGTTCCCTCTTCAGCCATTCAGTATGGGCCCGGTTCTAAAATTCAGTTGTGTTTTTGTTGACAATTATTGTAAAGTCGTTTCTTAGAAGCTACATCTTTTTTCTTTGTAAATAGTAGCACCCCTGTCATGTCCTGTGACCAGTTGTTCGCCAACGCTTCTCTCCTCCTAAAGATCACAACATGTTACCTTGTTATCACCGCATTTTGTTCCATCAGCTGCTGGTTCCATTTTAGAGTGGCAGGCCCTCCCAACTCGACACCACAGACTATTACAAATGTCCTACAAAGCGATTAGAAAAACAGACAGAAATAAAATTTCTCTCGCGACATAAATGTAATATGGTTATCAAAAAGAGCACATGGTCGGTGTTGAGTTCAATCTGCTAAAGAGTGTATTTGTCTTACGCGCCAGGTGTAGGGGTCGTATAGCGGTCCAACTCTGGAAACAGCTCTCACTTACCATCATACCAGTGCAGTGAGAAGACCCAGGGCCGTACTGCAGGCGACACTGGTGGTCAGCGTCGTATATCACCCCCGGTAGCATTGTGGGAAACTTAAAGTCATGCCTTGCGGGCTCATCATCGAGGCAACGACCCCAGCCTTTACTGAAAATAGAAACGTAAATTACTCACCAGGAGCAAAGAGCATAAAGAAATATCTGGAAAATAGTTCGGTAAGCCATGTGAGCCAATTGTACGGTAATTCAATGAGAGCTCGCAGCAAAAAACATGTAATTTGTGGAAAGCGCGGGAAAAGTGGCGCATGCCAAATCTGATTGGCTTAGTGGAGCATTCCATCGTTCTGATTGATTATAATGCTTTGCACTATTTTTTAAATCTGGTTACCAAGCTCATCAAAGTGGCAAACCCAGACAACCCAGTGAAACACAGGGCTGTTACCAAAAGTAAACGAGGAAAGTGTTCTTTTCTAGACTACCACTTACTTTAAGAAGCGCCTGACGTAATTTCTGCTACAAGAAGACCACAACTGCTGCCGGCCTGAAGCTTCCAGCTGAGGAGACATCAGATAAGGTTTATCTTGAGTCCACTTGCAGTCATTCTCATTTCCATCATGGAGCATTCCAAAACTGATGGTAGAAAAGTGGAAACAATGATTCGAGGCACTTTTAATAATATGCCATAATATTAAAAAATAATAATATTGAAAATCATGAGATATAGATTTTCTCGACCTTCCGCCGGAATTGAATACTTTGATTGGCTTTAAATAACCCACGTCAGACCATGGCACGTGCAAAGGAAACTCTCGACTTCATTTACCGAAGGAAAGAAATAGTGTATTTGGAAAGTGCTTTTCGTTTCAAAAGTATGTAACGCTGGACTCAGATCACATAAAGTTCAGTCTCTTTGTTGTCATTATCGCCCTCGACTTTGTTTGATAACACAAACCGCAGTCTCGTAAAATCTCGATATCGCGCCCAACCTAATCCAATAGCTGCTAATTACTGCCAAGTATTTGGAATCATCACAGACAAAAAAGACCTCCAGGATGTTGCTTTATCTCACT
This sequence comes from Blastomussa wellsi, assembly GCA_947652115.1. Lineage (NCBI taxonomy): Eukaryota > Metazoa > Cnidaria > Anthozoa > Scleractinia > Plerogyridae > Blastomussa > Blastomussa wellsi. The sequence goes on along the minus strand of OX393563.1, from coordinate 16,719,118 downwards.
TTAAATTTCTTGGCATAAAAATGAGATGTATGGTGTGTGACGCGCCCTTTTCAGTATATTTTAATCTCGTGAGAACATCCTTTAATTACCTGAGAGAGGAAATTGGCCTTTAGAAGGATTAAGAAAAGAATTTTACGGTGCACGAAAGCTTAATTAAGGCAGTGAAAACTACTAATCTTTTCAAATCCTCAACAATTTTTTGACTGATAAAATCAGTTCTATTTTTATAATTGTTTAAATAACGGTTCATTTTCTTGCACACACTATCTGGTATCTTTAAATTTCACGCTGTTTAAGTGTTCTCGGATATAACGCTGTTGAATGAGGCTAAGGGCTCATTCTTAAGGAGAATAGCAAAGAAGCAAGGCTAATTTTAACATGGACGTATCCGGCATATTTTTAGGCCAAAACAGAACCTTCCAGAGATTGCTTGTAAAGTGCGTGTTTTACTGCGGCTCAGAAAAGTTTTACTGACGTTTTGGTCAGTGGTATCAGATTTGCTGTTCGTATGCACAACTGAAAATGTTATATTCTCTACCACATAAGATGCAATGCTCAACTGGCTGTAAGATGGGGTGATGACTACAAGGGATAGACGAGCGGGACCTTTCTAACCATAAACAGATTGAGTTGTCTTACACGAAGCGCGAACCGTTGGAGCCTCGAGGGGTCGACAGAGCCGAGGCTCCAACGATTCCACAATTCGTGTAAGACAACTCTTAGGTTATGGTTAGAAAGGTCTGTCTCTATCCCTTTTAGCCATCACCGTAAGATGGCGATGAGCAGTGATGAAGAGCAGTGATGTCAGCCAAGAAAATATCTGAGGTTATCTGGATAATTTGCGGTATCCTGCATGATCTAGATGGAAGGAACGCCGACAAAATACCCTATACACCGGTACAATCCTTGAATACACTGCAATATACGATAAACATTTCCGAACGCCGACCGTCTGATCTTTGTGAGATTATATCTGTGCTTCGATAAGAGGCGGCTGTACTTCGGTAATCCCATTAGATAACTTGAATCAATAAGCGTCATCAGGTTGGTTATAAGTATTCAAACAGAGAATAAGAGTCTGTGTCATTGTATGTGACCCTGAACTAAAATATTCAACACATTGTTCCAGTTGGAAAGATAAATTCTCTCAAGTGATTGGCATGCATTCTTTATCAAAAGAATTTGGTGGTAAATCAAATCAATCTCCCCTAGTTTGAGTTCTTTATTCTTAAGGCGGACATGCCTGCTAATATCGTGGAAATATAAACGAAAGGTTAACAAATCCCGAGGCAATCAAATGAATGCGAACTACCTCCGAAATGAGCGCTCTCATATCTCAAGAAACAGACACAAGAAGATAGTCCTTATCTAAATTAAGATATTGTGGATATCTGCGATTTTACTTCCAAAAAATTAAAACGGTGTTGTGCTTAATTAATTAAGATCTGGTGCCTGATAATAACGCAACGCGTGCTCTCTCTTGAACCTGGCGCCGAAAAGACGCGCGAAATCCATCCTTGCAATCTACCAAATTAATTTTGATAAGATAAAAACCGAAAAGAATCCACAACTTAACCTGGTGGATAGAATGGCCGAATAATGCGGTGTGTTTACTTGTGCAGACTAAAAAGAATAAATGAAGAATATTTCCGGTATAAATCGATCATTTCTAAAGCCTGAAAAGACGTTTTAACATTATAATGCGAGTTTGGATTAGAAAAATTCCACCCGAAAGAAAGATTTGAACGTCATTATCCGTGTTTTCTTTATAAACACGTCGTTGTTAACTAAGGAAAGCAAATAACCAAGATTTGCATTCTACTCATTCTCAAAAGCTCCTGAAAAATGCAAGTGTCTCAAGAGATAAAACAAAGCATTGAACAGGTCATGCAGTCAGCTTGTATCAGACGAACGTTCACTCTCCCACTGACGGGGGAGGGGTATCAAATAAAAATTGCGTCCGAGGAAGTCAAGAGAAGGGAGAATTACGCTCACCTTCCAAACTGAGTAGCTTTGAGCTTCACGAGCAAACCGGAGGAGAGAAAGCTTAAAAGGCGCCTGTTAATTCTATTTTTCTGCTCAATGATTTATATAGTTCAAGACTGTGCACTTTCTGTAGTTTAGCTTATAGATCCTATGTAATATTGCAAAAGCATCAGCGGCTTGTTGGGCTTATAAACTTGATTATTCTTACTTGTGTCCTATTTCATGGGCGATTGTGTAGGCCAGTGTCAAGCCATTGTCTTCATTCACGTTGCAACTCTTGTCTTTGGTGCAAAGACCGTTCACCTGTGAAAGACCTGAAAATACAAATCGTTACTGCCTGTGGCAGATTGAGTTAGCGTGTTAAATGTGATCCGAAGTGTTGCTTTCGATTGCAATATATTAAGTGTTGAATTTTGCACCACTTGGCTTTCCATGGAGAAATACTTACCTAATGTTTCACAAGGCTCGTTTATTCCCCTGCATATGTCATGTCTGTGAAGAGCAAAAAGTGCAGAAACTAACCATCACAGAGCTTGGTAATAAGAATGGGACAGTGTCAATTGTAGCTGGCAATTTTTTTAACATCGACAAGAGAAACTGACGATGATTTAAAGAGAAATGGAACGCCCAACGGGGAATGTGGCAGTTATGGAATGATGCATGGGAAAGAATCAATTCGTGGTGTAATTGGAAAAGCTATATATTTTCTATTGAAGTACACGACTTGCATTGCATATGACTTATAAGAAAAAAGAGAGAACCAAAGGAAAGAGATAGCCGTTGGCGGGCTCACCTCATTCCCAGGACCTCGAGCAGGAGGAAAAGACATCCTAGGAACGAGGCTATGGACACATGACATCGCGCCTGTCGTCTCGGCATACGATCAACACAATCTCGTACCTCGAGTCTTCGTTCCTTACTGCGCAGGCTTGACGAAACGAGGGACTCTCGAAAGTTCCGTTACAGGATCAATTTGATTGGTTTTGAAGACAATAAAGATGGCCGGAAGTAAAATGCCATTTAGTTCGTTGGGTCAAGCTTTTGAAAGGAAAGCATGCGCAGTTCAACCGGAAGTCCGATATTTTCGGACTTCAAATTGGATCTTTCCAGGGTCGCTTGTTTCAGCGACCCTGGGTACGAGGGTGACGATCAACACAAAATCGTACTCGCCTAGTTATTAAAACTGCTATATCATGGTGATTAGGATGGTCCTCTGATTTAGGATTTATGAGCGACGCCCAGCGACAAAAGTGTTTGAGTGTGTGGCCAGCATGATGAGTGACTTTCAGTTCACTCTGAGGATAAAAACAAACAACGAGGTCAGAGTAAATAAATGTACACAGAGTATACGTCAGCTAAAAGGGTTGTTAAAGGAACCGAATCACTGATTTTAGCCAAATTTAGACATAAGAAAGAAGCCACCAAATTGGGAAAAATATAAAAATAGCCACTTGAAACAGTAAGGGGGCAAAGAAGAGTTTTTAAAGTTAATCTCGCTTGTTTGTCAATTGAATTACAACGCCTGGGAAACAACTGTTTGTTTGTAAATCAAATGGGCAGCGTAGTTGTTTTTGTTGACAATGATGCTGTTGCGTTGAGATAGTTTTCAGCTCTCTAGAACTTCTAATTTCATTGGATCTTAATTGCACGCAGCTCTATTGTTTTAGGGCTAGGGTCCATTGTTGCTGTTGTTTATAATTTTTTCAGCCAATACTGTGGGATCTTGTAAAGAGCTGACGGTACCTCCCCGTTACACTGGATAGTGATTTAGCCCATGACAGCGCCCTCCATCCTTCTCTTACCGGGTTTTCCTTTAGAATCATCACCCGTACGAGCACAATGTTGATTGCAGTCCCGATACTTGGGTCTCGAAATATGTTACTGACCTGACGAAAGAGAATACGATCGATTTTAATGGAACCTTGAGGAAAAATTCTGATCTTTAATATACAAAAATAAGAAAAGATTTAATAACAATGACAACATACCATATTTGCTATAGTGAGAAGGTACTCCTCTAATCCGTCCTTGTAAAACTCGTACATTGTCTTGTCAGCTACGATCAGCATTTCCACATTTTTCTCTGTACTCACAGAACGTTTTTCGCGGCGATTCTGTCGACTTCTCAACTCAAGGTACGGCGAGCGAAGTCGACGTTTCAAAGTAATGGGTTCTAGAAGAGTAAAAATGAGTCAACTGATTACCTGGTGAATTTCAGCCCAGTTAGAAGCGCTGAGATTTCAGCCCGGCTTACAGAATAAATCTTCTTAAGAAGGCGTTTGCAATTGCGATTACACAGTGAAAGTTTTCAGTCCAAACTGAAACTGAAATTTGAAAATTCTCCATGTAATGATGCCCTAAAACACAGGTACAAAACACAGGTCACAGGACACTTAAAGAGCACCAGGGCCCCTGCATACTGCATCGTATTTTGCAACTGTTGAATTTCTCTTTCTCTGACCTCTGACCTGCGTTTTGCACCTGCCACCCTTACATGTCTTCAGAGTTTGGTCAATAATTAAATGTCTTCGTTTTGTATTGCAGAATATCAGTCTTTCATTAGCTAAATCGTGGTCGCATAACAAACAAAGCTAATTTTTGAGCGTTGTAAGTTGGAAAAGTTGGGCCGAAGTTTTTCAACTCGTCCCAATTTTAACTCATCCAAACCCTTTTTTTCACTTTTCAGAGTTTCTTTTGATTTAAGGCTCCCCCGTAGCTCAATTTACTGCAAGTTAATCTAATCTAATTTCGAGTTAAGGTCATACTAATGGCACACAAGGGCATCAAATGAACTGTATTAAAATACGGGTTAAAATTGCGAACTATCTTTAATATATTAGATAACGGAACTGTACCTTGATCGGAGCATAATTTGTCCTTTTGTTTCCATGGTAATAGAGGCTTGTCGAGCGATCTTCTGTACACAACATGAGAGTGTTGTTCGTGCGCGTGTGACGAATTTTTTTCTTGTACAGGTTCAATGAGATAGTGAACTCCATCTTCAGTTTGAATCAGTCCTTTCTAGAAATTTAAAGAGAGATTTCCTGACTAAGGTTAAATCTTCCCCAGTCCTGCGGATCGGAGAAGCGAGTTGATCCTATTGTCCTAAGTCGGGGAAAATATAAGTTGATGATAAAATCCCACCTCGGAGACAGGACTGAGCCCGCGGTCGATGGTCTCTGAAGTTGCTAAGCAACATTAAGAGTTTCCTCGACCTTTCTCCATCCTTCGTATAAATGAAAAGCGCTCATGGTTTCCAGTACCGTGTAACTTCACCAATTTATAAAATCTAAAGGAATCACCCCTACCCACCCCCTCACCCACAAACATCCAATCAAGCGAGTATCTCGTTTGTCAAAGATCACAAGCAATGAGCCGGGCTTAAGAACTGGGACAGAGTTTGAGTCCGCAAGAGCGCTAGATCCCAGACCTCTTGACCCCGAAAAGAAATACGGTAATCGATTTCAAAGTTTATTACCCATAAGGTGAACACAAGTGTAACTAAAGGTATTTTGTTGGAATAAACGAGATACAGGTCAACACGGGCTTGTCATAAACCAGGTTGGAGGAATTAACGGCGGGTCATTTACTATACTATAACACATCTGACGTTTCGATTGTTAGTTCTTAGTCCAAACTGATTAAAAGATTCATCACACGGGCAGGTTGTAGTATTAGTTTCACTTCAACTTAGAAAATTATGTTTCAATAAAATAGGGAGGGACGAAGAAATGCAGATGTTTACTACCGAAGATATTTAGGGACATGGACGGCGTGTGGGGAAATATTGCTCTACTCAAAGATCCATACAGTTAGCTCCCAAAGGGAATAATGAATATTGGTATTGCTCATTTTGCTACTGTTATTGTTGTTGTCATTATTGGTGTTGTTGTTATTGCGGTTGTTTGGTTTTGTAGAATCGAAGCATATATATCGCAATGGAAGCTATCTTAGATTGATTTCCAGGCGATTGAAAAGTCATTAACGAAAAATATAACGTACTCCTTCGAGGCGATAAGTTACAATGCTTTGAAATAAGATTAACTCAAAAGTCATAAATAGTTTTAAAAGTTAAAACCAAGTAAAGGCTCCTTCGTGGGAGATGGCAATTCATTCGCCGTTGTTATTAATTGAGATAAAAAATCTTTGAATGTTTTAAATTCTGCTGTTTGGCCAACACGAATTCGAAAAGTGACAAAATGCCGTTGAAGGTGTACACCGTGTGAAACAAATTAAACTTGTCTGTATTTCAACAGTGCAGTCAATAAATTAGAGACTTAATCTTCTTGACCTTAAACAGGCGTTGTTCACTTGTAGGCACGCAAATAATGTCTTTGCCTAGATATTACTGGCGTCATATCGTCATATTGTTTATATATTGATCATGTTTTTCCGTCGTAAAAAAGAGTTGTTTTTCTGTATAAGTAAACGGGGTCAATGCAAATTCTCGTAGGATAGCGAGTGTTTTTCTTTCTTTAAAGAATTTAAGTTTAATCGCATTCAACAAAGCTGTTATTTGTGGGTCTTCAGGTGCAAGTGGTTTATTGGGTAGCAGACTAAACTTTGGCAAAGTTGCATGGATATTATGTCTGAAATAAACACACATATGTTTCGTGCAACTTAGAGAAAAAGAACATTCGATGGAGACAAAACAGAAACATGCGTTTTAAAATTGTTTTGGGAAGACAAGCGAAAAGCGATAGGAATGACGCAAGTTTTCTCCTTGCCTGGAGTTTATTTTCAGACGGAAAGGAATGAAATGCACGCCAATGAAAAACCCAATCAAATTTGCAATATTGTATACGTATGCCGACATTCATTTCTCAAGTAACAAGAAATCGTATCTTCTGTCCACACGTTACGACACAAATTTGACCTCCATGAAATACGTTAAAAAAACAATGAAGTCCCACTGCCCACACGGTTGAGGAAATACTTTAATTTTCACGAATTTTCAGCCATTTTTTTTTATATCAGTGTCACGGTTAGTGTCAAATTCTCCCTACTTTATTCCATACTTTGGCTAAAATAAAGCGCTCGAGCTACCTTTCCAAGAGATGATCAGAAATTTAATTCTCATAATAAGCTTCGCCACTTGAATTATAAAGAAGTAGAGAGAGGTTAGCAATGGATCACTACGGTGGATTAAAAGGTTAAACAAACTTTAGAGCCGGCTGCAGCCATTTTTGACTGCGTGCTTCAAAGGCTTTGAAAACATTTATCATAGATTAATGAAATGATAAAGACAGAAGATAAGTAAGCTATCTGATGATCAATAGAAATCATATTTTGGCAAATCAATTAGTGTTTGCAGTTAATCACGTGCCTGTCTGCATGCAAGATAGCGAAAGATTGCGCGCAAGAAATTTTTGTAGGACATTTTGACGGCCTTCAAAGATAGCAAAACCTCCTTTGACGTCAATATTTTAGATTCTCGAGACAGATATAAGAAGCGGCTCTCATAGCTATCTTTACTTTTCGCGCAACTCTGTTTACAGACTTTACAAGGAGAAAATAACGATTTGTTTTTGTTAGATATGGAAAGATGTCATTTGCGATAGTGCTCTTGACAATGATAAAAGACGTAGACTCGCATTGAATAAACAGTGTTTAAAATACATATTTTCTGTCTAAACAGTTGTTTCTTTGCTTCAAGAACTGTTGAACGATTAAAATGCTATTTTAGCGCTCAACAATATCAGATTTCATCTATGGGCATGTTGATTAGGTTTTATGCTGGCGCAAGTTTGGAAAATTCGGCGCACTTTGTGGAAACCTGCAAAACTCGAATCCAAAACACGGTTATTCATTGTTTTTAAGCTGTTTTGTTTTGTTTAAAGAAGAAGGAACTGCCAGCTTACATGCGTTTATCCATCATTACGTCTTGAAATGTCTGATTGCTTTGGATAAGAAAGTAATTTTGCAACGCCGCGCGCCGAGAGTAGCATACATACGAAACACAGAACAACTGTTTCTTCCATCAAAACGTAAAATGTCATTGCCTCACAAATCCTTCCATAAAGGCTTGACGCTGACAAGCTATGCTCGTGTTGTTTTCACCAGTTATTTTGCGACTAACATGCGCCTTTTCAGGATGACAGCTTCGGGCAGATGAGAAAAGCATATTTGACCCAAGGAAATACCGCGAGCAAATGGCCTTGAAGCGGACAATTCGGAAATACCTGGTCCTATCATTGCTCGCTTGCGTGAATGATCCGAACACGAAAAACATCTTGTGAGTTCACATTCCTTTAAATCTTTGACCCAACTGAGGCAAATCGCAAGGATATTCAAGAATCTTTCCTCAATTTGACTACAGGACATTTCAACAGCTCAAAACAAACTTGTCTGACACCAGTGAAATCAAGGCACGTGAGAGGGATTAATGTAGTTTTATGAAGAGAGAAAAAAAATATTTATTTGCATAGGTTCCTTTCAGTCACGCACTTTTTAGAAAAAACCGGGAGTTCTTTTTCGCTCTCCTTATTCTCTAAATAAAAGCTCAGAAACAAGTAAAGACACTTTAAAAATATTTTTCCAGCAAATGTCATCCGACTTTTCAGTTTTGGTGTTTGAACATATGAACACTGTTTTGTGATTTGCGACCCCAATTTTTTTCGATTTTTTCCCCACGCTATTTCTAAAAAGGCCAAAAGTGACCAAGATACATATAAATACCGTTAGATCTATAAAACGAAAAGGAAGGATTAACTTATGCGCTGACAACAATAAAACCCAAACTCTTCTTTTACCGTGGGAAACAAAACAAAGGGCTGCTTCTCGTTGAAGGGGAACCCGTCATCGAACAAACGGAAATAAACACACTTTCTTGCATTTCACCCAAATAACCCCGGCATCACCACATGTGTTTACTTATCACAGCAAAAAAAAGAAGCCGCTGTTTTGGCGTATGTTGTTCTAAAATTTCCTTTGCGTCACATATTTTTTTATAGCAAACATCCGGATCAAAAAAATGTGCGACCGCCGCATATAGGGCAGTTCGGTGGGATGTGAATGTGTGGCTAAAAAAAGAAGTTAAATACGCGTGTTGAGAATTTTGTAATCTTTAAACTGTCAAATTTTCGCCGATGATGCGCGATGACGACTTCGACTTGTACGATTTCTTCTAAAGACACCGATATTGCGAAATGAAAAGCCGCGCGATTCAGTTTTTTCTGTCTGGTTTTCAGCTATTCCCCCCTTATGGATGTATCGGTTTTCATGAAACATAAACAGACTGAGAAACTAAAATGCTACCGAATAATAAAAAAAGAAACAAGACATAGGTGTGGTTTTGCACAAAACATTTAACACGACTTAACTCTGCGTGACGCATAGTAGACAATAAAGCTGGGCCGGGTAAACCTATTTATAAAGAATCAATTGGCATTAGTTAGGTTAGCTAGGAGGTATATTGAATCTATCACGGAAAGCAAAGACCAAAGAAAGCTCCTTAACTTACCAGACCATTACAGAAGCTGAGAGATACCAGAGAATTCGGTTGATCCGTGATGGTCCCCGTGAAGTGACAGTCGACATTGCGCTGTCTGATCTGATCACCGTCTTCAATCACCAATCCTGGTGCTGCAAACTTTGTGCTCTTGGACAGACGAAGCTGCAGTTTTTGTCCTTCAAATGTTGGAACTTCAAGGTGTAGAAGTTCGCTTTCCCTTGTTCCGCTTTTAGCACGGTTAACTTGTTGTTCTTGGCGCAAGCTGCGATATTGTTTATGATGCACGTGCGATATATATTTTCCATCGCTATCGAGCAGTGACGGCACAATTATGTTGTATTTCTTGTACTTTTTCATAAAGCGTTCTGAAAACAGCGAGCAGAAAATCAATTACGAGACGGTCTAAGACAGACTACTTAAAGGCCTACTAGCCGCGAAATGATAAATTAGAAATAATGTCGTCAACAGCTCGCGCGAGTATCAAAACATTCATTAAAGCCTATGACTTAAACGATAGCTTGTATTTCATTTACCTGAGTGTTCTGAGTTCTTGCCTTCTACGGTTAAAGTGCCGACTAGTTTGATAAGGACCACGAAAACGCCAAATACATAAATTGAAAACATGGCTGCCCGACGAGGCTATCTGGAGAGATGAAACGGGTCGCGAGTTTTCTTTCAGTCTCCCGGCGTTCTGTGGTTCTGTAGTCTCTGAAGTAAAAAGAGACATGTAGGTGACTTTTACCCTTTCACAAAGCTATTTAATTATTTGCACCCGAGATTCTTGAAGTGTCAATTAGTGGTAGAGAATTAAAAGAATTGCGGTTAAGGCTTCGAAGCTTGAATAACCTTGGCGCAGACGGTCAAATCTGTACTTACCCTCTCCGGACGACTCGGCTGGCCTTGTTGTTATTTCGCCACTTATCTTTCACTTACGGACATTATCAAAATATAGGTAAAAAATCTCCACGGTCCAGAGATCAGATCTTCAGATAGCGAAACGCGAGTACAGTGTTACCTTTGATCTTCACACATCCACTTATATAGCGGCGCCCGATACATTGTGCATTCGAAGTCTGAAGGTTGCATGCTAACCCAAAACTCATTGACAACTGTAGCAAATAATGACTAGCTAAAATTCGAGTCTTGCTGTGAAGGCAGTATCTAGTTACAAATGTTGAAATATGGGAAGCTAAATACCTTATAAATCTGCCATCACATTTCTTCAAGGGGTAGCTGAGTGGAGGCATTTTTTCAATGTGATGCTTTTAAAAAACAAGAGAATCATCGTCGCCCCATTTTTTCTTCAAACAGTGTTGACGCGGAACAAAGCAGTTTCAATTGAGTTTTACTTTTTCAAGAGCTTTTATCGTCACTTGTTTACACCTAACAAACAAGGAGTCCGGATTTTTGATTACGTTCATAGAATACAGTTGTTTATTTATTTGTTTTTGAGAAAAAGCAGAAAAAGGCTTAAAAGACCACATCCGATCAGTTTGCAAAAGCAAGGGCAGAATGATCGAAATTTTACATAATATATTCTGCTATGCTAAATTATTTCTCCATCTGAGATTCAGAAACTACAAATTTTAGGAATTTCAAATCTAAGCAAGAATTTTTTTCACTGGTTTGCCTTTCTTCAGCTTTCTTTAATTGCAGCACTAATTTTCAAGTCTACCAAGCCAATTTTGCGAGCCAACATCAAGGCGTGTCATTTGCTTTTGTCGCCGTTAACACGATTAAACAGTTTAAACTTGATGGATTAAAACATCACTAAAACGAGAGGAAAGATAAGCAAAGCATTATGTCAACTTTTACCTTAGTACAGTGATAATGGCTCAAAACTCAACGCGGGCGTTTTTTCCATCTTTTCACGTACATAGGCCCAAAATAACCGGATTATATGTTAAGGTCGCCCCTTACGCCAATATGATTGCATGCACTGATTTCAAGGATTTCAAGTAACTTCCTGTGAGTTTGGCCTCTTAGCCACAAAATTGTTTACTCTTTAATTTTCGTGAGTCGACAGACTTTTAAACCGCGCGACAAAGAGCTAATAATATCACACAAATGAATATAAAACATGCGTCAACCTTGACACTTTATTTTAATAAAGTGAACACATTTGGTGGCTTTATAATGCGGTGAATTGTGCTTTCAGTGCAAGCTTATGAACAGGTTAAGAATGATTTAGAATAAAAAATGAAATACCCAAGATGCGAAATGAGACGGGTTGTTAGGAATGTTTTTATCCAATAGGGTTTGAGTGAAAACATGTGAAAAGAACTCGATTTCAAAGCGCGTCACCGCCACTGTCTGACCTGGGTTTACTGTAGTTCTTTCGTTCCCGAGGGTGGGGCAATAGTCTTCTCACCCCCACCCCCTACATGCACCCGAATTCCCTGAGGGAGGGCATGCTCGCTGATATCATCGGCAACCCGCTTAATACGTGGGTACGTGGAACAGCTTCTTTATGTCTGCATATTTGGTTAGGTCGAGAAGCAGCTCTCGAACACAGACTTTAACATGAATGTCATGAATGGCTTCGCTAGAATCGCGCAAACTGCAGAAACAGCCCCTAGCCCCGGAAACAACACTACTACACTAAAGGATCACGGCAGTAGGACTTCAAGCCTACGAGAGCTTCTGCAGTACTGATTTTGTTCGAGAAATCCGCGCCTAGACTTCAAAACGTGAGCAACATTGCTATTCTGATTTTGCTCCATATTGTATTAATCTTGCGGGTCCTTATTTTGCACTTAGCTTCCTGTTATTGCTTCAGGGCGGAGCACTGTTCATTATTAAATCAAACCGATATTGTGGTTTCCTGAGCAAAATAACAGCCAAAAATGCAACTAAATCTCTTTGTTTCGCAGTTGCGGTTTGCCTAACTTACAAACTATTCTATAACTAGGCATAGACCACTCCTTACATCTCCGAGCCAGTTCAGTAGTCACGATAAAGGCTGATAAAGAAGTAGTAAGAAGAAGTAACTATCTCATTTTCCTATGGACTTGTATCACAGCCTCCACAGTTCCGTCTTTTTACCTGAGTGAACCCGGCACATGCTTTTTTAGAAAAAATATCGTTGTTGATGTACACTGTAAATCGTTAGGTACAAATTCTTTGAATACTGGCTCAGCAGCTCAACTGAGTTTTAAGATACTGGCTGCCTCGACTGTATTTTTTAAGATACCGGCTAACTCACTTGAATAAGATAAGGACACTTGTCTGTTACTTTGGTGCAAAGGGTCGTTAATTAATGTCAGTAATTTAATAGACACGGCCATTTCATAGTCGAAACAGAAAATCAAGGGAAGGCAAGTTACATATATTGCACTGATTCCATCGTCTGAGTTTGTTGATAATTAGACAGTCTAGCTAGTTGTCATATGTGTTGTCGAAAAGTTGTAGAAATTATTCAAATCACAAATCGTGTTCTGTGTAAGCTAACATCATTTTATCAGCTTGCGTTGCCCTCTGGGTAAATTGAGAAAGAAGCTAAAAGAGCCAAGGGGGTGTGAGCGAGGACTGGTGCAACTCTGTCAATCCTTCCCTTGCCCGTCTTTAATCCTATCTAATGATTATAATATCGTTAACAGTTGGCTTAAAGAAAAAATATAAAAACTTCATCTTTGACTGTCTTTTGAAACGTTTTTGTTTCGGTTTCTGTTCGAACGCGGTAGCAAGCAATGTGGATTGAATGGACTAATGGACGGCCGGAGTGCATGCCTAACTGATGAATAGATAGACAGATGAATCAGTCAGAACAGCCTTAACAAAGTTGTATAGATGAAAGAGAGAAGTGTAACGAGTTAGCTCACAGTATATGACAAAACATTCATGATTATATGAATTTGTACGCGAACCAGATTTCGTGACGTGTACCTTGACTGAGGCAACGCCCACACAAAGCCAAATAAATTTGAAAACGGCGTTTTCGCCTCGAAAGCGGATAAAATGTTTTCTGTCCACATCATACCGCTTTCAAATTGTTTCGCCATCGACACTGAAACGCTGCCTCACCAGAAACGCCTAAACGCACACCTTACCCGAGCCACGTTATTGAGTCAAAAATTCCGTCCACATTGAGCATTTCAAAAAGTTGCGTTTTCGGTGATCGAAAACGCCGTTTTAGTGTGAGGGAAAGCCAATTCGGAGAAAAACGTTTCGCTTTCAAATTTATCCGGCTTAGTGTGGACGTAGCCTGAATAACTGACTTGATTGACTAGTTATTATAAGTAAGTGACGCTCATTGCGGATTCCTCCCGTGAATACTTCCCGGTCAAATACAAGCAAGGCTAATGAATGGCCGATGACCAATTTGAGAGTTTGATGATGATAATGTAAATAAGATCCAAATTTCAACGAACTAAGTTCAATAATCCGAGAGAGGAACCGAAATTCACATTCACGGGCATGGGATAGATGGCAGCGTCTGAACCATGACTGAAATAAGGAGTCTATTGTTGTAAAGATCTTATGCAAAAGCGTGACATCTTTTTTACCCGATGACTCACAGCTCTACACAGAGTATTATGTAAGTCAATTAGGAAAAAACATAAAACTGTCATTCTTGAAACCTACCAACTAAAACGCAAATGACTTTACGAGAAAACAGTTCTATCAGAGACCAAAGATTAACCTACCTCTGTACGGGTTATAAGAGTCGCTAAAAAGGCAATAGCAAGGAACAAATTGCACTTGTGTTTTAACAAAGCGACAAATTACGCTTTTATTCAGCGAGGCGCTCAATGAGCTGAAAGACACGCGAGACAACCTAATAGTTTAACACAAAAGCCTATGACTGGTAGATAAGCCTCTAGCTTGGATTTCGTGATAACTAACATCCGTTTCGTTGAATGCAATATTATTTTGTTATGCGTTTATTTGTGTAACTGCGTGCCCTTTGTACATAGTAGACGCTAAGTCAATTCAGCATGTCTAATGAAGAAATTTGTCGCCAGGATGATAATTTCGTGTGATTGGTAAGAACATCACACACTAATACGCTCTTAATGAGTTTCTTCAGATTAATAAACTAGAATAATTTAGGGGCACTCAACGGGACATTTGGTTGGCCTGTTCCTAAGACCCAGCTGTAATCCCGTCGATTTTTTCTGTTTTTTTCGGAGCAATTAAATTGCCATTTTTAGTACGAGAAAACGCCAGCTACGATTTTCAGAAGGGAAAAAACATATTGCAAATTCGGATAATTGTCGATAATAAGATTTTGTACTTTGAAAATAAAACTGAGCTAAGAAAAATCCGAATGAAACGAAACTTTTTTAGTTAACAGAAATATTCCTTTTCAAAGAACCTACGTGATAACAACGACATTCCCAAGACTTGCTTTAATTTCCTCTCTGGCTGCTCCTGGCAGTCGTTGCCTCTGGCGATAAATATGCCATGCCAAGATAGTGGATTAACTTTATATTTAGCGTTTCGAGCCTTTTTGCAATGTTAAGCCGGTTTTTAAACCTTTAACTCGACGTTTAATAGTTCACGGAAGCTACTGATAACGAGCAACTTTGATGCAGTTAATAGACTTCTAACAAAATCTACTTATCCAAAGTTGCGTAACTACATCATGCACACAGTTATCGTGATTAAATAGATATTTCGAAATAACAAAAAATATGTTATACGTTTAGTGTTTACTTGGAAGAACATATCACAAAAACATGGAGAAATGTTGAGAGTTCGAGCAGACTGAAAAATTCTGGCTGATCCTCGGTCTAAAAACTTGTGAAACTCGCCAGTGAAGTAAAACAAAGAACATCGAAACAATATAGAGCAGGGAAACAATAACTCTGCAAAAAGACAATCTCACAAGCTTTTACACCGAGACAAACCCAAAATTCTACACTAAGTGATAATACAGCAGAAGCAGGATCCGTTAGTGACTCCGTTTGCGTCATTTCTGCGAGCAAGTCAGCTAAGTAACAACCAATCGAAGACACTGGTCGAGTTCCCGCGAGGAAGGAATTGTTTGTTCATGGTTTGGCCGCACAGAAAGGACACCCTTGTGCAATATAGTGATTTTACGAAAAATCGTTCTTGTCATTTGAATATTTTGAAAACGTGATGGAAGTTTGGTTTTGCTGTGTTCTTTCTTTCCTGCCACTTTTAGCGACAACTTTACTTTATTCAGCGATGTCATAAAAAAAAGTTAAATCAAGTATCGCTTGGAAGTTTGACTTAGTTCAAAAATCGATGAACTAGCCAAATTAAATTTGTCCTTAATCTTGGGAAATCGAAATCGCTAAATTGGTTATCAGAAAACCTGTATAAAATGTCCTGAAATTCGATTTTAGAAAATGATAACGTAAGCCCAGATAAAAGAACTTAAATTCAGTTATTTAGAAAGCCATGATTTGGCCCCAAAGTAAAACTATTATGGAAAAAGAAAGCTTGTTATGACAGGCTGTCTGAGCGCGTTATAACCGAATCAATAGTTATTGCATGTAACACCGAAGACCGTAAATTAAAGGACTTCGTAACATTATCAAAAGACGTAAAAATAACATCGAAAATCTGTTTTCGTTTAAAACTTTTCAGGATTTTTTATTAGAAAGCTCGTATCAGTGCGTTTAAGAATGGTAATTGTATCTCGAATTGTAGCTACGAAGTCTGTTTCTCTGATATTATCAAAACTCTGGTTTTCTGCGCATGCTTCTTATATCTAGCCTTTGCACTTCCACCCGCTCCCCTGAAGGGAAGAGCCAACATCGTTCCCAGGGCTTTTTCCTTCTTCGAGACACGGGAAGAAGGAAAAAGCCCTGGAAACGAGGTTGAGGAAGAGCGGAAGAACACATGCTACCACAGGTCACTAATCAGCCTAGCTCGGGCAGAGAAGGTATTTTTAGTCTGATCGTGGGTGATTTGACTTGAATAACTAAAACTGACTTTCTGCTAACTAGATGAGTTTGATCTCAATCTTTTGGTACTGTTTCGTATGTTTAACTCCTTTTGAAACTAAATCAGACTAAATCCTTTTGTGGCTATGTATTAGCATAATATCCATAAGCGGATTTAGGGGAGGGGCCAAGGGGGCCGCGGTCCCCCTTTTCTCTTGGATTTTCAAAACGTTTTTGTAACCAATCTTCCGAAAATACGCCCACAATGCTGCATGCTGCATCTCCTGATAAGTGAAGTTTTCATTCGGGGGGGAGGGGGGGGGGGAGGAACTCGGCCCCCTATTTCTGAATTTTCTGGATCCGCCCCTGGTATCAATCGTATTATACCATCTAGGTCTTTCACTTGGTTTTCAACTTACTAGAGCATGGGATTGTCCCTGAAAAGCAAAACCGGCGCCTTACATGCAGAATACATTCCCCCTTTTCGTTTCCTGTATGAACACAAGAGACCTTTAAACAACGTTCATCAAGCATCTACGTTCACTGCCAAACCTTACAAAAACTCTTAACTGATCCACTTCCGGGCGTGTTCTTTCTAATCCTCTCTATTCCAACACTGCCAACAGTTCTCTGCCAGACATAATTCCTTCCATCGCGTGATTTAAAGCGTAAAGCCAGGAAATCATATTTTAGAAATAAAGATCAATTCTTGGACCTTATAATGGTATGAAACTTGATGAAATACTTTGCATGTATCTCTGTTGTTATATTTTTGCGGCCATTATTCCTATGTACATCGTCTTTCGCCATTCCTTTCTAATACGTATTACCAAAGTTTTGAGCTTTGTAATGTGTTTCAAAGGTTAAGGAATGCCCGCCTAGACTTGCCTTAGCTACAATGTAGATAGCTGCAGGCATGCCAACTTCATTTAAATTGTAATAAATCAAGTGTGTGTGTAAGCGTCAGTTTCTTTCTTGCAATTCAACAACATTAGAAGCTTCTCTCGTCTTACAAGATTACACTTCATGTGACAGATTCGGCTCAATCCTCCCTACCCGGGGGGTCAATCCCAGCTAATCCCGATAAGACTAGCAGGCCTTGTAGAACCGGTCATCGTCCATTTACAGTCATTCTGCGTCACAATTTGCCTATTTCAAAGAAACATTCAAATTCCTCTTTATAACGTCCGACATTTGCACGGATAGACTTTCTGAAAAGTCCTTCGTCTTGTTTATTCAGTACCTGACCCTGAAATTCATGAGGTCGACTTGTGGCAAGTCTATTGAACGAAATATTGAAGGTTTTACAGAATATCTTTCTGAAAGTTGTGAAATACAGGGAGTACAGCTCATATTTGGATCCAGCAGCACCTCGTTGAAGTGGCAATACCATTTGGCGTGGAAACAATAGGTGCTGCTGGACTACCGCATATTTTAACTAAAATTGCTATTTTGAAGTTATTTAAACTGAATCTCATAACGAACCCCATTAGTATTTATACGAAGACGTATATCAGAATCAAACATGTTCTTTATATCTGAATAAGTAAGTATTTCACCCTGGCTGCCAGGCGGTTTGTTTCGGTGACGTCACCTGGAAGTGCCACGTGACACAAAATTCGCGGAGATCTTTATATAAGTGGCCTTGTTCGGTCAGTTTGTTAGTGTAAAGAAATTGAAAGCGCTTGTTCAGCGGATCCTTGCAGGTGTCCTGGATATAGCTACCATTTGCATTATTTAACCTAATTTCTTCATCAGTATATGAGAGGAGATTTATTGAGATCGGGAGGCCATCTGAAACCAAAGATATCTACAACGGGGGTTCCGGAAAACTGAATTGGATGAGCCACATGGACTCTGGAAACCGGACTAATTAAGGAAAGCTATTCATATACCTCTTTTTTTCTTCCCATTAACTTCGCGTTGTTGTAGGAAGTAAGGCTCCATTGCGCTAATATATTCGACAGCAATTTTAGATAAAGTTAATTTATTCCTCCGCACGCTAATGAGAATCCTCCCCTTCCTCTTCCCGCCCCGTCGGCACTTTAATGAGAATCCTCCGCAAAAAAAAGAGTTAATTCGGTCCCTCCTATACAACTAACCTAGTATAAAAGCCATTGACATTAACTAGACATCATATTTACTCTTTAACTTTCCTTTTATTTTGAGAATACATTACTCATTAAAGACCAATTAACAAATTTTTGGAAACGGATTTTACAATAAAAATTAACGTTAAAAAACGTCGTTTCGACCGCTCGACGGTCATTTTCAAGTTAAAAGGTAAAATTTAGCTTGCGCTTAATACATACAATCAATTATGATAATGCTAATGAGATACTGGCTAAAAGTTAAAATATTTACATTGAAACAATACGTACAAGAAAATTGCGGCATGAATAATAAAAGAAAACGCTAAGGCGATAAAAACGATATTGAAAAGTGAAAGAATTATATAAATACCTTCGCGCGAATTGAGTGACTCTGTTTGTTAAGTTTTGGTTTCAGTTTGCGAATAAAAAGCGTTTCAAAAATCAGTCGAATTTACTCTAACACTTCCTCAAAATCTTAAAATTGTTTAAAATAATCTATGGATCCTTTCCATGCTCATCTTGATCGCCTATGTTCCTCCACACGTTGATGTAGGTGTCGACTCGTGAAGCCGACATAATCTGGATCGCACAGATCACACTTGAAATGATACACAACGTTTTTTTGATTTACAATTGGAGGTTTATGTTCTTTTGGTTTCAATTGTGCTTTGATCTTTTGACTCGTGTAAATAGGCTGGACATCAGCATCAATCTTTCGACTGAGATAACCGAGTTGGCGTCTTACTGCATTGGCTGATTTTTGGTCTTTGAACGGTAATACAATTCTGATATATAGGACCCTAAAGAATATTAAAAACTCAGGAAGGTCGCCCCGTTATGAATGTGTTTGATTTTCAGCTTGTAAGCACCCCTGTCTATTTATTCATCCCGCTCTCCTCCATCGTCAAAGAATCAAATAAACCCTGAGGTGGCTTAACGTGCATTTAACGGATAGTTTTGACGCACTTTGCCAGCAGACTTGAAAAATGATAACAAATACCACCTATTTTTTCCACCTTACACCAGTGCTGCAGTGCAATAAAAACTTAAAACTCTAGAACCATAATTCATTAAATCACATGTCCCTCGAGGTAGTAAAATTGTTTTATAGACCGTGTCTCCGGTGGGAAAACGATCTTGTGACCTCCATTTAAAATGCACAAAAGCGATTTTTGGTCTTTATTATTTCCGGTTCTTTAATTGGCACACCTCAGTGAGTTCTATCAAGATTTTTAAACTAAACAGTGTAGTTTTGTCTGTAAACCTTCTTTAGATATAATCAAATGAGTCGACCGACCGCGACCGCCATGTAAGGTCTGAGGTCTGTAAAGTGAATTCAGACAGTGGTTTATGCTTGTTATTCTGGTGTTAATGTTGGAATGAACAAGCACAATGATTCTCCATTAATGAACGAATTGATAGGACAATTAACGAAAACATTCGCCCGGCAGTAAACAACGAAAAGAAGTTACAATTGGCGAAATAATGGAGATCATCAGACATGCCCCACATGACGCGCAAAACAATTACCTTGCCTTTTTGTCGAGCTCGTTTTAATTTCTCTTCTAGAAAAAAAAGTTAATTAACAGTGAAAGCATTTATCAGTTTGCAAATTTAATCAATTCTGTAAATTATCTCACAACAATTAAATGCTACTAGAATAATATAACAGCTGTCTGAAGACTGCAAGGAATTTGATAATGTACGTTATCGTCTGTTTAAAATTGTAATTTGACAACTTTGTAAGGCCTTCTACATAATATAATTAAATCCTCCACAGTCAACACTCTTTACGAGCGGGCACCACATCTTGACGGAAACTCACTGTCTGTCTTATAAAGGTGTCTGGCTTATAGAGAGTTTACTATGAGATACAGTAAAATGACCGAAAAACGGCGCGCCGGGATCAACACCAGTTGCCCGTGTTATGGAAGTGTAGAGTTTATTGCAGATTGTGAAATTCATTAGAATGGATCCGACGACTGATGAAGTAATATTCAGGTCCAATGAATGCACTGCAAATCTCAATACAGACTATGCATTCTGTGATTTGCGTATTCTCATCTGTTATCTTGATATAGAATGGGAATTCACTTCAATTTAGTGTTTGGAATAGAAAAATTACATATTTATTCCACAAGTCCGATACAATATTCGCACCCGATCTGTACTGATATTTACAATGGCTTCAGCCGGCAAATTATCGGTCTCTCATATTGTAGCTGTCACATATAAATTAAAGCAAACAATTAGCAGGACTATATGGTTAGTTTTGGGTGATGCTGCGTCATTAGCAGCTTTAAACGAAACACTTCATTCGACAGTTCTGAAATTATTGTTTTAGCTGTGCTATACAAAGGGGCATACCATAAGATTGTTTCATAGAATCATAAATGACATACTGATCACTTATACCATGTTTTCAGTTGTTGAAAATATTTCAGAAAACAGTTACCTCAAGTGATCCTTGATCCAAATTGTTGGAAATTAAGACTGCATTTTCCTTCCATGGCAGAAGACTTGTCAAATCACTGACTAGCTGACGTCGCTCAATATGCAAAAGATTGACGGAATTTCAATTCACCTCCCTTCATGTTGTTGTCTAACAGACCATGTAACCGGTAATTACGTACACTAAACTAGAAAAAAAGAGATCCGATTAATAGATAAATGGACATAAAAAGATGTGATCCTTTTGTGAAACAGGTAAAATTAATTGCACACCGCTATAAAAACAGTTTCAAAAATCATCTACTGAATTTGCCTCTAGTTGACCTATCGAAGTTTAAATTATCCATTACAGAGTTAGCAATCTTAGCTTTATCACTCCACGATACTCTCCAGACTTTTGCGCGGTTTTACCTACTAAAACCTTTTGATGTAGACAAGTTCATTAAGTCAGAACGCAGTCACATAAACAGATTTTAACTTTTCAGTTAAAATGTCCGTCAAAGGATCGATCTTTATAAAGTCCCCTCCCCCCGAACAAAGGAACAGCAGACTTATTGGCAGGAAAATCATCAGCGTATAAAATGAAGTCGCCGTAGAGTCTTGTAACCAGGAAATTACATTCGACTCTTTTCTAATATTTCAAGGATGTATAGTTTATATTTAAGTAAATAAAAAGACCTCATCTAACGTCACCCCTGTACTGTCCAAAATAAAGTAAAAACAATCATAGAAAGTGCTAAGACTTTTACTCCTATTACTAGGAATAGCTAGATTGATTTCACGTTCTTGTTCTGTATAAAATACCATTTTAAACAGTGACGATTCTAAATTCAGTCGTTTTCTCTGTGGGGTGACTGACGCTCCAAATTTCGGTGAAAATGACTTGTTGCCACGTGCTTCGTGTGTTCACTTGTGAACTGTAACTAATACCCCATTCACACCAAAAAACCCGTTAAAATTAGTTTCTTCACGGAAGTTAATAACTGTTGCTTGTGGACCTCAATGAAGGCATATGTATGTAAAATTCATTCTTAAAGTATTCTCTCACTGATTTTATTTTGTCAACCTGGTTTAATTTAACATGATTTGAAAGATTAATTAATCAACATGACACGAGCGTGGGACAAAGAAAAATTCTGAGTCCCCGACAGGAATCGAACCCATCACCTCCCGAACACCGGACGGGCGCTCTATCCGCTGAGCTACGAGAGCTCATGGATACCGAGGTCATTTTTACTGAGTGACACGCGTCCCGCATACTACATAGGATCAGCAATGTCGCTATCATCATTAGTTGTGGAAATGAGAGTGATGGCAAATTTTCAGCTCGGTAAATTTAATGTGAAAGATTAATTAATCAACATGACACGAGCGTGGGACAAAGAACTCACATAAGAACTCAGTAAAAATTACCTAGTTCTCCATGAGTTCTCGAGAGCGCCCACCCGGTGTTCGGGAGGTCATGGGTTCGATTCCTGTCGGGGACTCAGAATTTTTCTTTGTCCCACGTAGGAACATTGGACTGATCAGATGCTCTAGAGAGGGTATCAGCGATATAAAGAAACTTTCCTTGAAAAAAAAAGCTATCTAGGGGCGTATGATCTGTGAGCAGTTCAATTTCTGCCCCATATGTGTACATGTTGAACCTTTCACACCCAAAAACAATTGCTAAAAGCTCTTTTTTCTATTTGAGCATAGTTGGTTTCAACTTGGAACGTTGTTTGTAAACTTGTGTCATAGAATCGTACGTAAAACTGGAGCACTACTCACTTTGAAATTGTATCCCCTTTTTACGAGCGTCAAGGGAAGTTTTGTTCATTTGCTGTAAGCATGAAGGAAACGGTGAAAAGCCAAAGGGTCCGGGTGCGAGTGCGCTAGCGGCAAAAATTGTTAGTTTTCTTTCTTAAAGTTCTGTACAATTTAATTTAATTTTAATTTTAATTTATTAGCTCTGTCCAATAAACATTACAAGAATATAATGACATAACAAAAGTTGAAATACAAATAAATACATGGACAGGGATACCGCAAAAGCTAAGGCCAATTACTGCGGACCCGGGCTAAAGCTTTAAAACGGACGAATTACATTACAGAAAAAAAAACTTAAGAATGAATAATAAATAATTCTTAGTAACAGCATGTGATATTTGTAGCAAGGCTTCTGGCTATGTTGCAATTTGGGCAGATAGATTTCCACGTTTTCGGTGTTTCAGGGTCATAATTTACAGAGAGAGAGAGCAGTGAAGAAATACTGAAGTAAAGCATTACGGAAAGAGGCAAGATCAGAGTAGTTTTTTATTTTTTTTTTTATTTTTTTTAGCGAAAAAAATTTTTTGGCGTTAGGTGCACTTTAATTAGAGCGTTCCATATACGGGTTGACCTGATCAGAAAAGACTTTTGAAAAGTAGTGGTATTACATTTACGGTTGAGAAATTGCACTGAAGCTGACGAAATTGTGGACCTAGTAAGCCAGGCAGAGCGAATTTTAGGAGAAGACTCAGTAAGGGAAGCCAAGGGAAGGTGAGTAAAACGCAATAAATGACAGACTATAGTTAATCCTTATGGTAAGGAAAGACAATTAGAGACTCGGCATTTGCTAAGCAACTGACTGTTTGCAGGGTTTGGTATTCAACAAAAATCTCTCTTGATTCGGTAAAACGAGAACTCCGGGATCCGTGCTTGTTCGGTCGGGGGGTGGGGGCAACAGAACGTTTGCATGAAGTTTGTAAAGAAACACCTGTCGTAGCTTACCGACGCTCACCAAATCTTCGTGAAACATTGGTTCGCGCAAACCTCACAACCCAGGAAACACCTCACAACCCAACCATTCTCACGTCACTTTCCGCGGCAACTCCAAAGACGGATGTCTCACTTGCCCACACATTGATGATGGAAGAACAAGCTACACATTTAACAACACTGCTTCAGCAGCAGTACCAACACATTTCAACCCACCTTCACTCTATCAAAGACATGACACTCTTTTTCCTCGAGCTTTAACCAACATCCAATACCTCTCGCAGGAAAGCAACGGAGGCATTAGACATTTTTTAATATATATGTTTTACGTTACCATCACTGTTATCTTAAAACTGTAGTTTCAAAATTGTACACATTTATCACCTTATAGATCACTATTAGTGTTACTTTTATTAGTTAAACATTAACTTCCACTGTATATAATCTAATTTCAAATTTTTGAGCCGTTATTTTCCTTGTATTAAGTATTGGCCCCGAAGAAGACTAGCTCTGCCAGTTGAAATATTGGCCAATGAGGGTAGTACAGGGGTGTTCTCGTGATACGTGATTAGCTGATTTTGCTTTCCGTGAAACGTGAATTTAATAAATTATTCTTCGTGATCCATGCAATGAGGGTAATACAGGGGTATTCTTGTGATACGTGGTTAGCTGATTTTACTTTCCGCGAAACGTGAATTTAATAAATTATTCGTCGTGATCCGTGAATTAATGATGCGGACTGCATCATTCCATCGAAGAAAATTAAATAATGTTTCGGAACATTGCTGTAAGAAGAACTTAACGCGACTGCTACACCTAAAAAAAAGAATTTGTTGGGAAGAGGAACAAATTTATTTTAACATAATTGTAAAGCTCCAAAATACAAACAATGTTCATGCAATTGTCCCTAAACGTAAAGGGGCGAAGGAATGGTCATTTGCGCGTCTAATTGCGTACAAGACTACATAATGGCGTGTTGCTATTTTCTTATCGGAGACGACTTGGGACGAGACAGCCATGATACTATTCGAGAGCCTGGAGGCTATAACACCAGCAGATCTCCATCCTGACAAAATAATACTTTTTCCATGTCTGGAATGTGTCACAGATTTGGGGTAAAAATAACGTTAAGAGCGCGGAAATTAACTTGCATCGTTGGTGCCCAACTTGGTACGCGCTGAAAGCCAGGTGCCCGGGCAGTATGCTGATGCCAAGGTTGACGTTAGCCCTCCCTGGGCTGGGCTGGCCGGTGGTCAGGCGAAAAAGTTTTGGCTCAAGGAAGGAGGTTGACCACGTTCTCAAATTTACCCATGCGTTACGGAATATATGACGTCACGCCGCGGACTCACGCATAACTGAGTCGTTCGGATCGCATCATTCCATCGAAGCGAATAAAATAATGGTTCATAACATTGCTGTAAACAAACTTACCTAGGCTGTTTGGAGTATAATTTGGCACATCTAACAGGTAAGGTCAATCTTTTACTCAGTGTGCTATACCGGCGAAGGTTTAGCTTACCAAACACAAGAGGTTTGTTTGGAGGGATAAACATCAAGCCGTCGTAACGTACACATTCATGTAGCCACTTCAAGAGCTTGCTTTTGTTTCGTTAACTCTTTAATAAGAATTACACTGTTTACAGGATTCCTCAGTATAATGTATTCCAGCAGTCGTACATTTTGCTGCTGTGGAATTTTTAGTAACAAAGAATTAATGCACAGTGAATGAAGATAAAACAAATTGCGCGATTCAGCTGCGTGAAAATGTCGTTAAACCAGTTTTGTACCTTAATATTTTTGTCCACCAGCTAGAAAATAAATTTTGCCAATTATTGCTTTTTGGAAATCTATGTTGAGAAGCTTTGCAAAGACAGTTTCTTCCTCCAAGAATCGAAACCGCGCGCTTTTGCTATGAGCGAATACTATTATGGCGTCCATAGCTACGGCCGGACGCCATTACATGTAAAATTTTCAAATTATTTGTGTCCTTTACACCTCGAATTTCAAGACTCTCAGTCGAAAACGTTGGTATAGCAATCACGAAAAATGGAAATTTGTGTGTATAGTATAGTTTAACTACATGTATGTGTAGCTTGGCTTTCGATGTATTAAAATCGCAAATTTTAACTTTGAAATGGTATTCGTCGGGTTGTTGCTGGAATATTCAAAGCGTATAAAACATCAAAGTTCTGATTTCTTCTTTGAATCTTATGTAATAATTTGACATATATCTCGAATATTTTCTCTGTATGAACCACAGTAGAACATTTGATATAAGCTATACCAGTAAGTACAAGTTCAAGCTTCTGTGTATAGGTTGCAAGCCTGAGTTAGTTATTGGATAGTGTACATGTATCTTGCATTTTCTTGAAAACTTTTCTTTTGCTGTCGATTTATAAGAGTTTTGAAATCGACTTTGGGATTTCCATTCAACTTTGGTTTGACTGTTCGCGATGTAATATAACTGCTTGTTAATTTGGTGCAGTTTGTTGTGGGTTTCTGAATACTAGTAATCGTAGCTAAGGAAGAAGGTTGAAGGTTACATTGATCAGTGGGGATGACAGTTGAGTCCAATAGTCCGTTAATTATTAAATTTATTCAAAATGTGATGTCACTCTCCAAGTATTTTCTGAGTAAGTAATGCTTTATTTGCAACATATTTACACATGACAACCTGTAAGCCATTGTAAAGAAAGTGGAGCCAAATAAGTTGAAGTTAAATGTACAACACGCAATGATCAAAAAGTTGGAAAAAGTCATAATAAATAGATTTAGCCAAGCCTAAAAGTCGAGCTCCATATTTTTGCTGGTTCTTAATTTCTGAAATTACCTGTTGAAATTGCATTCATTAAAAGTACTAGCGTGTACGACTACTCAAGCTGAAATAAATAAGAATAATTAAAAACATTGACTTCAATTGCAGAATTTCCACTGAAAATGACCATGAAAAATTAAAAAATCCTGCCAGAAGCAAAAAAATCGGACCTGAGTCCACAATCAATGAAAAACAATAATTATCTGGTCAGTGGCCAATTTCAAAAAACATGTGACCTTGATGAATTCTAAATCTGAGCCCACGATCTGGTCATGTGATACTGGTCATCAGACACCTTTTGACAGCTGTCAATTGACCATAACAAAGCTTATGGTAACCTTTAAAAATGTTAGCCAGGTCGAACTCTCTGGACTATGGCCACCATATTGATATTTGGGGCAACGTCGTACGGATGTACGTATGGACATACGTACATGGTATGCGCCCACCAGTCATGCCGCTTACCATTTTGACCATGAGAGATAAAAGGCTTGGTTCTCCTGTTTGCACTTTGTATGCGTGCTTGGTTCTCCATTTTCTGTAGGTATGGGCCTCCGTTCTGGAGCTCCGCTAATAATGCACATAAAATGATTCTGACAGTCAAAGTAAAACTGACTACCAGAGTTGAAGTTGCAAAAACTTCCAATAATGTGGTTTTTGTTTTGTTTCCATGCTGCGGATGAATGAAGTGGACTTGTAGTTTGTACACCCTCATCTATCCCACCTTAATTAATTATATCGGAGGCAAAGAGAGAAAGACAAAAATGGCTATTATCTATAGTATCCTTTGATGAAATGCTTGTCTTTTCCTGGGCATCACTTGGAATATTTACAAAGTCAATAAATTACAATGGATGCTCGAAAATGCCTATTGTTTATTCCTCTTATCAATAAAGGGCAAAATTACTGAGCGCTGATTGGTTGAGAGAGAGGGCATTTTTTCTTAATCGAGGGCATTTTTAGTAATCACGAGAGGGCATGATTACCTGTTAATGATTGGCTAATCCGTTAATTGCCGTAGCGCTAAACAGGCTTCCCAGATAAAAATAGACTGCGCGCGTGATTTTCCTTCGTATAAATTTTGCCCTTTATTGATAAACAAGTAATCCCATGAGACCTCGTACTATTAAGGATTAATTGCACTTGAGTTTTCAAAATTTTCCAAATTGCCCTCGTCGCTTCGCGACTCGGGCAATTTTGGAAAATTTTGAAAACTCTCGTGCAATTAATCCTTAATAGTACTTGGCCTCATGTGATTACCTATACTTATCACTGCCGGTTGAAATTACTACTGATCCAGCAGCTACAATTGTCGCTACATACTGATGTCAACTTTCCTTGGTTCTTATATGCATGTACAAATGCAACTTACAAATGTACATCTACCAAAGTCGATTTATAGATGCAGCTTTGTCACTGAAAAACGTGTACATGGACATGTACATGGGATGAAAGCCATAACAATATTCGTACATACATGATTGTAATCATCCCTGGGGGTGGGTGTACACTGTACAGACTTATGGACAGACACCACCCAAAGGGGTGACTTGTTTGGCCGGAAGTATATAAATTAAGAGGGTAGTGATTTCACGAGTTACAGTGGAGTATGCAAAATGGTTGGGAAAACTAGCAAATCAGCATGATCAAGCTTAAAGTAAACTCAAACTTGGACCGTAACTGACATTGGTAGCGAATATTCAAATTTTGCTGTTTTGCTTTTTTCCTCCAGAGATGTATCATCTCTTGGCACTTTTGGTGCTCTTGGCAGGTGCCACTGGTGATGGGAATTTTCATTTTAACGAGACGCATGTTGCAGTAGAAGAAGCACCATTTGCCAAAGTACATTTTTTCATTTCTCGGACTGGAGCAATGACAGGCCAAGTCATCCTCACATGCAAGGTTAATGTATATTTAGCTCAAGTAAAAGTAATAAATTATTAATTTAAGCCTTTCAAAGGGACATTGTCAAGAGTATAATTTTAAAAATGCAGCAGCCCAAAACTGTGTTTATACCAATGGAAACCTACAAACTGTGGTAAAGTTTTGTTAAAATTACTATGCCAGTGTATGGAAGCTTAATATGGAGTAAAATCATTATGATACTATCAGTTGCTTACAGTACAGTACAGTACAGTACTGTAGCTGTACAAAAGGTGGCTTCTCATCAATCAGTTTTACACCCAGTGTCCCTGGTACACAGTATACTGTCAGAGCTTATCCTGGTTTTGTTATTCAGCATGAAGCAACTAAAGTAGAAGCATGCATGTATGTATTTCTTGGGGTGCCAGCTAGTCCATTGCATGGTTGAGTGTGTTACTGATTTGACTTTAACACTTCTAGCTGTCGCCTGATTAATTCTATCCTAATACCCTTCTCAATTTTTAATATTTGTACATGTAGGTATTAGGTACATTGTAATTGTGTGTGGCTGATTAGTTTATTGGATCTGATTCTCTTTTTAGATGAATTCGTCTGCTCAAGATGATGTGATTGGCCTCACTAAGAATGCTTTATTCCAACCAAACCAGGCCTCTGGCCTTTGCAGATTTACTATAGCAGAAGATGCAATCCCAGAAGCCAATGAGACATTTTCTGTTGAACTGACTGTGAGTCAGGGGAATGGATCAGTAGTATCACCATCAGTGGCATACCTAACAATATCAGCCAATGATGATGCATTTGGCATCATCGGGTTTAATGAGGTATGTCAGTCACCTCAAGTTCAGCTGTGCCAACCTCAAATGAAATTGTAGAGATTGCCAACTTCATTTTAAGTTACATATACCGGTAGGTCAAGGTAAAGTCTGCCGTGGGTGCGAGCCTAGTTGCCTATTGGGCAGGAGCTTCTTCGGGCTTCTGCAGAATTAAGCAACTAAGAGTATTTCTACTCCCTCCTGGATGGGATGCAAGTCCATTGCAGGGTACCCCCAAGATTACATTTCCAGTACCCATATATACACCTGGGTGAAGAGAGGCAATGTGACAGGAGAGCATAGGTGTACGGGTACCTTTGGACTTGGTAGGCTGTAACCTCCATACCCGAAAAATTACACATTTTGTCTGAATGTGTTGGCATTAAACCGGTATAAAACCGCCCAAAATTTGCAACTGCTGTTCCCTGAATTGTGAGCATTTTTGCCCAAGAAATGTCTACAGTTTTAAAAAATGATTGGGTGAGGGGGGAGGGGGGCATTGATTCTGCAGCCCCCCTGCCCCCTGGCTTGTACGCCTATGCAGTGAAGTATCTTGCCCAAGAGCACAATGCAGTTCCCCAACCAGGCCTCAAGTCCAGTCTGCCAAATCCAGAGTCCTGTGCACTAACCATTAGGCAATGTCTCCCACGAGTTGCATGTACAGGTACCTCTCTGTAAAAGACGATTTAAAAATTAAGACAGCTGGTGAAGGTATACATGTACATGTACTACATCCATCCTTTATGGGATGTACTCCATGTACATGTAGTCTGAATACAATCATGTCACTTTTGATCAATGAAACAGTTAAATCTTGCTCTAAAGTAACTCCTGGATTGGAGCCCTTTTGAACTTGTTAACTTTGCTTGTCTTCATTGCAACAATATTTTCCAAGCACACTTTCATTAAAGTTGACACGCAAATCTTGAAATCATTGATAGGTCATGAACATAACATGATCGTTTCACACCAAAAATGTTGTCAATTTTGTGCTCAACTGTAAATGTTTCATTGCTCAAAAGTATTTAAACATGTACAATTGGTCAAAATCATTGCCATTTTATAAGTAAACCTTTGTGATTCGTCATGCTTCAAGCTAGGATGCACAAAGGGTGATACAGAAATGCAAATGCCTTTGTCTACTGGATAATGTAGGAGAGCTGACATAGATGAAAGCAGTTGTTTTATTTACCTGTTATGCAAGAAACTGGTATCCTTTTTGTATTCTCTAAGTATAAGCATGTTCCATGGCCTCATTCATTTAAAACTCATAGCGCAGAAATGCTCTACCAGAAATGGAAAGGGTACATGCATGACATTCAAGCATTTAATGTAATTATAGATTTAGCCAAGCCTGATTCTTAGTAAGTACTGAAATGTACGCAACTACTCAAGAAAGATTACATAGTCAAAATAAACTAACCGTCGCACAAGATTCAGAATGCACATCCACACAGCCTTGAGCATCCGAGCATCCTGTAAAATGACTGGATGTAAGGGAGTGCCAGTATTGCCCATGCCAACAAGTAGACTGTGAAATCCACCTGAACTGAGAGCCTGAGGCCCTGATAGTCTGCCGGCGCCAATGGGCCAGGCCAACACGTTGGCACTATGATCACAATAGCCTACCAGAAGCCACTAGGCCAGGCCATTGATCAGGCTATTGATCACAATATAATTTGGTTTTATCAACTGGGTTGATAATGTCAATTGGCCACTGTAAAGAGATTCAAGAGCTGATGTTTCGAGGGTACAGACTTTGGAGTCAGGTGGTGAGAGAGGTTGGCCAAGGCTTCGGATGGCATTTAGATGTGAAGCTTGACCAATGGCCCAAGACCTGGAAGAGGTGATCAGGGACACCACGGAGGACAGCCACTGTGGAAGCACCAATGCCAGCCTTTGCCAAAATCTGTCAGAGCCAGTTGGAGAGGACAGTGTGAGACAAAGGACGACTATCCTGAAACAAAAACAGGGGGCCACCAGCACTACCCCGGATAGACAAATAATCCATGATTGTTTGTAGGGAACAAAGAGGGTAATTCCTGTTGCCTATGTGGATGAAACAGCCCTGACGAAAAGGATCTGTCTTGGAAGCTTTTATCCTGACCCTCAGGCAGGAAAGCCTTCCATCTATGTCTACTGCAATATCCTGCACAGTCAGATGAATAGAGTGAGAGAAGCTTGCCAGATTGGGAACTGTGAATTCTGCTGACCGCAAAAGGCTAGGAGAGGGCAAAGCAGACTTATCAAGCCAGGAATCTTCGATGTTCTTGAATCCAAGATATGCACCACTGCTTCGCTGTCAGACTGGAAACTACACAGTGACACATACCGACATGCCAATGCCCAGTTAATTCCCTTAAAAAACTTAAATAGCTACTTATGAAGCTATGTGACCTAAAAATTATGCAATGGTCTTCCATTTCTTTACTTGAAAAAAAAACACTAACATAAATTAGCCGAGAAGCTCCCATCTTATTTGAAAATCGTGAAGCTTTCTATTTCTTATAGCAATTGCTTTTTCAACTTGTTGTTTAACTTCGACCTTGTGCAGGAACAGCCTAAATATTGCGGAGGTCTTATTTTTGCTACACTCCCAATTAGTTAATTTCCCTAAAATTATCAAATAATTTAATAAATCTTTCCTATGAAGTAAACCAATTATAATACCTTTTAAAGACAACCTTTAAAATTCACCACTAAGATCAGACCACCAGACAGAAAATCTGTTCCAGAATGCTCACACAAAGGAGCATATAAGAAGAGGTGGTACAGATCTTCCGTATAGGTGCCACAAAAAGAACACTTGTACGACTCGGTTAAACCTATTTTGAATAGCTTATCGTTCGTAAACAAAATGAAATTCAATACTCTATATTGAAAAGACCAGACATACGTTTTGCTCGCAGCGAGATAAGGAATAGAAAAAACTTCCTGCGCATCCAAACGTTCAAAATCAGCTGTCAGCCTTTTAAAAGCATTCAGGGTTTTCGCCTTACTTGATATCATCATAGAATAGAACTGTTTACACTTTACCGTATATGCATTAAAAGAGGTCAACTTTAAAAAACCACATGATCTTGATGAGCTCTAAACCTGAGCTCATGATATGGTCATGTGATACTGGTCAGCTGATACTTTGTCTTGACAGGTGTCAACTGACCATAACATGGATGTCCAATACCAAAAATGTAAGCCTATGTCTAACCTTACATTAACCAGCTTGACCTATTCCTGGAGTATAGCCGCCATTTTGAGCGATGTTGTACGTGCATTGTACGTATGTGTATTAACCCTTTGACTCCTGGAGATTTTTGAAAAAAAAAATGTTTTTTAGGCATTTTGAACAATTTCTAGTCAGTTATTGGGAGGCGCAGTGGCCTAATGGTTAGTGCACTGGACTCCTGATTGGACGGTCCGGGTTCGAGTCTCTAGCCGGGGCAAGGCGTTGTGTTCTTGGGCAAGACACTTTTCTCTCACAGTGCCTCTCTTCACCCAGGTGTATAAATGGGTACCGGCGAATTTACTGCTGGGGGGTAACCCTGCGATGGACTAGCATCCCATCCAGGGGGGAGTAGAAATACTCTCTGTTGCTTCATGCTACAGAAACCGGGATAAGCTCCGGCCTGATGGGCCACTAGGCCCGACTGCAGACTTACCTTTTATACAATGTAGGCTAAATCTGCTGCAAATCTCTCCAAAATGTATTTGCAAAATAAAGACATGCCAGGTTTTTCACTAGCATCGCATTTAACAACATTTTAGCTCAGGCATGCGCACAAATCAAAATTTTTCGAGATTTTGGACGAGAAAGTGACCCACTTCTTTAGGCTTTCCAATTTCTTTATTGTTTTTTCGCTTTTCTGTTCTCTTTTTGTCATATCTTTTTTACTGGGCTTGCTTTCGGTTCAAGAATTGCCAAGAAAGCATCAATGAGATGGGAAATACTTCAAATGCTTAACATAGAGTAGCCAATTGTAAGTGAGGGAAATTTTCCTCCTAGTTTTGGCGGAAATTTCTAAGCATTTTTGTGCATATTTCAAGCTCCATTAGCCCAATCAATATCATCTGGGTATCATTGGAAAGCCCTTTCCCTCCTTCAGAACTGGTCAAAGCTGATGACGTCAGAAGGGAAACAAAGGTCAAGGTCTGTCACGGCCAATTATGGCCGCTTTAGGAGTCAATGGGTTAACATGCCTGCGAGCCATGCTGCTAGCCACAGTTGCTATGAAAAATGCAATGCATGGGTCTACTATGAGTATGGGGCTCCACTTTGCGACCCCTTGGGCTGTGGAGCTCCGCTATTAATGGTTTCAAATGAATTTTGGCACTCGTACTGCATGCTCCATATGAACCTAGTAAATAGCCTGCAGCTCACCAAGAGTTCTCCATAGCTCAGTTGGTTAGAGCACCTGACTGGTATCTGGGAGGTCATGAGTTCAAATCCTGCTGGGGAATTTTTCTATGTCCTACAGTCATGCCATAATATACAGTATTTCCATCTTTATCAGACTTTTGGTTGTCACTTAAAAGCAAGTTTATCCATCCATCTTGTGCAAATGTTATACCATAAGATAGTAGAATGCATTGAGATGTATTGTTTATTGAAAGTAAATGATTTTTTACATGTAGACTGGTCCACTTGAGGTTGATGAACTAACAGAACAAGTGAACACAAGAAACATCAAGCTAACTCGTAAGGCAGGCCTGATTGGTACAGTGCAGTTGTTTTGGAGGGTAAGTACTGGTATTAGTTTTCTTCTGAACTCTTCATAACAATAATTTTTTCAAGTTTGCATATTTTCGTGGTCTTAGGCTCTACCGCACAATGTTCCCATCTAGTTTATTTTCAGTTTATTATATGCTAAGACAACTATTAAATGTACTGAGTAGCTGCTAATGTTTTGTCCTTTAGGTTACTGGTGGACCCAACAATGGATTAGATGACTTTGAGAGCACCAGTGGAACGGTTGATTTTCAAGACGGACAGAGCACAGCAGATCTTCCCATTCAAGTGAAGCCAGATAATGTAAGTGGGCAACAAGTTGCTATTACGTTTGATGCACCCTGAAACAAACCTAATATACAGACATGTAGACTGACACCATTGCTGTTATGTTCAGAAAGTAGAGTGAGTATGGTAGGTATAGTAGGTAGTAAGTAAGTAGGTGGGGAAAGCAAAAAAGTAGCCAGGGGATTTTGTTGGTCCATGTATTTTTCACTTTTCAGTGCTTTGGTTTTCTTTTAAAGTAGCTGGGGCTCAAACTCGTAGTAGCCGGGGAAATTCCACGGTCCCTGGCCCTTAGTGACAGCCCTGCAGTATGTAAAGTTCTACCCTCGGCTTATTTCCTTAGCAGCCTTTTTCTGTCGGTTAGTTTTAAGGACGTGGCAACTTTTGGGCCAGGCCCACTACTTTCTGGTAGATACAGTACACTTATTAAATAAAATGTGTGTCAAGTGGACCGATAGTCTGAAGTGTCAGTCGTTTTCCCACCCTAATCCCCTGTCTGGTCACTTGCACCTCAGGGGATTAGGGCAAGAGAGCGTCTGACACTTCAGACTAAAGGGCTCGAAACTTAACTTTTTAGTCCACTAGCAAAGTCTTGCTAGTGACAATTTTTCCTACTAGCAAATTGATGAGCCAACTAGCAAATGTTTTATGTAAAAATTAAAATTTTTATTGATACTTTTGAAGTAATGAGCTGAAAAGGTAAATAAAAAGTTTGTTCGCACTTTCTTTTGAATTTCTTGACATGAACAGCTTTCTAGAAATGTTCTGGAGACAGGGATAATTCTTGCTTGCAAATGTTTGCTAATGGATAATGTTATCACTTGCAAATCCCAAAAAACACTCGCATTTTGCGAGTTTGTGAGTGTTAATTTCAAGCCCTGGACTAGTGGACCGAACCATCCAAATAAAATTCATTTATTAAAAATATTAATAGTGGATGAAAAGTGTTGGAAGGAACTTATATTTATTTAATAACTTCAAACCACAGGTAGCAGAAAATGAAAAGTCTTTTACGTTGACCCTGGAATCAGCGACTGGAGGAGCTACTGTGGAACAAAGTGCCAATCAAATCATTGTGAAAATTCCTGCTAATGATGCTCCATTAGCATTTCCTGTTAAACAGGTTGCAGTCTCTGAGAATCAGTCTGCTGTTGAGATTGAAGTTTCCCGAGGACTTGGAAGTGATGGTATTACTCAAATTGGACCTGTCAATGAGGTTGCAAGTGTCAACTGGTATTTGGTTTCAGGTTCTGCTGTTGCAGGGGAAGATTATGTTGATGATAGGGGTACACTGATTTTTCAAGCTAGCGAAACAAAAAAGAAGATAACTATTCAATTAAAAAATGACAAGGTACCTGAACTAGCAGAAAATTTTACAGTTCATTTAGTCAATGCAAGCCAGAATGCATACATCAAGCCTCCTGGTATAGCTGCTGTAGTTCTGTTACCAAATGATGATCAGCATGGGATTATTTCATTTGGTCAATATCCACGCATTTTGTACGAGGACAATGGTTCA
Organism: Blastomussa wellsi; assembly: GCA_947652115.1. Taxonomy (NCBI): domain Eukaryota; kingdom Metazoa; phylum Cnidaria; class Anthozoa; order Scleractinia; family Plerogyridae; genus Blastomussa; species Blastomussa wellsi. The sequence continues at coordinate 16,683,498 of OX393563.1, read as the reverse complement.
AGAACTGGTTTATTTTATGTAAATCGCAGTGCTGGCACCTTTGGTGAGGTCACAGTTTCTTGGAAAATCCTTGAAAGTGATGCAAGCTCAGTGTTTGAGAAAACATCAGGAGTTTTAACATTCTCCTCAGGAAACAGTGTTTTGTCATTTGTAGTCACTGTCCACCCAGATTCAGTTCCAGAAGAGACTAAAGAATATAATGTAGAGCTTTATAACATCACTGGTGGTGCAAGGCTTGAAAACACTCTGTCAGCGCAAAGGGCCTCATTCTTTGTACGTGACAGTGATGATGTCTATGGAGTCTTTGAATTTGCTCCAGATAATAAGCAAACAATAAACATGGTAAGTGACATTGTACATGTATGTACATACCATACTTACTGCGTGTCTGATATTTTAGCCTTTTTAATGATTTCTAAATGCTAAATCTAGCTTTAACTACACTGTACATGTAATGTTAGTGAATAACCAAAATTGAATATTTATAAAAAAGAAGTGCATGCATCATTCTGCAAATTGACCCTTCCTCCAAAAAGGAACAACTTGTATACACAGTCATGATTCAAAGCATATGAAGTAATTCATATTAATATGAACTGCAAATTTAGATGAAAGTGAGAAACAACCATTGCAGTGAATTTCCAATTTATACAAATGGTATAAAGAAGCCTCTTTGACTTATTCCAGTTCCCTCCCCCAATGTGTGGCTTCATATAGCTCAGTTGGTAGTCAGAGCATCACACCGGTGAAGCCCTGAATTTTTTCAGGCTCCTTTATTCCAATTGCTTAAATTAATTGGAAATTCACTGTGCTGATCATTTCTCACTTTCATATTGTATCATACCATTGGAATGGAATATTTTTAGCTTGAATCTTTTCAACAGGTGTCTTATTTAATTTTGTTTAAATTTCTTTTTATCCCCACTGCTGCACAGGGCAGTGTTCCACGTCAGCTGTACCTTAACATCACAAGGGTCGGTGGATTAGTTGGGGATGTTGCAGTGAACCTTAGTGTTGTCTACATTCTGCCTGGAAGCAACAGCCCTTCAAATGAAGTTGGTCTAACTTATCAAGATGTAGTATCAATAGCTGCTGGCTCAAGTAGCATGCGTGTGACAGTGACCATTGCAGATGATGGATTCATCAAGCTTGGGTCTACTTTTAAAGCTGAACTGACACGTGTCAGTTTGCAGGGAGGAGGTACATAATGTGTATTCAACCCTTCAGTTTAAATCCTTGGTGACAACTCTTAATGAATGTTTGGATATTGATAATTAGTAAAATAGAGTACCATTTTTTACTAGAGGGGGTAAGTTTCTAAGAAACTGTGGTGCTGCGGTCGGTGGGAAGTATAACAATATAATTTGGTTTTATCAACTGGGTTGATAATGTCA
>OX393563.1:16583678-16681904 GCA_947652115.1 Blastomussa wellsi | reverse complement strand
AAGACGATGCCAAGCCTGAAGAAACTCACCAAGGAGCTACGCCAGGAAAACGAAGCTCCATCTTTCTGTATATAAAGACACACAACGCACAATTCCTTGATTCGCTCCGACGAAGGGCTAACGCTCGAAACGTCAGCACTTGAATCTCTTTACGGTGGCCAATTGACATTATCAACCCAGTTGATAAAACCAAATTATACCATTTTTTACTGCTTGGGTGCAGGTATTGGCACAAAATGCTATGTCTCGGTGGAAATCTGAATTGAAGAAATTTTTACTATTCAGATTCCTGGAATTATAATCATTTGTTTACTATAATTCTCATTTTACATGTATCGTCGGTTGCATCTAAGCATGAACGCTTGATGCAAAAATGTGTTCTAATTGGCTATTAAATGTTATGTGTTTGTTACGCACTAGCGACCATGGAAGTGTATTGACGATAAATAAATTTTATGCCTGCACAAAATTAATTTGGTCAAATTTTTCAAACTTGACAAACAAACACACAACATTTGATAGCTAGTTAGAACATGTTTTTTTCCACATGTATTTGTGCTTAGATGCAACCGACGGCACCTTTTGAAAAAAAGAGATACTGTTTTAATGTTAATTATCAAGAAAGAAATTAACCATTTACAACAATATATCAATTTTGTCAATGAAGGCAATTATGATATGCAACATTTTGCCAAATGCTATTTTGTTCTGTCCTTTTTCTAAATTAACAATTAACTAATATCATCAATCTATGTGTACCACGCACAGCACCACATTGTTTTGATTTATGCAAAAAAACTATTTTCAACAGCCTCTGCATTGATAAACTCAGTGGCACCCTCTTCACCAAGGATTGGAAATAGATCTGTTGCGTTCCTCAATGTAACAGCCAAAGATGCAAATGGGGAAATTGGATTTTCCACAGCACACCAGACTGTTTCTGTTCAGGAGCCAGCAGGCCCCTCTTCATTGTTTGTTCAGCTCCCAGTGAGACGGACTGGAACTGCAGACAGGGTTGTTGTGCACTGGAATATCAGTAGTGATAGTGCTACATTTTATGCCGATGATACTGGGCAACAGAGTGGAGAAGTTGTTTTTGAGGAAGGTATGTATATGTTGTGGTTTAATTTTATCTTTGGTTTAAAAATTTTTTAACCCAGTTTGATTTTCATTTCTCGTTGCCTTATGTTGATTAGCATAATCTGAAACAAAGGGAAGTCAAAATCAAACTGGTTTAAAAAATTTAAACCAAGGATAAATTTAAACCACAACATATATATTACATGTTTGTTAGTCTAATCCAAGTCAGTTTTGCCCAGAACCTTCCAATAATTCATTCCTCTGCAGCTACTGGTGTAAACTCCTTCCCCATCTCACTCCAGGAATTCTAGTTTAGCCCCATATTTCCCTTAAAATATAACTGGATATTGATTTGTAATGGTAATAGAATTTTTATAGCACACTTACTAATGTATATACATGTTCAAATGTGCTTTCTAGTCAGGGGTGAGATCGGACGTCAGCTTATAAAGGTGCTTATGGCAGCCACTATCAGTTCATTCATGATCTCACCCCACCCACCCATTAATGAAACAAACCAGACCATGCCCTACTGCAGTTTGTTTTATATTTTTAATCAATATTCTTTATGCTCATGTTATTTTGAAGGTCATGATGAGGTGTACATTACTATTGAAATAAAACCAGATGATACTCCAGAAGTAGCTGAAATCTTCACTGTCAATCTTCTCAATGTGTCTGATCTGGACAGAATTCAAACAGGAGCTGTAAGTATTTCCTACACACAGGCTGTTACTGGATAGAGTTAATGTCAGAAAGAATACTCATTTACCATTTCCATCCATCCTTGAAGCATGGCAAATGTAGTGCATAGTTTTACTTTCAACGGTTTTGTCTGGTTTTATGTCACTTTGGATCAGTGAATCACGCATTTAATCTCTTGCTCTAGAGCGACTCCTTGGTGAAAATTCATGCCAAACTTGTGTCCATTGCAATAATATTTTCCTAGCAGACTTTCATCAAAGTGGGGTGGCAAATTTCAAAACCATCGATAGCTCGTGAATGAAACATGATTGTATCACTCCAAAAGTGTTGTCAGTTTTGCTACGTGATGGCAAACATTACATTGGTAAAAAATGAGACAAACCAGGCAAAACTGTCAAGATTTTAAAAGTAAAACAATGCTTTAAATTTGTCACGCTTAAAGGATGGATGCAAATGGTAGTTAACGCTAGAACATTCTACCCTTCCCACCACCCCACAAATTGTGCTACCAAACATTCCATCCCCAAGCTGCACCGTACCTTAAACCAGATCACAATATCACCTGGCTACTGGGTATGATTCTAGAGATTATTGTTTCAAGGTGGTTACACACCAGTCCTACGTGATCTGTAAGTATTTCCTCATGAGCGCCTCCTTTCTGGATCTTGTCAAGTTCCCTCTGACTATCACCCAATCTGCCCCCCTCAAGACACTCCCACTTTGGTTATCTAAAAAGGCGAGTTAGATCTGGAGTGTTAGTAAGGTAAAATTCTATATTATAATGGCTGTCCATAAGTACCACTTGGTCTGTCCTTACCCAAGAGGGCTCCCCCTGGCTTTTGTACATGTACATGTAGTTCCCTGTGACTTTTGGTTAGTCCTTAATAGGCCAGCCAAGAAAGATGTGTGTATTGGAAGGCCCACTCTGAATTGCCAAGGGGTTTTCTTCTGGTTTTGTTTATTGCTCCCTGTGACTTTTGGTTAGTCCTTAATAGGCCAGCCAAGAAAGATGTGTGTATTGGAAAGCCCACTCTGAATTGCCTACTCCCAGTACCATCTGATCTGTGCTCCCCAAGGGGTTTCCTTCTGGTTCTGTTTATTGCTCCCTGTGACTTTTGGTTAGTCCTTAATAGGCCAGCCAAGAAAGATGTGTGTATTGGAAGGCCCACTCTGAATTGCCAAGGGGTTTTCTTCTGGTTCTGTTTATTGCTCCCTGTGACTTTTGGTTAGTCCTTAATAGGCCAGCCAAGAAAGATGTGTGTATTGGAAAGCCCACTCTGAATTGCCTACTCCCAGTACCATCTGATCTGTGCTCCCCAAGGGGTTTTCTTCTGGTTCTGTTTATTGCTCCCTGTGACTTTTGGTTATGGGTTTGTTACCCTAATTATCTTGTACCGGGTCTGATGACACTTTTTGATGATAATATTAACACTAATAAAACAAGATGTAGTACTAAATAATTGTATTTAGTAGTAATCTTATCACAGGAGTCACATAAAACTCAAACAGATATTATATTGTATGGAAAAATCACATTATAAAAATTACATATAGGCTCCTGATATAAAAACTTGAAATAAAAAGTAATGTTGGGTGATGATGTACATTTATCACATTTTTATACCTTCATTTCATATTCATTATATCCTATTCACACAATCAAATTTTTGGTCTTTTTAACAGAGTAGTGCACAGGTGACAATTGAAGAGAATGATAATCCTGGAGGAACATTCCAGTTTAAGAATGATGCTGTGATTTCTACACAGGTGAGTTTTAAGGATAAAGTAAATACATGATTGTATAAATTAAATTAGCTTCATACAGGTTTCAGTTTTGCATAATAAAATAGTTGTATATTGATTTGCAAGACATTGTTTACATTATTTGTTGTCATGTATTAGTGATATCAGGACTTTTAAGTCTGTATAAACATAGAAACATGAATATATAGGGGGGTATTGTCTTTGTAAGTAGTTGATTATAATAGTAGTTAATAATATATAGTGAATTCCCTGTTTCTGTAACAAATTAATATTGTACATGTATCACTTATCATCCTGCTTGTGGTTTTTCAAAAGGTGGATAACATTATTTGCTAGATAAATCACTATCAAGTTGATAAGCGTTGACAGAACATACTATGTTATCAACTGGATAGTGAATTTAATAATAATAATAATAATAACTTTATTCATGTGTCAATTGTAAAAAATAGCAGTAATAAAACCACTAAGTAAGGACACAACAAAATAATTTAAATAAAATAATAAATAACCATAATATTAATATACGAATAATTTACATGTAAGATATGTACAGATTCTATCTCTAAACTAGCTCGCTCTCTCTACCTCTCTCTAATAAATAACTAAATATTAATACAAGAATAATATACATATAAAATATGTACAAATTCTACACTAACTCTCTCTCTAAAACCAGCTCACTCTCTCTTCCTACACACTCACAATTATAATTCATCCATTCGCATCCATTCTCATCCATTATGAGTGTTATATCCATTTGAACATCAAGGTTCAGTGCATTGTATACTAGATAATAAAAGTAATAAAAGCAATTATTTTAAAAGTGAAGTAACTAAAAGTACTACAGAATAACTTTCTCGATAATAAACAGACACACACTCGGGCTTCATCACAGACTGAGAAGTTAGAACCACTCTGAAAAGGATAAAAAGTGTACACCACATCTATTAAGTTAAAGTACTGCTAAGTATTTGAAAAGTAACTGGCAGTAGTTTCATTCACCCTGTGTGAAAAAAAACACCATCAGCAGTTTTCAATTAAGTGTCACGAAACCAGAACCAATTGAAGTACAGGCAACCACTCTGACCAATCGCAAAGGCTACATACAATCCAATGAACCAATCAGAACTCGTAGCAGGTGAAAGTGAGCAAGTCATGATTGGTTTTGGTTTCACTTCTGATTGGCAAAGAAACTGGCAAAAGTGTTTTACAGCATGATGCGCCTTAGTGTGGCCACCCAACAAACTTTTTTGACAAGTTAGCCAATCAGAGAGCACAAATTTGTTTGAGTTGTCCCGCCTACTTGTTAAAAGCATGACAGGTTTCGTGACAACAGCTTTGGACATTGTAAGGAGGCGGGACAGCTCAAACAAATTCATGCTCTCTGATTGGTTAATTATAACTTGTCAAAAGAGTTTGATGGGTGGCGACACCAAGGCGCGTTGCGCTGTAAACCAAGCACTAGGCATAATAATGTAAAACCAAAGGTCTATTGTAGATGCCTGGTAATCAATGTTTTCTTTGTAGCTACAAATATTTGACTCACTCCACTGTGATTGCCTCGGCAGCCTCAGTGGTTAGAGCACCTATATATCATGAGATCTGGGGGTGGCATGGGTTCAAATCCCACTCCCGAGGGGCATCTGATTTTTCTGACATTTGTTCTGTTTAATATAGAAAGGCATATCAGAGTTTACCCCTCTCCACTGGAGTGAAAATTGCTCTAATGGCCTACGTAAGGTTTGCATTTGGAGATCTGGGAAAAGGTCCAGTGTTGCTAATGAGATCTCTTCTTTCTTTAGGAGGGCAGTTCCTTTACTGTTGTCATTGAGAGACTTGGTGCTGCACTGGATACCCGTTTTGTAGTTTTCAGAATGGTCCCAACTGGTAAGGAATAGTCCCTGTCCTCATCTTCTTTCTGACATTCAGATGATATCATTTAACTGTTGCGCAAAAAGAGAAAACAAAACTGGAAACATTTTTGCCAAAGCAAGTCAGGCTATGTTTAAGTTTCTGTCCAAAGCTTTAGTTTGCACCCTTGGCTTACAATTCTCTACTTGCACAAATCCCATAATACACCTCTTTTACCCCCCAAAATTTTGCATAATCATTGTTTGCAATTTCTCCTGGGACATGAAGATGTCCCAAGGGAAATCTAAAACAATGCCTATGCAAATTTTTTGGGGGGTAGAAGCGGTGTATTATGGTATTGTGCAAGTAGAGAATGAATTAGAAATTTTGGATATTACAGTTATCATAGTTCAGTCATGCTTTATGAGGTTTATCTCAATCTTGCGCATATATCACTGTGTAGTCTTTGTAAAGTTATATGCACCTTGTGAGAAATTGATAGATTTCCCAAGAAATTGAGAATTTGACAATGAAATTCAATATCTGTGAATAATATTGATTTAAAGGGAGGGAGAGGGGGAGATGGCATGAGTAGGAAGGAAGATGCTTTCGTTTGATTTCACTTGTAAAATAATTAATTCCCTTGCATTGTCTGTCTATTTTTAGTGAAGTCCAAGGTTGCATGTCTTAGCACTGACCTACATCTTCATCAGATGTTGCAGTTTGATACCCAGCCCAGTCTGTAATCCTAAATTGTAATTTGTTGTGAATTATCATTGACAGTGACCCATTGTTTAAACATATTCTCTTCATCCTAGGAGACAATGACTTTTTTGGCAGTGAGGCATCTGTTGAATTCTCTCCTGGTGAACGAGAAAAATCGTTGCCAGTGGTTGTAACTGATGATGGTATCCCAGAGGTATGTATAAAATTGCAAATAAAAATAGCGTCATTATGCTTTGTTTATTGTGAATGGAGATCTGTTTACTTTATCTTTATATTAGTTTACCTTGGGCTAGCCCATTTTATAGTGCTCGTAGCTATGAGCTATGGGTAGCGCAGGTGTCGGTTTGGCTCATGTAATGTGCTAGTGTGTAAAAATTAATGTGCTCTTTCACTATTTCGCAATCGTCCTCACTAGTTTTAGAACAAGAGGTACTTTTTGTATAGGAATCATACGGTTTCGAGTTCAATTTGGAATTAATTTGCATGAGTGAGTTTTTTAAAAAATTCATACAGGAAGCGAGCATTTGATGCAAATTTGACACTTTATTTACAGATTGGCTGATGATGATCAGCTGATGATGCTACGAACTGAAAGTGGGTTCACTTAAAACATTTGCAATCAAAGTGTAATTTGCACTGGTGTTACACTTTTTGCGCTGAAGTTACACTTGAACTGCACTGTTCTCAGCCAATCAGAATTGAGTAATTTTTTCATGTATATTATTAACAGAGTAATACGGACAGGAAAGCATGTGTTTGAATTTATACAATGTATACCTGCAGGTACAGTCTGTCAGACGAAACTACTGTCTACCTAACTAGGCCTGTCTTCGATCAAACTACACGATCCGCTGCTATTATATTGATTACAGTGCATGGATTACAAATGTTGTGGAGGTCATTTAACTACATTTTTAGCCTAAATTATTTTTCTTGAAGGTGAAAACTTTAAAAATATAAGGGGTACATTTCTTGCTGGAAACCACAGAAAATTATAAAATTCTCAATTTAAAACAAAATTCATCTTATGAGCACCAGTTTAAAACCGTAACAAGGTGCAAGAATTAATCTCCTGGGCTGGGTTGTTCAAAGCTAGGTTAAAATAACCCAGGGTTAGTGCAAAATTTGAATTTCAGTTTAATTCTTTTTGTCTACAATTTAATGAATCGTTGCTCTAAAAATAAAAGTGAAAATTATCGGAGAAAATGGTTTTGAACAAAAGAAAAAGAAACCCAGATTAAAATTTAAACCCAGGTTAGCTCTAATCAGCCTTCGAACAACTGGGCCCTGAGCTGGCGACTAATCTTGAAATTCTGGTAGCCAACACTTGATTTTCAACTGCATTGGCGAGCAGTGAGTCACAATTTTGGACCCTCATGAGGTCTATGCTGAAGCAATGTTTGTTCTTTTACGCATATATGGTGTCGTTCTACAAGTTAATTTCATCATTTGGGCACCCATGTGTTTTGTCTTTACAGATTGATGAGACATTTTCTTTGAGGCTTTACAGCGAAGGACCTGCGGGAAAGAAAGGAGTGCTTGGAAGCCAGATAGCAATCAGTGTCACTGTTAGTGAGAATGATGATCCTTATGGAGTGATTGGATTTAAGACTGCAAATCTCATCAAAACTATAAGTAAGGTTACCTATTACATACCTACATGCCTACCAATGCTACCCACCTTCCTAAAGGCCTACATGTACCTCCCTCCCTCTAGTCCTCCCCCTCCCTTCCACTCAAGCTCTTCTTGCCACTTTTATGGGAAACAATGCAAAAACCTCATATGATTCCAAAATGTTGCATAGCATGTGCTGCAGATACAAAACATAGTAAAGTTAAAATTAAACAAATCTGTAGATAGAAAGTTCCAAGTCAGGAAATGCCAGCTGAGATATTAATTTACATGATTGTATTAATTTTTGTTTGGTTTTTAACATTTTGAAAGACCCATGTCTGTCTTACCTATGTAGATGAATCCAAGCACAACACAGAGAGTGCCAGCTTTGAGGTTTTCCGTGACAGAGGGACCTTTGGAATGGTTTCTGTTTTCTGGAACATCACTGCTGATAATGGCGCAGACCCATCACTTGATGTCTCTCCAGTGTCTGGCAATGTCACCTTCTTTGCTAATGATAACTCCAAGTTTATAACCATTCATTCCCTGCCAGATAGTGTGAGTGTCACATGCTGTAGTCTCTTCACTTTACACATATTTGATGGATTTTGCTGGTCAAATTAGTTTGCAAGCCTTTATTGGGCTTGCTCTTGTCTGGATTGGAATTTAAAAAAAAATACACCTTTTACAGTACCATGCCTCTTTAAATTTATAAATTATGTTGACTCTTTTATTTGTTAACTAACTAACAAAGTCTTTTGTAAACTAAAACTACAGTATATACAAGCAAGGCTACCAGCCAAGAATTCAACCCAGAACATTACAGTCATCAAAAACTTGTATCAAAAATACTATGTTCTAGCGATCCTAGCTAATCCATATTTTTATAGCAGTAATGTTTTCTGGACAGGATTCCAGTAAAGCAATTTCTGGTGATGTTTTGGCACATCTTTTTCTGAGTCAGTTTTGCGCTCACAAAGTGATGCGGTCACTTGTTGTTGCACAATTCTTAAAGGGGCTGCCAATAAGATGTCCACTGGACTTAAACAGCACGTTGTCATGTACATTTTCTTTCACATACAGCTCATTAATCTTGCGTGCACAACTTTTTTGCCAACATTTCGTAAAATATCCAGCCCTCCCTTGTCCCCCAGTAAATAATGTGTACCTTCCCTAAAGCAAAACAAGGTTTGTTGTATTATAATTTCTTTTATTGAATGTGATTTTCATGTGGTTTATTGGTACAACAGTTATTAGCTATTGATCAGTCATGTAGCAATTTCATACTTAATCTTCTGTTAAATACTGCATAAGGCAGAGCTCAGCTGTTTCTGTCCTTTCTGGAATGAAGATAAATTTATGTTCAGTTGTAGATTTGAATTTTGTACTGGAGTTTGTAGTATTTCCTTCCCACAGTTACCTTAAATAATAAAGTGTGGTCTTTAAATTTTCACAGATTCCTGAAGAAAACAAATCATTTACAATCCACCTCACCAACATATCAAGCATTGCTAAGTTGGGCAGTCAGCAGCTGCGTGAAGCCACACTTATTATCATCAAGAATGACGACCCAGTCTATTTTGCTTTACCTGTATCAATTCAAGTGAGAGAGGGTCATTATGCCAATTTAACTATTGCACGTGGTGGTGATGGTAACAGTGTCGTGGATGTGTTTTATGAAACAGTTGATGATTCTGCAACATCTTCATCTGGTGACTTCCATGCCAAGACAGGAAATGTGAGGTTTAATGTTGGAGAGCTCCAGAAGGGAATCTCAGTTTGGGTATTGAATGATAGTACCCCAGAGGGAGTGGAAACATTTCAAGTTGTTCTCACAAACTCAACAGGAGACACAGTGCTTTATAATCAAACTACTGCAACTGTATCAATTTTAGCCAGCGACGGTGGAACAGGAGTTTTCCAGTTTGCTTCCAATTCAGTGAACAAGACCACAGAGGAGAATGCTGCTGCAGAATTTACGTAAGATGCAGACTTTATGGCTTTCTGTTATTAATGGCCTGTATATGACAATTTCTAAAATTTTGATGTTAATTTGTCCCACTAGCATTGAAAGAAAATTTCACCAGTTTGGTGAAGTCAGGGTGTACTGGCAGGCTGTGCAATTGTTGCCAGATGGAAGCATCTCTGAACTGTCACCAGGTCAAGAGTTTACAAATGTTATGGGCTTTGTTACATTCCCCAATGGTATTGCATCCCAGTCTATAACACTGACACCAGTCCAAGATGGTATAGCTGAGCTAGATGAATCATTTGAACTGCATCTCATAAATGCAACAGGTAAATTTTAAATATTTTATAAGTCCTATTTGGATGTTATTTTCTTATTAAACTTGCGTATTATGTTGGCCAGAACTAGAACTAAAGTTTCTATCCTACAATGTATTCATTTTTTATTTTATTTGTCATATAATGGTCCTTATCACCACTGCTTCCACCCCTGCCTCTGCCGTCATTATTGTCATAGCCATCATCGTCGTCATTGTTGTGGTCATCGTCATCTTCGTCATCATCATCACTCTCATCATCATCATCACTCTCACCATCATTCAGTTTGTTCTTAATCATTCCTTCTGTTTAGATGATATCACTGTGTAGAGATTTCTTAAGAGAAATAATTATTTGTTGTTAACTTCTGTAGTTTTTCATAAATTGTGATGTGGTTAAAGGACTGTAACTAAATTTAGACGTTTCAGTAACAGCTGAAAATCACCATTTCTAGGAATTCAAACTGGTGAGGATGGTACCATTAGCAGCCCATCAAAGGCTTTAATAACAATCAGTGCCAATGATGATCCAAATGGACTATTGAAGTTTGCTGAAAGGTCGGTGGACATTCCAGAAGATTTCAACCCTGGAATGGAATATTCCACTACCAAAAATCTGACAGTTGTGAGGAATCAAGGCTCCTGGGGAACTATCCGGGTAAGGCCAACAAAATTTAACACAATGCTAATAATTATTTCATTGTTCCTTTGAATAGGAATGAATGCGGGGGCAGATCTAGGGGGAGGGTGCGGGGGTTCGCACCCCCTCCTGAGATGACCTGTGGCTTTCTAATACAGCCAGTGCTCTGCTTACGTCAGCCATCAGTTACATCATTCCTTAGTGGTGCACCCCCTCCTAAGAAAAATCCTGGATCCACCCCTGGAATGCTGGTTTGAGCTTTTGTTTTGGCATTTATATTGCATGTCTATTTTAAAATGATTTGAATATACAAATACCAATTGCTTATTAAAGATATCCAAGACAAAACAGTCACTTTCTGTCATGTTATTTTTATTAGCAGTGCTAGAAAATGTGTTGGGACACCATCACTCGAAACTTGAGGTGTCTTACATGCAAAGAAAGGTTTTGGTTTAGGTCTTTTTCTAGTCTTGCCTAAACACCTGATATGATAACTGATTAGATGGCACATTGTACATGTGCCATTGTGTTCTAAACTGCACACATTTGTTGTTGTTTACAGGTTGCGTGGGAAGTGCAGACTGCTCCAGCGTCGTTAGCCAGATCAGATAATGCTTATGATTTCTTTCTTCTTGGATCAGTGATGCCAGGAGTTAAGAGTGTACCTGCACAGAGGAGACCAAACACAGAGACCTATGTGTTTTGTTTTGATGGCGCCAACAATGGTAAGGTGATCTGGTCTCATGTGCAATGTCAAGAATGTAAAAGCTACATGTAATTAAAGTTGTGATGCTGCTCATTAGAAAGTGCAATTCAAGGCCTCATGCTGTATATTATAGCAGACTTGCTAATTTCACTCCCAAGCAAAAACAGCATGAAAGCACCAACAATAATTGACAAAGGTGTTGAGGACCCAGTCAGTCATGCCTTTGTTTTTGTTTACATATGAGAGTTTTGGCATTATTTAGTATGTGGAGCTTGTTGAAATGAAGGAGATCGCTGTGAAACTGCTAAAGCTAAAGGTAATTAAACACACCTCCAGTAGCACAACTTACAGCAGTTCAGTAAGATTTCGCTTCACCATACAATTTCCATAATAATTTTCATGGCATCATAAATGGCAGCAGATAATCAGGGTCCTTTAATTAGCCCCATTTTATTGTAAACCTGCCTTATTTCACCTTTCCTCTCCAATCCCAACCACTGGTCCCCCTAGCCTATCAATGTTGTAGTCTGTTTCCTGAAGTCCTTCAGTGTGATTATACAACATTGGTTGGTTAAAAATTGTATGGATATTCCTCACATATTTAGTCCTGCAGATGAGGAAGATTTATTAAAAAAAAATCCATTGAATAAAATTCAACAACACGCTAACTAATTGTACAAGAATTCGCCACATAAACACTCATCACACAAGAACTATTTACAAAAAATTATTCTTTCACAGAATCATTTGTTGAGGTCACTGGTTTAACTGGTCTAGAATCCAAATTTAGTGTAAGGTGAGTAGCACAAGTGCACTTCTTCTGTCATTTCTTTTCCACTTAAACATATTAATGGTAAATAATGGTTAAATGCAAGGAAACAAGTATTCCGTACCATTCTATTCTGTCTTCCTGTACATGCTGCAAATAACAGGCAGACATCAGATGGTGACCGACTAAAATTTGCCAATGTCTGATTAGATCCCAACTGTGGTCGGACAGAGTCTCTGTCTTTCCAGCACTTTTATCTTGCAATGCAAATGCCAAATGAATGCAAAGTAAATGTTTTCTCCGATCAAATGGCTGACTTTGCTGGACAATACTATTGTCCTTTCATGGCATGGGGAAAAAATTATTTACAGCTCTGAACATGTATAGCTAGCTAATTATTTTATTACCCACTCATTTTAGACTGTGGGTGAATGCTACCAAAGGGATGTATGGGTATGTGTTGTCGAATGTGGCTGGGAATGTTGTAAACTTTGCTTTGGCGCTTAACACAACTGGATCCACTACCATGGCAGACTTCTTTTATTTGTCAAACAAGGTAGGTAAAAATGTGAAATATGGAAAAATCCAAGTATATGCCCACATCACGACACATCACGTCACGCCGTGCCGCACCATACATGCCACACCATGCCACCTGATGCCATGCATCTAATTGATTCCAGATACTTACTACAAGGGTAGAGATGTTATCTTTACGTAATAAAGATAATCTCTTGACTAATCACATGCCATTGCTTATTGGTAGAGCTATCATTTTAAGTACAGCAATATTTCAGGAAAAGTGTGGTTATTAGTTTGAGGCTATGCTTTGAGGCTAGCAATAAATCAATGCCAGTTGTAATGTACATGTATTTATTTTCTTCATTGATTTGTGCGAGGCTAAATATCAGTACATGTACTTTTCTTTTACTAAACCCTTTTTTATGTCGAAAATATTATTTTTGTTTTGGGTGCTGTTATTGCAGTGTTACTTGACTTACAGAAATGATTACGATGTAGAATTTTTTAGATTTGAAAATGAAATATATTTCTTCTTTTCCAGACTGAGGTGAATTTTGGCAAGGACATAGCTGACAATAGCTGGCATTTTGTGGTTTTTACTGTGGATGCTGCAGATAAGAACGAAGTCCAATTTTATTTGGATGGAGATCCAGTTACTGGCAACCCATGGTAAGTGTTTCAAACTGAGTGATTTTGGGAAGAGAAAACTAAGTGATTTTGAAGGAAGGGCAAGGCTCCATTTTCTCTTATCTCTCACGTCCGGTCTTTCTTTCTTGCATTTGGTGGAAAAGCGCTTGTTCATTTTCCAAACAGAGGCTGGCAATCTAAGGTAAAGCAGGGTATTTTGAGCATAAAAGGGCTTAGAATCTTTGGTAATTATAAATTGAAATGAAAGGAAACCAAAGTAGGAAAAACACCAAAGAGGTAACGATAAACTGAGAAGAAACAAGGATAGCTTTGAATGAGGAAGATTGAGAAGGATTGCAATTGACAAACTTAATACAACTGAAACACAACAGAGGTCACAATAAACTGAGAAGAAACAAGGATAGCTTTGAATGAGGAAGATCGAGAAGGATTGCAATTGACAAACTTAATACAACTGAAACACAACAGAGGTCACAATAAACTGAGAAGAAACAAGGATAGCTTTGAATGAGGAATAGTAGGAAGGATTCTAATTTACAAACTGAAAAAGGTAGACTAAATTTTACAAGATGTGTAATACGTGTTAGAGCTCCTTTATTATTAACTGAACGTTGCAGGTACTCAGCAGATAGTTAAATTGTAGTCGTAGAAAGTCTACCTGCCCCAGGCTTCCCGACACTGGTAGAATCTTTTCGCAACCTCCTTTAATTTCATTCAAACGCGACAAAAACATAGGTAGCTTTTTAGCCAGAAGTCTGATATTGTTCGCTGATGATACCAATGTATTCATGTCACATAAAGATCTGAACTATCTCTCAGATATGTTAAACTTGGAGATGGACAAACTGTCAATCTGGTTTAAAGCAAACAAGCTTTCTCTAAATCTTAAAAAGACTAAATTCATGGTCTTTAAACCAAGACAAAAGCGTTCAATTTGTAATATTCAAATAAGTATAGATAATCAAAATATTGTTAAAGTAAAGGAGACAAATTTTCTAGGCGTAATTTTGGATGAAAACCTAAATTGGAAGTCGGAAATATCTCACGTTGCAAGTAAAGTTGCGAAGTCAGTCGGTATAATATCTAGATGCAGCTTCTTTCTTCCTAAATCGTCTTTACGTATGCTCTACTATTCCTTAATTTATCCTTATTTTTACTACTGCAATATCGTTTGGGCTTCGACCTATAAAACTAATCTCCGCCGCCTTGTTATCCTGCAAAAGCGCATTATTAGAATTATTAATAAATCACATTTTAATGCTCATACTGACCCCATCTTTAAGGACCTCGGTATACTAAAATTTAATGATATCCGTTTGCTTCAACTGGGCCAATTTATGTATTCTTGCAAAAATACATTTTTACCTCCAAAGTTTAATAACAATTTCTCTCAAAGCAATCAATTTCACTCTTACAATACAAGAAATTCCCAGGCTTACCGTCTTCCGTTTTGTCGTACAAACACGAAAAAGTTCTCGCCCTTTTTTCAAGGGCCTAAGTTTTTTAATTCACTTGACAACAAGATCATCAACTCTCAATCCCTCTCCTCTTTTAAGAAAAAACTGAAGATTAAATTATTGAGTAAGTATGAAAACAGTTTATAAATCTTTCCATCTTCGACTTTTCGCCTTCTTTTCTTCTATTAATGTGAAACAGCTCTAGCTCATAGTTCGAGGAGGCCTAACCTCTCATAAGCTCCTATAGTTTCTGTTAGGTGTCCTCGCCACTTCTTTTTTTTTTTTTTTCTCTTCTTTTCCTATATTTTTGTAATTAGTGTGGCAAATAAAAAATAAATAAAATAAAAATAAATAAAGTGCATTCCAAACAAGTGATCAACCCGGAACTTTTAAATGCGCTCGCGCACGATGCAAAACATGCCCTTTCATTCACAACGTCGACAAAATATCGGGACCCAAGCGATTTATCAAGATCACTGATCATTTCACCTGTACCTCAGCCAATGTCATCTACTGCATAACTTGCACTCTTTGCAAAAAGTTATACATCGGCGAAACAGGGAGACGACTAGGCGACCGATTCCGAGAACACCTTCGGAACGTAGGGAAACACGACAAAAATGCATCGAAACCGGTCGCGAGACACTTCAATCTCCCAAATCATTCTAAGCAACATATGGCAGTCTGCGGCCTTTCCCTTCACCAAGGAAGCACGGAAAGTCGTAATACTCTAGAACAAAAATTTATTTTTCAAATCGGCACTGTTAATCCTCACGGTATCAACGAACGCTTTTCATTCAACTAATTTATTCCGTTGTTTTCACGTTACCAGGCACCAACCAATAGCGAAGCTCCATCTTTCTGTATATAAACAACACACGACTCACAATTCCTTGATTCGCACCGACGAAGGGCTAACGCTCGAAACGTCAGCTCTTGAATTTCTTACGGTGGCCAATTCACATTATCAACCCAGTTTATAAAACCAAATTATTTTGGTAAAGATGTCTTTGCACACTGTGCATGTGTTCACATTATTTTGATTGGAAGATGTTTTAGGAATCTTAAGTATTAAGTTAAATCAAAGTTTTTTTATATTATATTATATTATAATATTATATTATATTATATTTATATGTAGTTACCTTTAGAGGACCCTTCTGTAAACCACTCTTTTTGTGATGTTGGCATTCTCAATAAAGATTAACTATTATTATATTGCTAGTTTTAAGTAGTATTGTATATGTTAAACCTTCTAACGAATCGTGGTTTTCCAAATTCCCTTCCAGTATTTGTAATATTATTATTGATTACTACAGCGTACTTACCTTGAGAGTTGCAACGCCCCTATTTTTACTTTTAATTTCTTTTCCATTTGTTAACTATTTTTTCATCATTGTAAAAGTAGTGGTGAATGCATTAAACTAAACTGATATTTTTTGATATCCTTTCTAGGCCGATCCCTTCAGGATCTTTCAGCTCTGGTGCTGTATATCGAGTAGGAAAAGGTCAAACATCAGAGACTCAGTTTACAGGATGCATTCAGGATATAACAGAGTATCCTGAAGTACTGATTGCAGAGTAAGTACTGTTGTCTTTTCTTAATCTATTGTATTTGTAGTCAGCCTCGCCCATTTCCCCCCTTGGGTCAAGGAGATGATAGTTCATAATCAGCATCCAAAGCAGGCACCTCTCTACATGTAAATGCATCACCTGGTTCATCTTTGCTTTAAGCATGTCTGGATGTAATTCCCCTAACACAAGAGATATTATTTCATCACATTTACATACATCAAGAAGAAATTTGAATTTAGGGCGTGCAGTTGGGTGTTTTGACGAAATTCGAGTTTTTTGGAAATGTGATGAAACATTCTCTCCGTGTTTGATGAATCTTCTCAACCAAAACTAAAACTTAGAAGTGAATGGAGAAAAGGTTTAACTTGTTGATTTATTAATTCACCTGAGAAAGCTCTGGCCAAGGGCCTGATTGCATGGCGACTTTCAGCCCAATGAGCCAGGCAGAGATTTCAGCTCGGCTTCTTTAAAAAGGTGTTTTTGATTACAAATCATGAAATTCGCCATGAAATCAGGTCCTTAGTTATGATGACATTAATTAATATAATATTACTCTTTGTAATACAGAATAATGAAGCTCGATGTTTGTTTCTACTTTCAGTTCGGTCAAAGAAATGGCCAAAACTAACAATGAACTTACGCCAATTAATGGCTATGTGACTTTTGAACCCGGGGTTAAAGAGAGGAGAGTAGTGATAAGCACTGTTGATGATAATGAACCAGAGGATGACACGCCATACACTGTAGTGCTGTACAGTCCCTTGGGGGGTGCTAGATTGGACACTACATCTGCAGAGTTTAAAATGAGGCTTGAAGGTATCTACATATTTTGTCATAAGAGTGATTATTGTTGCTGTGGTTACGAGGTAGCCATTCTTATAATTATTGTGTTCCAATGAGATGTGCAGATTTCTAGATGTTTGCATTGTGCTCGCAGTGCCAAGGAGAGCACATATTATCTGTTTTGCTCTATGGATTCTGATCTGAGCAGCTGTGACGTCGGTGATTGCAAGGAAGGAAATGGTGCACAAATGACCTATTTTATTCTGCTTCAACTAATTGCTATCTCCAAAATAAGTTAATTCGCTTGTGAAAGTGTTCATTAGGGTCAAGCAATGTGCATTTAGACTCTTGGTGGCATTCCACTTACAGTAATTACTAGTCTTAATTCTTATCAACATTACTTAGACAGGGTGGGAAATGCAGTTTTCTATTGGCCTATTTACAGCAGTCAAATGCAAAATCTAACTCAAACTTTTTAAAGAATTTCATTTGAATATTATGTGCAAGACCTTTGCAAGAAAACGCTACGAAGTTAGCTAAATTAGCTAAACTAGTTAGTAAAATTATGAACTGGGACACTAGGTGGATGGCAATTATTAAATTTCCTATGTATGCATCAAAGCGAAGTGGCAGTTTATGGTTGTGAATATACTTCTGTGAAAAATAAGAAAGAAATCGAGCATGGTGTTAAGGGTGTCTGTGCTGTTGGTCAAAATTTGGTCAAAAGTTGAACTAAACCAGAAGATGAACCTAATGCAAATATGCATTCGCTCATTTTCGTTAAGATCAACTCATGTGAAGTTTGATGTTTGAGCACCTTGACCTGGATTACAAAAGCGACAAAAGTGATGGCAACAACGAAAGTGGCTAATTTTTTTGGATTCGCTCCGACGAAGGGCTAACGCTCGAAACATCAGCTCTCTAATCTCTTTACGGTGGCTAATACACATTATCAACCCAGTTGATAAAACCAAATTATATTGTTATGCTTCCCACCGACACAGCACCACAGTTTCTTTAGAAACTTACCACCTCTAATTTTTGGTTTGTTTCTTTTAGTCCTGAAAAGTGACAATGCAAATGGACTGTTCGGCTTGAGGTCAATCAGTCCAATAGTAGTCAGGGAGTCCACCAATGTTACTGTGACTATTGAGCGATCAGGGGGTACGTTTGGCTCAGCTACTGTCTTCTGGAGTGTGGTTAGGCTCTCAACCTCGGAACTGGCCTCAGATGATTTCATAATGGCCAGTGGTAGTGTGATCTTTGCAGAAAATGACAATGAAAAGGTATGTAAAGAGAGAGAAATTGCTTAATGTGTAACTAGAAAGAGGTGTACATGTAAACTAACTGGTCACTGCACATGATGTATTTGAAAAGTTCATGCATTTTTCATTATCTTAAATTATTTGAAAGAACATAACAAGCATTTATTTATACCGTAGGGATACAGTGGCGATCTAAGGTTGCGAGTTGGTTGTGTTCCAAATTCCTTTTAATATTGCTAGTAGTTTTGATCAAGGTTCTCATACAGAATCCCTTGTGAGATGTGTTAACTGCATGCACGAGTAGTGGAATGAATGTGGCCCCCACAGCACTTCACTTCAGTGAAGATCTATGATGTCTGTATCTCGTTGGTTATTCAGCTATTGCTGTCAGTAGTTTAAACATACATGACTGTATAGAAATTCCTCAAGGGTATTGTGGCACTGCGCACCAATTATATACAGAAATATCTCAATCATTTTGGCGTACCAGAGGGAAATTGTTATCAAAACTTCTTTTGTATTGTTGATATCTTTTGCTCGCTAGGATCTAGTAGTGCCTGTGAATGATGATGCAATACCTGAAATAGACGAATACTTTACACTTAATTTAACATCGGTATCACCCATGGATGGAAGCACTCCCACGAGTGCTGCAAGCTTGAAGCCTGGCTTTACAGAAGTGAACATCACTATCCAAGAAAGTGATTATCCCAATGGATTACTGCAGTTCATGTCAAATGTTCCAGCTGCAAATGAAACAATCTTGCCATCATCTTCCCAGTTCAATATTGACACCAGAGAGAGTGCAGGGCCGCTTATACTTCATGTGATAAGAGCACAAGGAACACTCGGTAAGATAACATACCAGGAGCATCGTTAGTTCATGTTGGTTAGGGAGTGCGAACTAGTAATTTTAAGACTGGTTTTAAGTGGAAAATATGTTTGATCAGGCCAGGCCTCATGGTAAATGGTTTAAGTCCAAAATTATCAGCTGTTCATAAAATGTGATCGTCAGGGTGAGAATAGTTGTGAAAAGAAGTGCTGTTGGTATTACTTAAGGTTTTATTCAGAGTCAAGTGAAAAGGTTTCTATAAACCAGAGTTAGGCCAACATAATGTTTGAGGATATAATTACATGTATAACTACTGCTTAGGCTGTTGGAAATGGTACAGTTACTCCCCGCAGTCCTAATCCCCAGATTATTTTCTAGAAATGCAAAAAAAAAGACCTAATGTAACTATTGACTTGTATACTACAGACAATTCTATCATAATGTCAATGAACAGCACTGTAACATGGATACCTCTGTAGAATGGTCACCTCTATAATACAAATACCTCGTGTTGGTTCTTGTGCACCGTCTTTCAGTCATTTTACTGTGTCTAAACTCTCTAAGGCAGACACCTCTATACGACGGACAACTGGTTTTGATACCTGTGCGTCATTTTTCAGTCATTTTGCTGGATCCAAAATCTCTCTAGGCTTGTCACCTCTCTAAGACGGAAAGTTGGTGTCTGTCTCAGAGAGAGCCAACTGTATTGGCCTGGCTTTTCCAACCTTGTTTATAGTTATTTTAATCCAAAACGGATATTAGGGAGAGAGGAGTTAAATTAGTTTTTTTTGTTTTATTCGTAATTTCCAGGGAGTGTGAAGTGTCAGTGGAAGACTGTTGCAGGCACAGCTAAAGCTCCAGATGATTTCATTGATAGTACCGGCGCTGTGGAGTTTGCTCCTGGATCTCGCAATAGCACAATCAACATTACAATTATTGACAACAGTATCTCAGAACTCGAAAAGACATTTAGAGTGGAACTTTTTAATGTTGAAGGAGGAGGTACGTTTTGCTGTTATTCTTAACATATTTTGCTTTGTGTTATTATAGTGCTACATAGTATTTAGTATAGTAGAAATAATAGCAAAATGTTAAAGGGGCCTGCTCGCCTTTGGAGTTTGAGTATAAAGTTGCCTTCAAATCAAAGGAAACCTTGAAACAACATTTTGCCAAAGTAGATAAAGATAAACAAGGTATCAGTAAGCTGAGAATAAACAAACGATGGCTTCGAATGAGGAGGATTGAAAAGGATTGAAATTGACAAACATCGAAATTGTAGGCTAAACTTGCTTGGTCATTGATGTCCCATCTTCAAACGTTTAGCCTTATTTTTTAAAGTTTGCAAATAACAGTCTATCTCATGCCCAATCTTCCTCATTCAAAGCAGTCTTTGTTTTGTCTCAGTTTGTCGTCACCTCTTACTCACTATTCGCTCCGACGAAGGGCTAACGCTCGAAACGTCAGCTCTTGAATCTCTTTACGGTGGCCAATTCACATTATCAACCCAGTTGATAAAACCAAATTATATTGTTATACTTCCCACCGACGCAGCACCACAGTTTCCTTAGAAACTTACCCCCTCTTACTCACTGGTTTTCTACCTTAGTTAGCTATTGCAAGGTTTCCTTTGATTTGAAAGCAATGTAATTATCAAAGATGATTTCTTTCATGATAAGAAAGCCCCTTTAAGATAAGTGTGTTTGATTTGATAATGGTCAGAATACTATTGGCATTAAAGTGGATGCCACTTAGCAATTATTTTTCCTGATATTAACTTTAGCTTGTTGGATTTCGATTGATGGAGCAGATGTGGCAAGTTCTGCAATTATGTAATATTACTCGCACCTTTTTTTTTATAGCTGAGCTAAATCCTGCTGCAGACACAGCACATGTGACAATTCTTCCAAGTGATGATGCCTTTGGTATCATCAGCTTTGCCCCAGACTCTCTCAGCCGTGTTGTCAGCGAAGGCAGTGGCAGTACTGTACACCTGACAGTCCAAAGAACACGTGGTGTACTGGGTCCTTCAAGTGTCTACTGGCAAGTGTCGGGACCAGGTGCTCATGATGTGGAGAATACAGATGGCTTTGTTTTGCTGAGTGAATTCAGCAATACTACGCAGATTGTTATCAGGATAAAACCAGATGCTGTAAGCTATTTTAGAAATTCCTTCCCTGCTAGCAGAGGCTCTTTTCCCTGGTGTTCGCTGACGGGAGAAAAGAGACCTCTGCCATGGGTCGAAAATGGCTATATTGAGCATGATCCTCGACTTAGCGACCGAGCCATCACGTGATGTTCGTAGCATGTGACGAAAAACATCTCCTGCTCCATTTTAACACTCAATTTTTTACCTTTCCATTGTCGAGGTTATCCAAAACGGAAGAAAGCAAACTTTGTAACTCTTTACAATTGAACTCTTTCGAGCACGCCAACGAGCATGCCATGCTTACAATATGGGCTCAATAAACGACAGCGGAATTAATGTAAAGAAACGCGCGAGACCCAACGGGCTCAAGTTGCGATCAGCGAACAAAGCAAGCAGCATGCGTTTTAAATAGAGCCGTCCAAGACTGTGGACGTCGGTTAAATCAAAGCCATTTTCGACCCATGGCAGAGGTCTCTTTTCTCCCGTCAGCGAACACCAGGAAAAGAGCCTCTGCTAGCAGGGAAAGAAATTCCTTCAGTATTCCTCCCTCACCCGTCCTCAGTTCCTTACTCACCCCTCCCTCCTTTTCTTCCTCACTCTTCCCACCTTTCCACCTTCACATACTCTATTATTCAAACAATACCAAAAGTGTCAAATTAAGAATTCTCCAGTTAGGTCTCAGTCATCACATAAAGAACACTGTTGATAACTTGGCAACCAAAGTATTCTCTGCCTATCATTGCAAAGTATGGAACTTCACTGTGTAGCCTAAAATCGAATTTTTTTCCTTTTTTTACCAGGACCCTGAGCTTGCAGAAAGCTTTCTGGTTCATCTAAGAAATGTGTCTGCAGGTCGCCTGGCAGATCAAGGAACACAATCCAACATTACCATTTTAGCCAGTGATGATCCATATGGCGTATTTGTATTTTCTCCTTCTGAACTCACCGTCGCTGAAAATAACATGACTGTAAACCTAACAATAAAAAGGATTTCAGGGACACAAGGTGTCGTTAGAGTAAATTACAATACCACAGGTGGAAATGCTTCACCAAACGAGGACTATAGACCCGCCATGGGAGCTGTTGTGTTTGCCGAGGGACAGAAGAATGCAACTGTTAGTTTAATGGTGCTGGATGATGATGAACCTGAAGCGGCAGAGACGATCATGGTTAATATAACTGATGTGCAGCTGGTTGGTGGTCATCCAGTGTTCCCTGGTAGGTTTTTCAACAGGTGGAGATAAAAACCGAAAATAACCGCTTGGAAGGATTGCTAATCTCCTTACTTGTTTTGTCACTGGAAAGAAATCATACCAGTGTTTCTGCTAGTGGAGTATATAAGCTAGGTTGCCATGAATAAACTGATCTTTGGGAATGTTTAAAATTGCCTTCAAATCAAATAAAGGCTTCAAATAGTAGTTTACCAAGGTAGAAAAACACCAAAGAGGCAACAGTCAACTGAGATAACTGGAAACAAGGATGGCTTTGAACGAGGAAGATTGAGAAGGATTGTAATTGACAAACATGAAAAATGTAGGCTAAACTTTTCAAAATGTGTCATCCGCAACAGAGTTTCTTTATTAAGATGTACAGTGGATTGCTGATTATCTAATCAGACGAAGAGGTTTCCCTTCTCTTTGCCGACACTCCAATGCTTCCCTCCATTTCTACATTTCCAGATTTCTCAATCCAATTTTCCTTTCCCTTTAAGGCTAAACAAATGCGGATTCCACTGTTTAGGTAACAGGATGAGAAACTATTTGACTTCATATGTTTCCGAGTATAAATTGAAGCAGATGTGAGGCATTATGAGAAGTGCTGTTTGTACGTTTTTCTTTCCTTTCAAGTCCATTTTTGAAAGCTTATTTGCGGAAAGAGGCTGCGTTGCTTTGCACTTTTGTGATATATTCTCTCCGCAATATATCTCATTGTTTTCATTTTCTTTTGCCAACCAGCACCAGATAATTCCCCCCGAATAGGTGCATCACGAGTGGCTCAGGTTGTGATAAAGAAGAACGACAATGCGAATGGGATTGTACAGCTGTCAGCAAGCACAGTCAGAGTCCATGAGCCGCACATTGGATCAATTGTAAATGTCACAAGAACAGCTGGGGATTTTGGCACGGTAAGAGATCATGATTTGTGATACTAAGTTTTTCAAGTTGCATGCAAAATTTTGTGATGTTTGATGGCTACATTTTCGGTAACACAAGAATCAACTTTAAAAACGAACCCTTTTAGTTAATAGCCTGTTTTGTTTCATCAAATAGGGTAAGACACATTTTTTTAACTGTTCATGATCACTTTCCCAGATTATTTTAAAACTGATTGCATAAAAACTTTCCTGTCAGGCTAAACACAACATTTTATTTCTTGTTCAACGGTTTTGAGCATGCTTTGTGACTGTTGAAGGGGTTGTCTCTGCCAGGAACGTCCCGCAAAATATAGATCTACGTACTTTTGAAAAGACAATGTTTTTATGACATTGAAACCGAACGTGCAACACTGAACCTATTTAATATCATAAACTGACGTAATCAAGTTTGGTTTAATGCTATATTCATAAAGATTAATGCTGTGTTTATAAAAAAGTCCTTTGTTCATTTTATAGATTCTATCTTAAATGAATTTCATCTTCCCTGTGTATTTTTTCTGTACTTTAAGTAACATTTATGTTTCAAACTTTATCTTTTTCTTCTCAGATTTACGTATCATTTGACGTTGTTGCATCAACTGCCAATGGTTCAGATTACAGAATCCAGTCAAGAAACATCACATTAGTAGAAAAACAGCGAGTGGCTGTAGTTCCTGTAGAAATTGTCCACGACATGAAACCAGAATTCAACGAGAACTTCCAAATAAAACTGACTGGTGTTGCTGGTGGTGCCGAGCTTGGTTCTCCCCTGGAGTGTACAGTTGCCATATTAGAAAATGACTATCCTTATGGATTGATAGGTAAATATAGGCACACAATGCAATAGGGGGTTTTACTTCATCTTGACTTTGCTTTCTTGTGCCATAAAGTGCTACATATAAAGACTGGTAGCGCATAAGCATATTAGCATAACGACATGAACACGAGCATAACAAGAACAAACACACTTGTTTTTCTTATGTTGTCCTCACTAGGCATCACAGCGACATAAGGCATAATAAGCAAAAGCCTAAGCACAAAAAGAATGGACAGTGTCCGTTCTTCCTATATGTTTATGCTTATGTCGACTTAATTGCTTATGCCATGGTAATTCCCAGTGAGAACAACATCAGACAAACAAGTGTGTTTGTTCTTCTCATGCTCATGCATGTTTATCCACTCTATACCACATCAAATTTTCCCCCAACCTTAAATAGGGAAGAGTGGGTAAGTTGCTAAAGAAACTGTGGTGCTGCGTCGGTGGGAAGTATAACAATATAATTTGGTTTCATCAACTGGGTTGATAATGTGAATTGGCCACCGTAAAGAGATTCAAGAGCTGACGTTTCGAGCGTTAGCCCTTCGTCGTTAGCCCTGCGAATCAAGGAATTGTGGGTCGTGTGTGAAAGGCTTGATTTTCACCACTTTCTTGAGTCTAGTATTTGTTGCTTCTCAGGGAGGAGCACAGGCTCATTTCCCGAACAGGGCCTGGTGATTGTGCCTAAAAGTTGGGGGATTTAGTGAAACATACAGGCTATAAGCTTTGAGGTTTCAGCTGTGTCCATAATTCTGTGGTAATTCATTTTCATTCTTGTTAACTGTTATTCAAAATTGCTACCTGGTGGGTTCTGTAATTTGCAAGAAAGTCTTAAAAATAACCAAACTCTTGCCAAGCTTTTGAAGGTTTATGTTTAAAATCTCATTTGATCGTATCTCAGACATTTGAAACTTTGATGATGTTATTTTCCGTTTCTGTACATTGTTCATGGAAGCCCTACAACATTTTTTCTCATTCAACTGTTGTAGTAGAGCGATTTTCATTTGACCTTGAAATGGCTATGCGAAAACAGAACACGAACACAAACGCGCGCGGCTTTTTATACGTCTTGCGAACACGCAACGTATTTCAGCGAACGATATACAAGTGATTTTCTGATTTTTGGCAACTTTGAGCGATAAAAAGTGAGCGGTAAAATGCCAGACTGGGGGGAAAACAAGTCTGAAGGAATTTATAAATATGACGAGGCATACCCCATGCAAAAAAGTATGGATAATAGGTGCGCTGCAACATGCCTTTAGTATGAAATTTGTTCTGAACTCGAAAACTATTGGCGGGTGAAACAATTTTTGAACACGGCGTGGAACACACTGTTTTTCAAGGTCAAACGAAAATCGCCCTTTTGCCTATTGGTACAAGACACTTTCATACATGGATTTTTTCTTTCAGGTTTTGATAATGCTTCGTTGTCAGTACCAGTACAGGAGAGGAGCACACCAAACCCAGTGACGCTGAATGTGATTCGGCGGTTTGGTGTCCGAGGTGGATCTCGAATTCACTGGGAGGCGCGATTGGAAGGGGTGCTAGCAAGCGATGATGTCGACCCAGTCCAGGGTGACCTTGTATTTGCTCAGGGCGAGGTCTTGAAGAGGATCAATTTTAATGTTAAACCTGATGCCACACCTGAGATTTTAGAGGTAGGCGATCATCGTAAAAAAATGCCTTTGGTACTATTTTACACGGTTGGTTTCAATTATAACAAGAATAGAAGAAGTTTCAAACGATGAGAAATGTTGCTATTTGGTTTGTTAATGGGTTTGTTTTCTCATACATGCATGTTGTCACATTAAACTCCGGCCAAACTGTCCCAGTTTTTTTATCTGATTATCTTCCAACATTTAATTTATATGCTGTGGCCAAATAAACGCATCATACTAAAGCATATTGTACTATCTCACTTGTTTTGTCAACCTTTGGAATTGTTGGACGAAAGTTTGTCTTGAATGGAACATGTTATTCAGTTTTTTAATTTAATTTTTCAATGTGTGATTAAGCAGTTCTAACATTTCTGCTGACTGGTGCACTTCCTCATCATAGTTTCAGTTATTTAGTGTCAACGAAAACATTTTCATCCTTGTTTGATTCTTCGTTAAAGTTTTTCCTAAAATAAATTTTATTATATTACACTATTGTGACATTCAGTGTTGCTGCTTGTGTTTGTTATATCCGCTTCGTTCATTTTATTTGTCATTTGTTTATTTTATGTTGTTTTGATATTTATTTTTTGTTTCTTTTATTTTCTGTTGTTTTGATCACCCTCAACAGCCCGTGGACAACAGTTCTGTAACCGTAAGCATGTTGAGATTAAAAACATAAATTAACTTTAAACAGATATAAACGTAGTTAAAGATATTATTACTAAAACACATCTAAAGAACAATAGAATTTAATATTAAGTAGAGTTTTAAACATATAAATAAATGAATTCAAATTTGTGCTACATGTACCTTTAAGAAGGAATACTAAAATTGCACTTTCACATATAAACTAGTTGATGTAAATTTGCGAAGAAACCCATAATGAATATATTTGAAATAACAGAAACAAATTGAAATATTCGTTCGTTAGCAAAGTCCTGTTTTCATGTAGTATATAGGTTGGCCTTTTTTGGACTGCTTTACGTAGCTAATGTATGTATAATACAATTTTTACAAGCTTTGAAAAACTAAATATTCATAAATTGGCCTGGTTTTATAGCAATAGCTTCAATCCTCGACAACACTAGTCGACATTGCAGCATTAACTGCTGATCTACTTTAAAACATAATTGAAAATATAATCTTTAAATGTGACGATTATACTAATAGCAACTAAACGCTTTATTGTTTAACTCGAAAGCTTCATTCTGTAACGCTTAATCACCTAGCAATGTTAAACTATGTTGACAAAACTGCAATGATTTTTCACTTTGTGATTAATTCACTAATAGACCGTAGTACTGGAATAAGATGTACTGTACATTTTGGAATGTTATCCACAAACTCAAAAGTGTTAATCATATTTCACGACTTGCATTAATAAATGTCCTTGAAATTTTAGGTAATCGAAGTCAACCTGACATCGGTGACATTTTTATCAGAGGGGTCCCCTTCACTAGACGAGGCTACACGTGTTGCCAAAGTTCAAATAGAGCCCAATGATGCACCCCATGGGGTGGTGGAATTTGCTCTATCTACTTACAACGCCTCTGAAGGTAGCACAGCATACCTTTTGGTCTTAAGACAGTTTGGTACAGCAGGGGATATCAGAGTTTTCTTCAGGTTTGTGTTTTAATTAATTTTTTTTTAATTTCTGCTCCAGAGAGCGGTTTTCAATTGCCAAACCCAAACTAAAGTAATTACTCGGGCCAATCACAAAGGACATGGACAGTCAAGTGAACCAATCAGAACCGACGTAAAGCGCGGGAAAACACGTGCACTACAGAAGCTGGTACTGTTCAAATTATGGGGCAAATAGCCTACGGCTGACAGATCAGCCAAGACACTGAAGGCTTTTACAAATTATTCGTATTCGCAAATCTGATATAGCTACAGTAACTTAATGAACACCAGCTGCCAGAGCTGCATCCTATGTTCCACATAATGCACTTAACATATAGTTACAGATTTAACCAGTGTTATTCACGCTTAGTTATAGATTTCAATAACTGATTTTATATCACTTATGTATAACTTTTTTATAGTCTTGCCATCAGTATTAGTTACAGCTTTTAGCAGTGTCCCCTAATTAATATGGGTACTATCCCAGACTACAAGGCTACTTGTAAGTACTATCGCAGGCTGCAAGGCTTTGACACGTTAATAAAGTTTGACTACTTACTACCACTACCACTGCTACTACATGCAAGGCAATCGAGACATGCAGTTGGTTTTGCTGGTTTTCTGATTGGACGAGAAAGTGGCGCAAGATTTTTATCCACTACATCTTCTTCCAAAATGGCTACCATCCTAATATTCTTTTGTTGGTATTCAAATTAGCCCTTCTTGCCTGCCTTGCTGCCTCGTTTTTAAGCTCGAAAATCAAAAGAATATTTTATCTTGAACGAGGCAACAAGGGCCAATTTGTGTGCGCATAAATCAGCGGTCATTTTGGAATAAGGTGTATCACTAAGCGGAGAAATGCAAATAAACCAATGCAATGTTCTAAAACAGACACGTATTTAGCTTGAAGCGGTGTTTTGAAGCCCAAATATATTTACCTCAATTTTTTAATATGATCATCGGTTATGAGACATGATCAATAAGTTGTGCAAATTGTCGTGTAGTCTCGTAGCTGGCAGTCGTTGTTTGATCGTCAAGCTTCCACAATGTAGGTTCGAAAGATACCGTGGAGTCTGTCGTTCCTGGCAAAATACCCACTGATTTGTCTTGTTGGTAAAACAAGCTAAATAATGTCACTCCTTTGGCAAAATGCGCGTGTTTTGTTTTGGATGTAGCATTAATAAATTCATGGTTTATTGTTTGTGTTTAAACAGTACTGTGGAGCATGTTGGAAGGCATCAAGCCACACCAAACACAGATTACGATGCAGCAACGAACAGCTCTATTGTAATCTCCAGTGGGCATGATTCGGGAAACATCACTATTACAATTCGTGATGACTTGTATCCTGAACTTGGTGAAGTGTTTGATGTGATTTTGGAGCGCGTGGAGCTTGTTGGGCAACCCTCTCCGACGGTTCCACCTCGGCTGGGTGGGACCCAGAGGGCTGCAGTGACAATCGTAACAAGCGATGATGCTCATGGCTTGATTGTCATCAAAGCTGTTGACGCAGATGCCGGGAGTCAAGGCAGTCGTAAAACTGTCAATGAAACTGAAGGGTTGTCGGTTCACTTCGTCATCGAAAGGCTCAAAGGTAAATTTGTTTAATACAGCTTCATTTATAATAATCAATCTCAAACGTACCTTAAAAAACGCTTTTATGTTTGAATTTCATCTTTGATAGTTACTTGAATGTGATAATCCAGTTTTCATTGTTCGTGGCTAGTCTCACGTAGCGCTTGTCGTTTCGTCCCTGCCAAGGGACTCTTCAGAGACGTTTCTGCTTGACAAACTCGTTGAGCATCGCACTCAAAGTCCAGTTCGCTAACAAAATGATGACGGCAATCTCGCCATAGAAGCTTGTACTGCTCAACAGTTTTCATTCAAATTGCCACACGCTAGGATTTCACTGACTATGACTAAACTTTAGAGCAATATTTATTGCCTCAGGGTTGGCCGGCTTTCAAGACTGTTACGGCATTTTCCCGTTCTTTATCCTGCTCTCTGCATTTCATTATTGAAGTTTCTAACTCCGTCAATGCTGAGGTTTAGTCGATGTTGACTGAACTCAATACCTTTCTTTTCCATTTAACTTCAGAGTCATGATAAAATCTTAAATAGATGTATTAAAAATAGCCTGTACATGTTATATCTTTAATATCATGGGTGACAAATTACTCCTTAATTTTGGCGTGAAATTTCATTTTATAAAATTTCATTTTATAAAATTGCCATGGCAACATTTGGCATTTGAAGTTTCTTGATACAATAAGCAAGTCAAAAACCCACGATTCTGAGCGTAATTTGTCACCCATGGTATTAAAAGGTAATCAAATCGTATACTCGTGAAATTAGGAATAATTTCACTTGCATTTTTGTCAAAATTCTAATACTTTACCTCGCCTAAAGGCTCGGGAAATTATTAGAATTTTGACAAATGCTAGTGAAATTATTTCCTAATTTCACTCGTTACCATTTGATCACCCATACGTTCATGCATGTGCTGTATGTTTTGCGAGATGTTTATTATAAGTGAAAAAATCCATGTTGCATGCAATCTAACCCGCTCGATTTGCGGACTTGGTGTTATTTGCGGGTTGAGTTTGTTGGTGGTTCTCGTGTCCTTGCTCTGAGGTTTTGTCTTCGGGTTATTCGGGTTTCCTCCTTACAATTAAAATCAGTTGAACTCTCAAAATTCCAATTCTATCTCCGGGCACGTGCACTTCCTGGCGAGCTCCTGAAGAGCTCTCCCGTGTTCTGTTGCGTGGATAAACAAAATACTTTTGTTTTACAATAGACCTATTTCGATATTTTAAAATTCAGCCAGAAACAATAGACCTCAGAACGAGGCTCCGGGGTACAAATTATAGAGTTTGTGGGATTTATTCCCCGGAGCCTCGCAGTGATGTCTATTGTATTAGGCTGAATATTAAAATATCGAAATTGGTCTATTTTTACATTGCCTTGTGCATTCTTTATACTTAGGTACTATAGGCCGCGTGACAGTTGATGTAGAAGTAAAACAAAATGGCGCCACCAAGGACCAGGACTTCATAGCAAGTGGGTCCACATTTACATTTAACGACAAAGACAACAGCACTGGAAACTACTTCTTTGTCATCAAAAACGATGATATTCCAGAGGGCGACGAGGAGATTATCATCAAGCTTGTGAATCCCACCGGTGGTGCAACGGTAGCATCAGGTCTGGGAAATAATGTGACCGTCATCATCCAAGCTAATGATGGTGTCGCCGGACAAGTGGGATTTGATGACAAATCCAGGTCCCTTGTTGTCAAGGAAGGAAGTCGTGTTTCCTTGATAGTTAACAGAACTCAGTCAGTTGGACGTGTCTCGGTTGATTGGCATGTGTCCGGGACAAATGCTTCATCAGATTTTGATGTTGTTAGCGGTAATGTCACATTTAATGAGGTAGGCACAATAGTCCTTTGTATGGTTGTATTTCGATGGCCACTTCTGAAGAATATTGTTTCTTATTATACAATTGTGCTTCGTAGAGTACAAATAGCGCCCATGTCTTTGTGGAGAGGGCTATTTAATATTACTTAAACATTGTCGTAGTTGACGTAAACTCTAGCAACAGATTTCAGAAATGCGTGTCATTAAGTCAATAAAGTATCTCAATAAAATCTGTTTGGCACCCAAACTAATGCTTTTTAGCAGAAGCTTAACACCATTGCAAACAGCAAGTTTGATTTATTTCCTTGTGTTTACGTTGTATTACATATATTTTATTCTGGTGAGTATTGATGTTAATATTGGGTTATTTGGTATCGTTGAAGAATATAAGTAAACCTTCATTTGAATGAGTGAAATACTCTGTCACTTCATGTTAAGGAAACCGGGAATAGCTCCGGTAGTACGGGCCACTAGGCTCTACGCAGACTTACCTTTCATTTAAATGTTTGTAGCTGTAGATTTGTAAAACTTCTCAGCGTTAGATGATATTATTCAGTACAGGGAGTCAATTTAACTCTAAATTACGTCTTTTGTAGGGTGAAACATTTAAAACCATCGACCTAACAGTCCGCAATGACTCCATACCAGAAACACATGAGGTGTTTGTCGTCCAGCTGAGCAATATTCAAACCTTTGACATCGCACTGACTGGCCAAGCCAGTTTCATTCCGGGAAAAACAACAGCTACAATCAGTATTAGTGCTAGTGACAGACCCCATGGTGTCATAGAACTTGAAACGGGCTCAAGAAGGGTAACCCGTCCAGATGAGAAGAACTTTACTCTGACGATCACAAGACTGTATGGAAGGATCGGTAAGTGGAAATGTTGTGGTATGTAGTTTCTACATTTAGAGGAACAAGAAGCCTTTTCTGTCAGATCTTTGTTTCTGAATTTAACTGTCCTTGGACATATTCATGGAAAGAAGTTATTATTTAGTACTTTTGTGGTTCTGCTTTATAACTACAAGTAGCCATGACAATACCATTTTGATGTGCTAAAACGATACCCTTATCAGTGCAATAGATAAGCACTAGTTTCTGTAGTATATGGAGTGCCACCGTTCTCCCAGGATGGGATGCTAGTTCAATGCAGGGTAACTTCCGTCTTCAGGAAATGACCTAAAAATTTGTCATTGGCCATTTGAGCATCTTGGCAAAGAGAGGCACTGTGGGGGGGGGGGGGGGAGGAGGAGTGTATTGTCAGAGAACACAACACAAGGACACTGGTCAGGCTTGATCTGAGACACTCAACCGATAGCGCCACACTTCAGATAAAATGTAGTAACAAATATCAATTTTTGCAGCAAGGTGTATTGGTGTGTCAGTGTAAACTGTCAAGACTGTGTTACACTAACTAAGTTACGTCAGATTCCGATTGTCTCGGCTACACTGAGCTTGAGCACCCAACTGCTCAACATCCAGGTTTCTTACGGGTTATGGAAAATCTGAAATGTCATGGAATTTGAAACTCATTTTCCAAGCCTGGAAAGCCATGGAATTAAGTTTGGGTCTTGGAAAGTCGTACAAAATTATGTTGATTGTACAAAGCCATGAAGGCAGTTATTGTTTCTGCGAGGAATATGAGAAAATATACCCATAGCCGAGGATACATGTACGTTTGAACATTCGTAAGAAAATGACCGAAATTTAGTGATGGAATTTTAAAAGCCCAAAAGAGTATGAGCCCTGAACATTACATAGTGTTCCTCTTGACTGCAGTTTGAGGCTGGTACCAAAATGTGCTGTTGAATAGAATAATGTAAATTTATCTTTTTTTCTACTATTTGTCTTCAGGTGCCATAAGAGTTTATTACGAAGCAGTACGTGGTAACATTACTGTGCTGCAATCCGACGAAAAGTTGGCTTCACCTGGGGAGGACTTTGTTGCTGGGAGAAGAAGCATTGAGATAGGCAACAACGAAGATGTTGGCTCTGTTCCTGTCTGGATCATAGACGATGATACTCCAGAGCTTGGTGAAGTGTTTTTAGTGAACATTACAGGAGTGGAGTTGATGAACACTTCGCAGCTTGGTAACACCATACTGCCCAGCTTGGGGTCTCATCGCATTTCCCAGATCACGCTGTTACCCAATGATGATCCGCATGGAGTGTTCAGATTCCCGCAGAAAAAGTAATTCAAAAGGACCAACCTTTTTAAAATCACCTTGTACATAAATTTCAATGCATTGTAAAGCAGTCAGGTGCAGCCACCAACAACGGAATTTCTCTTGATGTGGCAAAAATTTACTGAAATTGAAATGAAGTAAACTTCATACAAGAAACGGCTGAACTTTGGCATTTTGCAGATCAAATATTTATAATAAATTGTAGATGTACTCCAAATTTCCAGGCTCTCAGGTTTAGCTATTCCCCTTCTGTTTGCTATGAGAAAATCTGATGCAGTAATGTTAACGCCAACATGCTGGTTAATGTTTTTTCATTTTACAGGGTGTACCTCACAGAGTCACCAAATCCGTACAGCCTTTCTGTGTTACGAGACAAAGGAACATTTGGTGAAGTACAAGTTAACTATTTTGTGTTGCCAGGCTCGGCTATAGAGGATGTTGACTTCAACATAACAGGCTGGAGTGGACCCGAGGTGACCTTGGTATTTCCAGATGGAGTGAGCCAACAAAACATAACAATATACGTCGCTGATGACACTGAGTCTGAAGGTGATGAAACTCTTGAAATTGGCTTAACACGAAACTCTGCAGGTACACTTATTGGAGATCCTTCGACTGTTGATGTGGTTATTCGTGCGAACGATGATGCATATGGTGTGTTTAATTTTGCCTCATCATCCTTGAGTAAAACTATCTCGGAGCCTGGCACAGGGCCTGTTACTGAGGCCGAGTTTCAGGTTGTTCGAAGCGTGGATTCGTATGGAACTGTGGTCGTGTACTGGGAAGTTCTCAATGCTTCTGCGTCAGAAGACTTGTCTCCAGTGAGTGGAAATGTAACTTTTATGGATGGCGATACGCAACTGACGTTTAGAGTGAAAGCCTTGCTTGATTCTACACCAGAAAAAGCAGAAAACTTTGTTATAAAGTTGAATATTTCCGGTGAGTTGGGAACATTATTGAATACTTAAACTACAAAAATATGCCAATGTTGACATTTCAGACAAAAGCTTTAAAAAATATAGGAAAAGGAAAAGAAATATCGTACATCTCGTACACAAATCTCGCTTTTTGTGATAGACCATATCGTTAAATCCCTTCCACACTGTCCTGTGTTAGGATTGTGGTGCATAACTCGGCTGTGCATGTTCAGCATTTGAATGGTAGTTTAAGTGACATGAAGCAAGGACTATTGAGAAGTAAATAATCCTTTATTGAGTTTTTGTTAAGTGTCCTAACCATTTATGGCTGGCATTGTTGGGTAAACTGAGCCTCTGCTAAGTCTTGTTCCTTGTTATTTGAAAGGGAACGGTCGTTTAACACAGCCATATGAAGCATTGCTGACCATAACCGAGAATGACTCACCATACGGACAACTGGAAATCGTCTCTAGTTCATCGATGAGCAGCTCTGTCGATGTAGAGGAGGATCAAGGCATAGTCAAGGCCAAGGTCATTCGAAGCAAGGGAGACTTTGGAAGAATAACTCTAGATTACAAGACAGTGTCTCAAATGGCTAGTTCGACATCTGGGAATGTGGCTCACTTTGAAAAGATGCAACAGATAAAGACGATGGGTGCGTACAGTTGGCATGCTTTTTCTGCATTTGGCGACGAATATGTTTTGCTTGCAAGTACAAACAGAACTGGACCTGTGCCATCTGAAGTTGATAATGCTGGAATTGGTGAATACTTTGGATCTACTTTGTTTCGTTGGCAAGGAGTTCTTGTCCCCTTGCAGGTGAGAATACTTTAATATTAGTAAACCAACGACCAATGATGATCGAAGAGTGTTTCCTCGAAAATTGATTGATTGATGGCCAAATTGGTCAAGCCGGCTAACTTTTATGTGGTGCAGTTTTTGTGGTATCGTCATCAATTGTTATTTGCTTTGACAAGCAATTAGTCAATCTTTCAGATTCTGTTGAGTGTCATCCTTTGGATGTGATGTTTGTCAGTACCTTTGTTTGTATTATTTGGTTTCTCTATTGAAGAAAGACCCTTTTAGTTCAAAATGTTTGAAGACATGCTGATTGTAACCGGTTTCTAAATTTGTAAAATTTAATTGTAAATTGGAAGTTGCAGTACGTGGAAAATCCAGAACTGTTTTTCTATT
Organism: Blastomussa wellsi; assembly: GCA_947652115.1. Lineage (NCBI taxonomy): Eukaryota > Metazoa > Cnidaria > Anthozoa > Scleractinia > Plerogyridae > Blastomussa > Blastomussa wellsi. The sequence goes on along the minus strand of OX393563.1, from coordinate 16,646,584 downwards.
TTTTAATCAAAATTTTTCTTTCTTCCATTTACGTACAAATTAAATTAACAGAAATCTTTCGACCTTTCAGTTCACTCTGTGTTTTATTTTAGACAATTGCTACTGATGGAGGGATGGCCTGGGATTCTCTGGTTGTCGGGGACCAGGTTTACTTGGTGGTTGCCAATCACGGAAGCAAAGGACGCTACGAGACCTACTCCAGAATCTACACCATGGACAGCAATGGCAAGTTGACTGTTGTCCAGAATATTTCTACTCAAGGAGCATCAGATGTCAAGTTTTTTCGTCCTCCTGGGCAAGGTGATATCTATCTCATAGTTGCAAACCAGATGGATAATGCTGGGCAGACGCATATCAGCTCCCAGGTAATGTGACTAGGTTGTGTCAGCGTATTGGCCCTTGTGGTTTGTGACCTGCTGTAAATCTGGAAAACTCCATTCTACAGTTAGGAAATCCAAAATGTACAATCTACTTGTTTCTGCCTTCAATTAGAAATCTTGCATCTTTCTGTCCAGGAGTACGAATGAACTCGAAAGAGTAGCAAATACTCCTAGGTATAGAAATGAGGTCTGGCCTCTTACAGCAAGGGGTGGAAAAATGTGACCACTTTTAGTTACTTCACAGGCCATCATCCAATCAGAAGGCAAATACAGCTGGCTTCTGATTGGATTAAATCTGCACGAAAAAAAAAACCATGAATGTTTTCGAGTTCTTGTTGTTTATGTCTAGTTATCGCAAATAATCTCTTTTTTGTACCTTCCTGTTTTCTACCTCTAGGTTTACAAATGGCAAGGTGGCAAATTTGTTCCTCAAAACGTTAACCTTGACAACACCCGCAGTGCCTCTGGTCTGGCCGTCTTTAAAAACGCCGGAACTCTAAAAGTCGCTATAGCATTCTTCAATGATAGTGCAAGTTCTCAAAGTTTCCAAACGAAATCACCTATTTATGAGTGGAGAACTAGCACAAACTCATTTGGCCTGCTGCAAGAAATTGACACGCACGGTCCACTGGGAGTAGAATATTTTGAACACAAAGGAGAGCAGTACTTGGTGTTTGCTAATTCCAAGTCGTCAGTGGAGATATTCCGTTGGGATGGTAACAGGTTCATCACAGTGCAGGCCCTTCCTACCTCGTACGCTCAGACAGCTAAACCATATTCTGTTAATGGCAATGGTAAATTCTATTTTTAATGTATTGTCTTATTTGATGAGTTGTGTGTCAAGCTAAAAGAGGTCTCGTGCACTTGTCCTAACTACCAGTTGCCCATGCTTCAGTGTGTGATGCAATAAAACATCTTTCCAATACGCTAATTAACAAATGGGAACCCTTAAAGGAACACTGTCACGACAAATTGGCCTAATACTGTTATAAATTCACAAAATGGTCCCTAAATGTATGTAATAAGAAATAAATAGCTCTAACTAAATGAGTAAAAACAATTTCTTGAAGAAAGTCCACACTGCAGCAACATTTAGCAAAATTTCAAAGATTTTCGAGCCAAATTTGAACCTTTGAAAAACTGACGTCCTGACGCTTTTTCAAAAAGCCGCATCACAATCCGTTTCCATCCTCGCCATCGTTAGCCATCCTCACTTCCTAATGGGTTCTAATCATTTGTCGAGTACTGCTCTACAAAATAAAACCATTATTGTTCAGCTGCCAAAGATCGATGTATGTTTTTGAGATTTCCAAACTCATGCTAAAAATGGTGACAGTGTCCCTTTACTGAGGTGGTCTCCTTCTATAAGCCTGGAGGCCTCCTCGCCTTACTGTTCCAATGGTAACTTAATAATTCCTTTACAATGTGGCAAATAAATGAGAAATAATGAAACAATGTGTGTAGATGCTAGGCTATAAGCTCGTGTATGATAGCAATAATTTTTCCTATTGGGATTTTCATTCTACACTTGGAAAATCTAAAATCTATCTTCCTTTGTTTCCATTTCTATTTAAGCTTATCTTGTTACTGTGGAGATGAGTCGACATTTGAACATTTACGTGTGGGATGATGTGTCAAAGTTCACGCTTCAAATGGTAAATATTTATAGAACATACTCTTGTTATCCTAAAGTTCTATTCTATTCAGGAGTTGCAAAGGGAAAATCTTGTTTTTGATTGTTGTATTGTAAGCTCTAAACTTCTTCTTCGCATCTATGCTGTACATGTAAAATTGTCAAATGAGTCCGAACTTTTGTCTTTTCTTTCAGAATACAAGCCTTGATAATGCCTTGAGTGCCACCCCTGTTGTTATCAATGATCCAGTGTCTGGTGAAATGGCCTTGTTTGCTGTGGCAGTGTCTGGTAATGAACTCTCGCCTATTCTCCACCCGGTCACCTTGTCAACAGAAGCTGACTTTATCCCCAGGTGTGAAACTCTCACTTTTACCTCTAGCAGAATTTTTTAGCTAGTTGTTGTCGAATTTATGGAAAACTTGTAAAGTGGCAGACGTTTAATTTTGTGCAAGATCTTTCACAACTATAACACTGTTCAATAGTTGTTTGTTAGTAGAAGAAAAAAATAACTGAACTGAACACCAGAAATATCCTTATACGGTTTACATGTTTCTTTATGGTCAGAGCATATTTATGGTGACAACGTAAATGGTAACCTGATTGATGCTTTTACTTTTCTATTTACCTCTGCATTCAAATCTTGTTTTCTGTTGACAGGCAAGGACAACTCATCTTTGAAAACGGACAAAACGAACTTGAACTTGATTTTACAATTCTACCTGATACCACTCCGGAGAGGGATGAAGCCTTTATCGTACGCATTTACAACGCCTCGGGAAAAGCAGTTGTTAACAGTCAGAAACAAGACATAACTGTCAATATCCTGTCTAATGACGATGCACACGGCAGAATAGGATTTGCTTCGAGCTCCCTGACGAAAATACAGCCGGAAACAGCCGACGATTCCGTGGTGACGTTTGAGGTGATAAGGGAATATGGAAGTCTTGGTCGTGTTGTGGCCCAGTGGAATGTATCAGGGAATTTCTCTGACGGAGATCTGAGTCCTTTGTCTGGTGAACTTGTGTTTGAAGATGGGCAGATTAGTCGAAATATATCAATAACTGTTCACAAGGATATGGTCCCTGAACTGCGGAAAGTTGCATATGTCAGGTGAGATAGCTGAGAGTTTTCTTTGCAATTTTTGTTAATGGCTTTTATGTCTTTCACTCTTCGAGGAAGGCTTCAAAACAACTAATGTGGATGAAAGCTACAATAGACCAATTCTGATATATTAAAATTCTAACATGGTGCCGAGGCTAAGGGGAATAAAACAAAAGAAATTATTTATTTATCCTTAAGCCTCGATGCAAAATCTTTTGTTTTATTCCCCTAAGCCTAATATATCGGAATTGGTCTATTGGTTCATACTTTTAGCTGTGCACGGCCATCGACTTAAACCCCTTACTGTGTGCACCATAGTCCATAAACTCGATGATGCACGCTAAAGCGTGAACCTGTACAGCGTGGTTGTAACTGTTCAGTCTGTGGAGTAGTACTTTCATGTGATACTGTGGTTCTAACTTTTAAATATGTGGATGAAACCCTAGTTTGTGGCGATTTAAATGAAAGCTACTGAGTAGTGCTTTCATGTGGTGTTCGTATAATGATTTAAAGGTACACTGTCATCATTTTTAGCATGCTTTTGGCAATCTCAAAAACATACATCGATCTTCGGAAGCTGAACAATAATGGTTTTATTTTGTAGAGCAGTGCTCGACAAATGATTAGAACCCATTAGGAAGTGAGGATGTCTAACGATGGCGAGGATGGAAACGGATTGTGATAACGGGATTTTTGAAAAAGCGTCAGGACGTCAGTTTTTCAAAGGTTCAAATTTGGCTTGAAAATCGTTGACATTTTGCAAAAATGTTGCTGCAGTGTGGACATTTTCAAGAAATTGCTTTTAATTATTTAGTTATAGCGTATTAAGTTCTTTACTTATTACATAAATTTAGGGGCCATTTCGTGACTTTATAATAGTTTTAGGCAAATATATCGTGACAGTGTCACTTTAAACCATCTTTTCAGTAGCCACGAAAACAATCACAGAAAATGTAAGGCAACTGCTACGTAAGAATCGTCAAAGTGTATTGATTAGTTTGATTTTTCATATTTACAGACTACTTAGCCTAACAGAAACCGGGTCTTCAGACGTGAACCGTGGTGCAGTACTGAACACTGCACGTGTCACAGCCATGTTGATAATCCCAGCTAACGATGACCCACATGGAGTGATCGGCTGGAGAGACACACTCGTCATTTCTCAAGAAGACGGTCCCAAGAATACTACCCTCTCTGTGTACATCACGCGGTACGTGGGTCTCATAGGAGACATTGTGGTGTCTTATGAAACAGTTCAACTCGCGAGTGTTACTCACAATGATGAGCGAGGGGCAGTGCCTGGAGTTGATTACAAAGCTGTAAGAAGCACTGTGGAAATACCAGCTGGACAGAACTTAACGCAGATAACCTTGGATGTGGCACATGTGAGTTCAGTTTATTGTGGGTCGTGTGAAAATTTATAAGGCGTTTCTGTTTCTTTACTGAGTGGCGACTAAAAATGTTTTCTTAAGCTTAAGATAAGCAGTGAAAAGATGACTGCGTTGACCTCGCTCCCAATGTGTGGCTTCATAGCTCAGTTGCTAGAGCATCGCACCGGTATTCGCGTAGGTCACGTGTTCGAATCCCGTTGAAGCCCTAATTCTTTCAGGCTTCTTCTTTCCAATTGCTTGAATTGGAAATTCACTGCGATGATCGTTTTTCACTTTCATCTACATTCGCAGTTCAAATAGGAATTATGTAATATATACTTTATATTAATCTTACTATGATAAGCAAATTGCAGCACTTATATTCTTATTTGTGTTGCGTTTATGTGAAACAGTCCTTGTTACCCATCAAACTGTATTTTTATAAATTTGCGTTTATTTCCTTTTGCAGTACGACAGCGTAGTGATAAAGAAAATCTTCCAAGTTAATCTCACAGCTGTAACACTCAAACAAGGTGTCATGGTCTTTAACTCTCCACGCATCGATCCAAATTCTCGCTTACTAGAAGTCGTGATCGCACAACCAAACCAAACTGTTGGCGAGCTAAACTTCGACGTCAGTGCTTTGTTAGACCCTGCAACTCAAACTGTTCAGTTAGACGAGGATGTGGGAATGCTAAACATTACAGTGCAGCGAACCGGCGGTTCATCAGGAGCTGTTGGCTTTCGTTACATTGTCCGACCTCTAAATTCAATCGTCTATTCTTCTGCTGACTTTGCGGATTTTTCTCCAAATGAGGGAGCTGTCATGCTTGCGTCAGGTGTAACCCGCACCACGTTTAACATCAGTGTCACAGATGACGATGTGCCTGAAACTGAAGAAGGTTTCTATGTCCAAATGAGTCGTCCGCTGGGAGGTGTCCGAATCGGTCTAGAAAGCAAAGTTAATGTGGTTATCAAACCTAATGATGAACCTTATGGCCGGTTTGGGTATGTAAACTAAGTAGTGATATTTAGAGAGGTTTTCATGCGGGTTCTCTTTCTAGGTCGTATGTTGGTTTTTGAGGGGGGAGGAGAACCCGGAGAACCCGGAGAAAAACCCTCGGATCGAGAAGAGAACCGGGAACAAACTGAACCCACATATGGCACCCGGCCGGAATCGCACCCGGGCTACATTGGGGGAGGCGAGAGCTTTCATCACTGCACCACCCTCGCTCCCCAACAACTATATAGCTATAAACTATAAAGACAATTAATTTAAGTGCTGTTAGCGTTAAGATCTTACTCCTCATTTGTAACGGGTCTCCTTGACTTGGAAAGATTTAGAGTGCTACTGCCGATTGTTCCATAATTAACTCCCATTATTTCAAAAAACGGTTCCAAGTTGCTTTAATATGAGTGATATCTATTTAACAAAAAACTTAATTCTTGTCATGCAAAGTCTGATTTTGATAGAAAATGGTACGTCCTGAAAAAAGTTTCGTTCGATGTTAAACTACAAGACGTCCGTTTAAACGGTGCTAAAAATGTCGAAAGTAGACTTGACGTTGCATGTAACCTCACAACTCATTCGCCAAGAAATCACCATCTTACGTTTTCTCTATACCTTTTGTGGTTTCTCTCCTAATATTATAATGGGAGGCGTAATGTCCAAACGGTTAGTGCACTGTACTCCGGAGCAGAAGGTCTGGGTTCGAGCCCTGGCCTGGGCACTGTTCTTGGACAATACACTTTACTCTCATACTGCCTCTTTTCACCCAGGTGTAGAAATGGCTGCCAGCGAAATAATGCCGGGCGTAGCCCTGCGATGGACTAGTATCCCATCCAGGGGAGGGGTAGAAATACTCCAAGTCGCTTCATGTTGCGGAAACCGGGATAAACTCCGGTGGTGTGAGCTGCTAGGCTCGACGCAGACTTTTTTATTTAAAAGAAATTTACGTTGTTTAAGTGCATTGTACTGCGTAATCAGAAGTCAGCTCCCGTCTATTTTTTTCAACATAAAACATATTTTGTCCCACAACAGCTTTACGAAAGAAATATCTGAGGATATCAATGTTGTTCAAGAAGGAGATACTTTGCGGCTTGAAGTGAAGAGAGAACGCGGCACCTTCAGAGACGTGCATGTCAACTGGAGGTTGACACCGGATGCTGGCATTGTTAATGCTAGCTCTCAAATCTCGCCAATGAATGGCTCACTTACTTTTAAACAGGTACGCACCTGATTTTTTCGTAGATTGTTGAGATGTGTCACTTATCAGTCAGGATCTAATTCGGTGAAATCCTCTCTCATGGCAATGAAGGCTTCTAAACGTGTGCGACCCACCTTTAACCAACATCCAAAACACTTCAAACTGAGAAACTGCTAAGAGTCAGCTTTAACCGAAGTGTGTGATTGAAGCAAGTCCACTCGCTCCTCGGTACGCTATGCACCTAGGATGAATGTGGGTGTGGGCATATAAGTTTCCAAGGACTATAGTTTCCGAGAATCTAATCAACTTGCAGTTTTCGCCATTTTCTCTTAGTAATCCGCCTTAATCGCATGGCGGCCATATTGGCCATAGACAATAGATTTCATACCCCGAGCCTCGAGTTGAAATGTTTGTGAACGAGTTCCCGCTTGGCAAAACAAAAGTTTTCGATCCCTCGGCACTCAACATGGCCGCCGTGAGATTAAGGCCCATGTGGTCGGGATGAGGACAAGTCAGAAGTTCATATTTTCGGCCTTTTTTGTTCTATTTTGTTATCTTTAATCTTTCTTTACCTTTAATTAACATAATTGTCTTTAGTGTGAGGACTAACCCGGGAAGATGTGTTATTGACTGTAAGCGCTGGAATTTCGCTTATGTATTTCATGGTGTTAAGTCTTTTTTGTTTTCGCGTACTTATGTATTGTAACTAAGTTTTGGGTTTCCTTCGCTTATATCATCGTTACATTCGTCTTGTAAGTATCTTCGTTACTTCGGCTATTTTATTCCGTATTCCAGTCGTGTCGGTTGTTGTATTTTATGTTCATTAGTTTATTTTAATTTGTTTTCCGTTACCTTATGTCATCTTTGGCTACGTTTAGTTTGCTTGAAAAATATTTTGTTTGGCTAGCCTTGATCGATGTGTGTTAAAGCATCTATGACGACATTGACTAAAAGACGTGGAATATCTTGTGAATTGAAATGCTTATTTACCTAAAACTGACTTCTGACATTTTGTTAATTTGTGATAATTATAAAATCTATGTTAATATCTGTAGGGAGTCGCTGCTCAGTATATCACACTGCATGCACTCGACGACTTGGTGGCAGAAGAGGGACAAACGTTCACTTGTGAACTTGTCAGTGTCGACCATGGAGGAATGCTCGACCCATCGCTTGACGAGGCCAGAGTTCATATCCCACCCAATGACAAAGTGGAAGGAGTTGTGTCAATTCACCCGTCAACAAGAGAAATAATAGCGGGTGAACCCATTCAGGGACACGATGGGGTGTTTATCATAAGGTTAGTACGACAAAAAAGTTGGTGTGGCGTATGTACTACTTGATTGTATAATGGGAATATACAAGCTGAAGAATTAGATGCTTGAAGGTTGAAAGATGCGCTTACAAGACTAATTCCGGATCAGAACAGACAATTAATAACCAATCAGATTTATGGATTAATTACTGCTATGGAGCCATTCTACTAAGAAAGTTTGGCTGTATGCTTTATTCTTACCTGTAAACCTTACAGTTTGCCTACTTATGTTTTCGTCTCTGAAGAGCGAGAGAGGGCTAGCCTTTAGATAGCATTATTGTCTATTATAATCTATATTTGTTATAAAGTGAACGTTGGCGTCTTATTTTGTTCGTATCATTGATGGTTTCAAGTTCCCATCACCTGCTTGTTTGGTGCGGTGTGGTAACGAGAAATAATATGCCAATCGCTCTTCAATCGGTTAGTCATTGGTTTTGACATGAAACCCACAATTATGTAGTTTTTAACAGGTTTCTTCATAATGTTTCCAATCTAAAATATTCTTTTTTCAGATCTTTCCAACTTTACGACTTATACTTAGAAAAGAGAAATATTGTAAGAGTTCTTAAAATGGAGGCGTTGGTTTAGTCTCCTTTCCTTGTTTTGCTGTATTGGTTTTTTATGTGTTAAGTATACGAAATAATTCATATGTGAACTGCGGGTGTAGATAAAAAAATAATCATTGCCGTAAAATGGAAATCAAGGAACCCTGAAACAATTTAGTGCTTCAACGGGCTAAGAACCCATGATATCTGCGATACCAGTGCGATGAAGCCACAGATTTGGAGCAAGGTCAATCACTGCGATGATCATTGCCAACTTACTCCTATATGTTTCTCTCCGTTATAATTTCATGTAATATCAGATCATCAAATGTGATTTTGTGGCACGTAGAATTTAAAGACATTTATAGCGGAGCCCCGGCAGCCCGAAGGGCCGCAGAGCGGAGCCCCATACCTATAGAAATAGTAGAACCAAGCACGCATACGAGGTACAAACAGGAAACAGGAGAACCATGCCTTTCATTTCTCATGGTCAGAATGGCAAGCGGCATGAGTCGCGGGCGCGTACGTACGTACGACGACGTCGCCCTAAATATCAATATGGCGACCATAGCCCAGAGACTTCGACCTGGTTAACATTTTTAAAGCTTACCATGAGCTTACATCTCTTCCATGTTTTGGTCAATTGACAGCTGTCAAAATAATGTATCCGCTGACCAGTATCACATGACCAGATCGGGGGCTCAGGTTAGATACTCATCGAGGTAACGTGTTTTTTTAAAGTTGGTCGCTGACCAGGCATTGGTTTTCTTCTTTGATCGCGGGCTCAGGTCAGATTTTTTTCTTCTTGTACCATTTTTTAACTTTTTATGGTCATTCTTAGAGGAAATTCTGCAATTGGAGTTGACGTTTTCAATTATTATTTATTTCAGAGAAATTATTAAGAACCAGCAAAAATACGGAGCTCCGCTTTTAGGCTTAGCCTGCGTGGCAGGCGTCCGAAGGGGTTCCCCCATCTCCCTCCTCTTCGGACGCCTGCCACACAGGCTACTTTTAGGCTTGGCTAAATCTATATATTAATATCTCTTTTCTTCAGGTTACTCCGCCGGATAGGGCAGTTGGGTAATGCGCAGGTCACATGGTCAATCACTGTCAAGTCACCTGTTGGCGCATCAAGTCCTGCTAGCACGTTCAATGCCACTTCCGGTTCAGTTACCATGCCGGATGGTGTCGAGATGGTGACGCTTCCTATAATGGTAAGAAAAAACAAGTAGAGGACTAAGCTTGTTGGCCTGGATTAAGGAATAACTTTTGAGGAATAGTTTTTTGCACTAAACCCCAGGGCAACTGGTTTACAGAAACGTTTATAACGGATGTAACTCTCTCATGTGGGACACGTCGCTAGAAAAAAAATTCGGCCGTCGTTTTGCTTGGGCTTAAAATTATCGGGACAGGAGGGGACATGTCGCCGCTACGTTTGTGTGTGTGTACGTATTGTGATTATGTCCCTGATACATGTCCCCGCTTCACGTCCCTGCTGCATGTCCCCTCGTATGAACAACACGTGATTTTGGCGCTGCTGCATGTCCCTGCGTCATATCCCCTCTTAGATGTATGGCACCTTTATAGTAGGTTTTATTCGTCTATTCGAAAAATGCAAAACAAATCCAAAAAACTTCAAACGCAGTCAACAGCAAGTGATTAGAATTTCTGTCTGCTATGCTCAGTTCCTTGTTTCTCTGTGGCTTCGCTGAGATGTTGTGGTACGAAATGCCATCATTAGTTAGAAAGGCACTTTTCACATATTTTAACGGTGTGCACGAAGGGGATTGAGTTAGCGAGTTTGATTGCTAGTTTTTTATTTCATTTCAGTTATTTCAGTTTTTTATTGTGTCATAACAAAACTAGCCTCCACGATCAGTCTCTTGGTGTCGCTAATACTGGCCGCCATACCGTCATCAAACAGATAAAACAGATGTATAGAATTGCTCACCAGGCGTTTAAATCATTTACAAGTTTGAATCACGAATTGCGTTAATCTGAGTAAAACTACATGCTTACAGATGAGATGCAGAAAAAACCCTCACGTTGAGTTATTATTATTAATATTATTATTGTTGTTGTTGTTTCTTTTGATAGGTGAAAGACGATTCTACGGCGGAAGAGCTGGCTGTATATTCTTTCTCTCTACAAGGAGCCAGTCAGACGGCTCTTGATCCTTCTCAGAGCGCTCGCAGCGCACAAATCACTGTCGTGGCTAGCGACGATCCATATGGAATTATTGAATTCCAGTCGGCGTCATCTCGAAATGTCAGTGAAGATGTTGGGTTTGTGAATCTCACTGTTGTAAGGAATGGCGGAAGCATTGGTGATCTGTACGTTAACTATAGCGTCTCTTCGACCAGTGCGACAGAAGGAACTGACTACGAGTCGTTTGGAAGCGGTATGGATCGATTTAGTGTTTCTTTGTACATGTTTGAGAAGGAGGCAGCGCAGATAAGTGGTTAGGGCGCCGGACTTGAAATCCTGAGGTCCGTTGGGGTAGGGAATACCGCTCTAGCCACTATGTGAAGTTGTTTCAATTCAACTATGTAGTCATGCTTATAAGTAGCTAGACTGCCGGGGGGTGAGTCTGCTTCCTGGTAGTTGGGATTTTTAAGCTCCTTAACTCTATTTTGAAATGTTTTTTTTGTGTGTGTGTGAGTGTCGTGTTCCCAGCTTTCTGGTGTGGTTACCTCCGATTATGATCATAAAAAGTGGGCATTTTCTTTTTCTGTTATAAAATTAAGCCAACAGCTTCCCATATCACGTTGTAAACTTGTTTAATGCCGTAAAACCAAAACCAAAACAACTACTCTGGTTAACCACAACCGGGACAGACAATCCAGTGCACCGGCGAATAGCAACTCGGAACAAATACAAACATAAGCAGTCCTGTAATCCGATCAAAACCTAAAGGAAATGCTCGTAGCCAGCACGAAGCGCGGGAAACCGTGCAACAGTGAGTCACAATCGGCTAGAGTTTTACCGCCTCTGATTGGCTGAGAAACTGGCAGGAGTTTTTTAAACCAACCAATAGAGTATTTTCACACGTGACAAGCGACCATCTTGGATTGCTGAAACAAAAGATGATCTTTCCATAGCAATAGAGTTCAATTCCCGGAGGATTGTTTTGGGACACCAATATGGCCGCCGTGACGTCATGTGAAAACACTCTATGAGCGCAGTATTGCGAAAGCAAAGCAAATACGAGGTACTTTCGAAAACTACCCTATTATTCAAACTTATAACTTATAAAACTACTCTATTATTCAACAAAACCAACACTCAATCTTAGTGCGTGTTATGTGCTCAAAACGTCGTGAGGATTTCTGTTTACCTCTTTCTTCTTTGTGAACTTTTTATGTCTCAACCGAATAAAACCTTTCTTTTCTCAGTTCTTAATTTCGCTGACAAAGATGATCAAAAAACCATTCACATTCTCATAAAGAAAGACAACGTACCGGAACTGTCCGAGACCATCGCAGTTCAGCTGCTTTCTGTTCAACTCAAGAACGGTTCGCCCAAGAATTACAGCATTGTAGATGGCTTGCCATTGAATACTCCGCCCAGGATCAGTTCAGACAAGAACAAGGTTATGATTGTGATTGAGGAAAACGACGATGCTCGTGGGGTTATACGCTTTACACAGAGTACTAAACTGGTACGAGAGGAGATGGGGGTTGTTGTTTTGCAACTTGTCAGGGAAGGTAAGCGTAAATTGCTATTCATTTGTGTTAGTTCAGTCAGGCAGTTAGTCTGTCAGTCAGTCAGCCAGCCAGCAAGTCAGTCAGTCTGTCCGTCAGCCCGTCGGACAGTCCGTCCGTCTTTCCGCATGTCCGTCTGCCTGTCTGTCAGACCGCGTGAGAATGGCCAGGCCAGCCCCTTTTATAGCGGAACTTCTTGTTTAAGTCTCGGAAGACCTGGAGACTTGAAAGTGACATACATAAGAATAGGAAGCAACTCTAGCCGCTCCGACGAAGGCCTAATCAATTTGTGAAGCAGCTTTACGTCTTCCCAACTTTTCAATATTTAGTTTGTTACAACAACAACAACCAAACAAATAACGTTGGATTGGTTTTGTTCCAACCTGCTTATTTTAAGAAGTTCGTACGCCTGGGGTTAGGGTTTCTCTCACACAATCTTGCTTGTCCGTCTGTCTGTCTGTCTGTCTGTCTGTCTGTCTGTCTGTCTGTCCGTCCGTCCGTCCGTCCGTCCGTCTGTCCGTCTGTCCGTCCGTCCGCCCGTCCGTCTGTCAGTCAGTAAGTCAGTCAGTCAGTCAGTCGGTCGGTCATGTAATGGATGCTCAGATGCTTAAATCACTCCATCCTCTCTGGATCCTCTTGCTTATCTTCATTTATGCTTCACACTGCATTATCTTTTTAATCATCTCATAGGGGGTAGCCTTGGAGCTGTTGACGTCACATTTTCTGTCCAAAATGGGACCGCCATTCTCGGCGAAGATTTCAGTGAGCCGAGTGGCACCGTCCAGTTCGCCAATGGCCAAACATCTGTATTTATAAACATTACAATCATTGACGACAATGTTCCAGAACAGCGTGACTACTTTACAGTCACTCTCGATTCCGTGACAGGAGGTGCCAAGTTAGCGTCGCCAACAACCGTGACTGTTACCATAGAAACGAGTGACGATCCGGGAGGATTGTTTGGATTTGTGAACGGTTCCCAGCTGTCACTTGTTAATCCTAGCTTGTCAAAAGATCTAACCTTTGTTATTCAACGAGAAGGAGGAGCTGAAGGGGAGGTGCAGGTAAGACAACTTTGTGAAAAGCCCGCTCTGCTCCCCTTACCCCAAGAAATAACGCACCCCCCCCCCCCCTCGCCGAAAAAACCTATGAACTGATCCAAATTGCCCTTTGATAATGTGACTCCTATCCACCACGAATACAAAACTATAGGCCGATATATAAGCACGACACAATTCATAACGATCACACGTATAAGTACCCTATAGCTGCTGTTAAATTTTAATGCTCCGCACGAAGTTAGATGCAGGCGATGTTACACTGTAACTTGTCAGCACTGTTTATAAATTGTGCGTGATTGTCATCTGTGTGATGTCGGATGCTCAGAGGGAATTGAGAGGGAGGGTCTAGTAATGGAACGTTTATTGTAACCACCAAAGATCGATGAGGCATTTTTGAATTAATAAAGTGTTTGATTGTTATAACTGTATCGCTGTTTAGGTGAGTTGGAAGCTAATTCGAATCCACCCTCCATGTCATTCTTGTACCTTACCCGATGACTTTGAAGGATCCACTGATGGATCAAATGTATTCCCTGACGGTGACGTAGGAGCTACGAGGACTGTTAGACTTCGTGTTAGACCTTTCTTAGGTAAGCACACTTTTGTTAAGTCGCGAACTATTATGAAGTTAACAAGTGGGGACCATTAGATATTAGTAAAAAATCTACTAGTATACTAATGCAAATGCCACAATCAGATTGGCTGAGCTACTGCACACTATCAGCCATTAGAGTGCAGTGGTTCAAGGTCGCCTTCAAAATGGCGACGTCTTCGACACATGATTCGTTATTACGATTTTTACTCTCTCGATTTCTATGAGATGATAGTTGATTCGGCCTTCGGCCTCATCAACTATCACCCCATGGAAATCTCGAGCTCATAAAAAAATCTAATTGTTAAGTAGTACAAGGGCGAGATTGAGTTCGAGTACGGCTTTCCAATTTCAATCTAGTTGCGTTCCCAGTGGCCTACGAATACAGATCCCTTTGTTTACTCCCGCCAGAGGGTCGTTCAGGCTTTGTTCACAGAGCCCTGGCACTTACCTGTTGCTGTACTTAATCTCCTAATCAGATGTAAGGATCCCAATAAAGTATACCGTTAGACCTTTTAGATTCAAGCCACTTTGGCTGTGAATTAGGTGCAACTTGTTGAGAAATTACTTGCGGGGACAAAAAAACTGAAGATCTCGGTCTGTTAGACCTCTTCAGGGACGTAACGTTTTTGCATCTAAACGGCAGGTTTGCGATCTTCAAAGAAAAAAAGAGGGAAAAACTGGAATGAAAAACTGGAAGGTCAGGGAAAGTCAGGGGCTTTTAAAGAGATCAGGGAAAATCTTGAATGATGTCAAAGTCAGTGGAAAGTCACGGAATATTGTTTGAAGATTATGAAGTGCAATTTATTTTATTTTTATCGCGTAAAGCGAGTGATCGAGGAGTAGGTTTGTTCCGTGGTTTTCGCTGTGTTCTTTTTTCATCGATGACATTGTTTAGAGGTCAGTAAAAAGTCAGCCGAGAATATTCAAGATTGTAATGAGTATCTTTGTCAGTTTGAAAGTGGATTATCGCACAGAATGCTGCGACACAACCCGGGACATCTGCAGCCATTCTCGCGCTAACATTTAAAAGCTAATTAATAAAGAGTAATAAAAAAGAGTAATAAAGAAAGTCGACCCAAAGCGGTCACCACCGCTCGGGAATTCTACTTTTACAAGCAAGCGGTTCAGGTTACTCGTTATCATTCATACGGCTTCTGTAAAAAAGGGGTTAATGTGACTAATTTTACGTCTGTTACTGTTTGAGAAGTATTATATTTTCTGGCCTCAAATGCAGCTATTTTGTAGCTCTGCATTTTTAAGATTCTGGTGAGTATCTTTGTAAGCTTCATAGTAGACCAGTAGACTTGCAGTTGAAAAGGCATTAATTTGATTTAACTACTTTTCGTTGTTTCTCCAACTTAACAGGCTTTGACGAACCCGAGGAGCGATTCGTTTTAACAATCTACCAAGTTTCTGGCAATGGTTCAATCGATGGTCTTCGATCCAACATCACCATTATTATTGCCAAACACGGCCACCCTAATGGAGTATTCAGGTTCCTTAGTACAGCTACCAGAACGTTTGACGAGCCTGCGAGTGGAGTGGAACAACAAGCATTTGCAGTGGAGAGGAAAAATGGCACTCAAGGAACCGTCAATGTAAGTATTAAAAACAGCTTGCAAAACCCTTTTGCGGCTGGTTCATTCGGTTTATCAGTCTTGGGCAAATAATGAACTGGACGGTGCATTGGTCAACGTTGATGAACATTGGCCAGCGTTGGTCAA
Organism: Blastomussa wellsi; assembly: GCA_947652115.1. NCBI lineage: Eukaryota > Metazoa > Cnidaria > Anthozoa > Scleractinia > Plerogyridae > Blastomussa > Blastomussa wellsi. The sequence goes on along the minus strand of OX393563.1, from coordinate 16,630,948 downwards.
CATTGGGCAACGTTGGTCAACATTGGCCAACAGTGATGGATGACGCTGAAACAACTGATCTGAAAGATGTGCGATTAACAGACTGAAGTGGCACATTATGGTAGGAAACTACTGAAAACGGTGACAGAATTGGCAGATTATAATGGACACCAGAGATTGTGGCGGGAAACAGCATGGAGCTGTGCGCATGACGGACGCAGCACATTATGGGGGGAGGGGGGAGGGAGGAATAACTCTGGAAGGTTGTGATGGACTGCTGTTTTTTTCGGTTAACTTCATCTAACTCGCATTTGAAGTATAATATTAACGAGCAAGGGACGGAATGGGAGCTTGAAACTAACTGCAAAGTTCAAACTTGATTTTTCCTATCTGGGCGAGAAGGTCACTTCGTGTTGTTATCTACCATCGCTTTTGATAGAATACAGTAAACTTTCTCTTATAACAGACACATGCATAAGATGGGCAACAGCGAGGTGTTGGTCCCTATGCTTCGCTTTTCAGTGTTTTTATGCAAAGCAAGCTCTTAAGCTAAACGTCTTCTTTACACAGGTCAAGTGGGAAATAACCAGTCTAACAGGTTCCTCTGGGTCACGTGGGCTGCAGAGTACATCCGGTACGGTGACGTTTAATTCTGATGTTTCTCTGATGAACATTTTGGTGGAAATCCAAGCAGATGATGTTCCTGAATTGGAAGCTGTCTACATGCTTAGAATAGTGTCTGTGGATGGAGGAGCGGATTTAGACCCCTCTGCCACAAATGTCACATTCAAAATAAGGTGAGTGGTTAGTCTTCTTGTTTCAGAATTCGACCAGGAGGAAAAACACTTGGCACCTGGCCTTCCGCCTCGGAAAACACCGAAATTCTCTGAAAACAAAATCATTGTTTCCCTCGGGACCAGTCAGAAAGCGATTTGTTATCTAGCAGAACAAAGACCTTAGATAACTTACGAGCAACGAGCTGTGCAACGTCGGTCGTCGGTCAACATTCGGAGCAGTGCGCTGTTGCTCATTTCCCTTTCGTAAACAAGCGATGCCATTTTTAACGGTCGATGCCATAATCGGTAACCAAACTTTCCGGAATGGACGATGCTATATCTGCTCTAGTTTAGGCCTGGACTAGGTCGAAACTGGTTATAATTTGGTGATACACTAATAAACACTCTTAAAACTGCTTAATTGCTCACTTTCTGACTGGTTTGTTTGCGGTTAGCTTTTATTTGTTGGCTGGGGCAATAGTAAAGTAAAATAGATTAAGAAAGTCATCTTTTATAATTAAATTTTGCGAGAAATTGGCGGATTGGTCTGGTAGTGTAGTGGTAGTGTTCGATAGTGTAGTGGTGAGATAAGAATGTAGGTTCGTCAGAGGTTCAGGGTTCGAATCTGGTCATTTACGTACATATTTCCTTTCTTTTGTGTGGGAAAAAATTCGATGATAAAAAAATATTCTGTGTCGCTAAAATGGCATCGCTTGTTTACGAAAGGGAAATGTACTGCGCTGTTACCATCTGGCGTCCTAGATTTTGCAATGTTGTCACGAAGTGACTTTTGGCGGGAAGTAGTTATTATGGTTAGATGGTATGTTACCTTGACGTAGCCAATGAGAGCGCACTGTTGGGGATTGTTTTGGCTATATAATTAACAAAACCGCTGATTACGTAAAGAGACCATGCTTGTAGCTTCTATCTTGGTTAAATCTCCATTGCACTTCATCCGAAAACGGAATGTAAATTAGGGGTGTTGCTGTCGGTAGATTGTAAAATTGTTTTGCTTCTTCGTAGCATGGGTAACGAGAAAGAGAGAATTAGCCATTATCCAAGTTCATAGGAGTTAATGCAGTAAATTTGTATCTGCAGACGTTTTGTGTGTTGGTTCTTAAGGCAGAACTTGTTGAGGATTTTAAGTTGACATTCATAAAAACAGGAAGCAACTCTACCCGCTCCTATGAAGAGCATATGTGAAGCAGCTGTGCGTTTTCCCAATTATCAATATCTACTTTGTCACAACAAAAAATAACAATGTTTTATTTTTGATCCAACCTGCTTATATTTCAGAAGTTCGTTCCCTCTAGGGATAGCGTGATGATATTACATTCTACTGTGACTTTTGTTTTTGGCGTTTTTTGCGTTTTGCGTGCCTCACTCGTGTGGCAATGTTGTTAAGCTTGTGGAATATAGGATAATTTGGTTTTATCAACTGGGTTGATAAATAATGTGAATTGGCCACCGTAAAGAGATTCGAAGGCTGACGTTTCGAGCGTTAGCCCTTCGTCGGAGCGAATCGAGGAATTGTGGGTCATGTGTGGTTTATACACGCACGGAAAGCCGCAAAACTCTGGAACAAAAATTTATTTTTCAAATCGGCACTCTTTATCCTCACGGTATCAACGAACGCTTTTCATTCAAGTAATTTATTCTGTTGTTTTTCACGTTACCAAGCACCAACCAATAGCGTAGCTCCATCTTCATGTATATAAACCACACACGACCCACAATTCCTCGATTCGCTCCGACGAAGGGCTAACGCTCGAAACGTCAGCTTTCGAATCTCTTTACGGTGGCCAATTCACATTATCAACCCAGTTGATAAAACCAAATTATGTTGTTATACTTCCCACCGACGCAGCACCACAGTTTCTTTAGAAACTTGCCCCCTCTATATTGACTTGTGGATATAGTTTGCCTTAGTTTATGTTTTTCTCTTGTTTTCTGCAATTTTAGGGCAAATGATGATCCTCACGGTGTTTTCAAGCTCCAGCAAGGTGCACAGAAACTGCAGGTATCTGGAAACAGTCGCACGCTGCAGTTTACAGTTGTGCGTGAGAAAGGAACGTTTGGTACAGTTGATGTACAGTATGACGTGCGCTACTCTGAGTGGTACCCCACAGAATTGAAAGGCAGTGTAACAGTGCGTGATAAACAGAGCCAGGTAAAGAATTAGATATTATTCATACAACAGTCCAGATAATATTTCGTTACGTCTTTGGATGAAACCTGCAGTGTGTGGCCATTCAAACAAAAGATAATACGCAGTATTTTGATGTTATAGTGTTCATTATAGTGGGCAAGGTCGTTCTCAACAATAATGGACTAGTTTTATTGCCAAAGAATAAAGCACTACACTGAGACCACTAGCTCTTGTATGCTGTTATGGATGACAAAGATAGAAATGGATTAGAAATTTAAGAAATTTGCCAACTTTTTTCAAGCTTTCAAACTATGTATAATGGTTTGATCTCCTTACTAAACTTTCATCCCGATTATTCTCAACACTCTCGCAGTAGCATTTTGTACATGAAAGACACTGATTTTGGCAGAATTAAACTAAAAACAGGGAAATCCCCGGGACAGTGCCCCTTTAAAGGAACTATGTCACATAAATTAAGTCATTTTTGCCGAACCAAATTATCCATAAAATGTGAGAAACCTCAAAATAATAGTTTACCAAGGAGGAAAAACACCAAAGAAGTGATACGAAACTAAAAAGCAACAAGGATGGTTAAGGATGAAGAAGATTGAGACGGATGGCAAATCACGATTCTGAAAAATGCAGACTAAATTTTTCAAGATATGCGAACCATGACGTAACGCCATTAACTTGTAACTGTCCCTGGTTTCGATCACTCCTTTGAGCTGTGATCATAAATGAAAGATATCTAACAGTAGTTAGTGTACAGGTAGATTAAAATAAACCTTTAGAGACAACACGACACATTGGTAACATTTGTTATTGGCATACAAGTTGTTTATGGTTGAACTAAACTTTAGTGTCTTTAGAGCAGAGCGTAAGGTGGACGCTACTAAGCGTTCAAGTGGAGAGAAAAAGGGCTGTAAAACTAGACATAAAGGTCGAATGAATTTCCTGAAAGACGTGAATTTCTGGTTTACTTCTTAGAATTCTGAAGCTATCACATTGACAGCTTTTCTGGGTCTGGACTCCACATTTACTATTGCACTGACTGCAGTTCGTTACAGCGATAGCCAAGGTTTGTTTTTAATATTTTACAAACGATAAACTACAGTGAAATGCAGAGGATTAATATTATTAACACATTTATCGGAGGTTTTTTAATGTCATCACCATGTGATACTACTCAAGACCTTTTGTACCTTACAAAATCTTTATTACATTTGTATGAGAAGAGACGCGTGCAAACTGGACAAGATAGGAATGAAAACTTGCTGTTTTAAACTACTACTGAAAAAAATGGTTTTTCATGTTTGCAGTAAGCAATTTTAGCAATAAAATCAATTCGGACACCAATTCTCTAAGACGGACACCATCGGACCGACACCAACTGTCCGTCTTTATATTGAGGTGTCCGGTTTGTGGAGAGTTCAGTTGTTGTGAAATGATTGAAAAAATGGCTCGCAGCGACCAACACCAGTTGTCCGTTTTGTAGTACAGAGGAGACCGTCTTAAAGAGCTGTCCGTTAAGAGAGAGTTGTCTGTAGATAGGAAACGCGCGCACAGTTCTTATTTCAAATCTTAACATAGCGTGTCTGTCTAGTTCCAGCTAGCTCCATCGCTCCAAAGTTATCCAATAGTTCACCAAGTGACATTACTCAGACTGTTGTTGTACAAGAAGATGCGGCGAATGCTGTGTTCAAGTTTGCTGCCAGTTCTCTGCGACTCACAGCAGAACCCGGTACGTAAGAGTAGCGTTGTTGTTTGTTTTTACTTTTTTGTTCGAGAGTAGGCTCTCCATACGGTCGTCGATTTCTTTTTCCGCCCTATATCCCACCAAAGGGACATTTACCACTTGATGTAGGTTAGATTACGACCAGTTCCTTTTTCCGGGTCTTTCTGTATGGTATGCTAATGTAGTCACATTGTTTTAACTTTGTTCGTGATCCTTTTTAATTGGTAGTCACTTGAAGGGATAGACGAGGAGGCCCTTTTTCCCTCCGAGACATTTCATGTACTCATACACTTAGTTTTTTAAAATTCAAACAAAGAAGAAGATATTTTAATATGGGGACACCGGGAGTCGAACCCGGTACACACGATTCAAGAAGCATACACCTATCCACTAAACTACTGCAACTTTGCAACTTTAAATACTACAGGTCTACGTTTATGTAATACTTTTTCAGTGTCAGCCAAACCACAATAGGGGCGGTACGCAGCTCTTTACAAGGTCCCACAGCCCACAATATTGGCTGAAAAAATTATAATCAACAGCAACAATGGACCCTAGCCCTAAAACAATAGAGCTGCGTGCTATCAAGATCCAATGAAAATAGAGGTTCTATAGAGCTGCGAACTATCCCGAAAAATTAAACCTAACCGCAAGCAAATCTAAGTGGAACCAACTGCAAGCAAACATGAGTGGAACTAACTGCAAGCAAACCGGGGACGTTTTATGTGTAACCATATGTAGAGGGTAGTCACTGGAAGGGATAGTCCAGGAGGCCCTTGGCATTTCGTTACTTTATATAAAAGGTCACGAAATGTCAAGGGCCTCCTGGTCTACCCTTCTAGTGACTTCTTTTTTTAATTTGGGGCAGCATTGTTTCTTATCATTTGTTTCTTTTGTTTTACGTCATCGGTGTGTAGTGCTTGCAGAAGCAACCCTTCTTCCCGTTAGTTCTAACTTCCTCGATCGACAAAAGCGAAATTGGCCGCTCGACGACTGGGGAGCAATACGCGCTTGCCTGATCCCCATTTTTTCGCACCATTTTCCCTCTGTTGTTCCTTGTTCCGCGCTGTTGTTTCTCTCCCAATATGGGCCTTTCTTTATGAAATGAACCCGTTTACTAGGTAACTGTTTTTTTCTCCTTTTTGCTTACAGACAACACTGTTCCTTCCATCATGGTGGTTCGTGAAGGTTTATTTGGCAGCGCCACGGTGGACATAAAGTCAGGTTTTCCAACGGGAAAGTTTGGTGGCTTTACCGCGGGTCAAATACTCCCGAGCATTAAGTCACTGTCATTTACTGGGTCGAAAATAAACGAATCTTTTTCCGTTCAGGTCAGTTACCATGAAGAGTATGAGGCCCGCTTCCCATTAGTTGCTCTCTTCTCTTTGTTTTATTTCTATTGCAAAATATTACTCGATGTCGCGAAAATATCCTTTATTTTTCCCGGTTCCATCCAGCTTGTAAATCCCTCGTCCCACCTTTTCTCCTCGCCCCCGTATCCCTCCTGCCCCCTATTAGCTATGAGCTATACTCTACTGTTAAATATCCTTTATTTTTCCCGGTTCCATCCAGCTTGTAAATCCCTCGTCCCACCTTTTCTCCTCGCCCCCGTATCCCTCCTGCCCCCTATTAGCTATGAGCTATACTCTACTGTTAAATATCCTTTATTTTTCCCGGTTCCATCCAGCTTGTAAATCCCCCGTCCCACCTTTTCTCCTCGCCCCCGTGTCCCTCCCGCCCCCTATTAGCTATGAGCTATACTCTACTGTTAAATGTCCTTTATTTTTCCCGGTTCCATCCAGCTTGTAAATCCCTCGTCCCACCTTTTCTCCTCGCCCCCGTCTACTGTTAAATAACGGCTATTGCGTTTTTCAGGTGAATCCAATGCTTGTTCCTGATAAAAAGTTGGTGTACTCTCTGTACTTGGCTTCAGCGCAAACTACAAGTGGTCTGCCCGGGGGAGCGAACGTTACGACGGGAGCCAGTCGCACGGCGGTTATTGAGTACAGCGGGGTTGTCGTGGTTGCTCCAGACACCCAACAGCTTGCAGCTTTCGAGGATGGAAAGGTAATGTTTTGTGATACTATTCCCTTGTGTGCTTCTCGCCAGAATCTCCATTAAGCTTGGTATTATGTTTATACCCCTCAAACGTCTGTCGTACAATTTTTTGGGACGGTAGATTGCATTATGAGCCATGTTAGCGTTTGCGTCAGAAGCTAGTTGTTCGAATGATAGATGAAGTTTGAAAGGATGTCTTCCGAGTTGAGGGATTTTTTATTTTAGGTCTCCATGTCCAGTGTCACGTTCATGTTGGGAAAAACTCTAGTGTAACTGTGATAAACCCGTTCAGGCTTAGTTCTATTGAAACGCATGTCCCTTATAAGTGAACTTTTCTAGACAATGGATTGTGTCGTGTGCTGCACAACATTTGGACACTTGATCAGTTGCACAATCTATTGATAGAAAAGTATATAAGTCACCCTTTTTTGCGCTCACGCAAACGTCAAAGCTAAAGATGACGGTGACATTATTTTGCATGTCGTGTCGTCATCCATCCGAGACCACACATCCACCGGAGTTGATCAACTCACTTCTAATCGTGGCTCATCCTTTTCCAGGTTAAATGCAAGCTCCTTCGCCAGTTCAGCGTGCTAGGCTCTGTTGCCGTTCAGTACACCTACAGTGGCTCGTCTGGTACTGTTAACATGGAAGAAGGAGAGTTCAGTAAAGAGTTTGAAGTTAGTGTGAAAAACAGCAACTCTGATCCGGAAAAAGATCGTGTGCTATTCCTGAACCTAACCTCTGTCGCTGGAAGTAAGAACCATTTGTTTACATGTAGAACTTGCTCCGTCGGTTAAAACGCACCAAGGGACTAAAAACAATTTGTGAAACTGGCCATGCTGTTTTCCGTTCTTTAGTTGAATAAACACATTCTCGTTATGTCTGGCCGGCAGGTTATACTCTTTTTGATTACAGGACTTCTATGCGAGTGATTTATATAATTACATAGTAATGTTTGGGCACTTATCGCAAAATTGTGAATTTCTCAGTTCGTAAATAATCTAGACTAAAAAACAAAATTTACCCTTACTATGAATCATGCAAAAGATGCTATTCAGAAAATCGGATTTTGCTTTGTATTTTGCGTGCACTTTTTAATTTGTTTTACTTGTTAACCGACATAGTTTTTATTGCAGTGGCCCTTTTAAAGCGCTACCAATAAATAAATAATAACAGAAACAAGATATAAAATAAATTAAATTAAAAAAACAAATAAATAATTTGTGCAGCTCGAATATTTGACAATTTGAAATGAAATTTGATGGAAAGTATCTAGGTATCTGCAAATTTGTGTCTGGTTTGAATTATTTACAGCCGAGATATATAAGCAATTGTGTACAACACGTCCATACATTCTCTGTATTAAGAGAGCCCATATATTCTCTCTTATACTCGCTGACGAAATGATTAAATAATAATACACCTTTCAATCTAAATTATCACAGATCTCTTGCTTCTTCAATAACGTGCATCTGTTTGTAGGCAAAGCGCTTTTATTTTGTAAGATCGGTCGGTTGTTGTAATGTGTTTTTTTTTCAACACTCTCTGTTCCAGGTGGTTCTCCAAGACTGGGCGTAAACAGAACTGTGCGCGTAACAATCAAAGACAACGACGATCCTCAAGGCGTGTTCAGTTTCTTAACAACTCGCTTAACAGTACCAGAAAATGCTACAACTGGGAAATCTCGTAAGGTGGAGTTAGAGGTTCATCGTACCAAAGGGACCTTGGGCAATGTGTCTGTTCTTGTGAGAACTGTGGGGGGTGGTGAGCGTTGGAGTCCTACCGTACAATCTTTGAAAAACGCCATTGCAGGGAAGAAAGGAGAAAAGAATGCGACTGTTGGTACTGATTACGTTGAACTCTTACAGAGAGTGGATTTCCCGGTAAGATCTTCTTTCCTTTAGGTAGGTCATGAAGTTTGAATGAAGAAAAGCTCAGTAACACAACTAAAAAATCAAGCGATCTTTGTCCTTGTGAAAGAAATTATGTGTTGGCGTTACTCTTAGTGTCTGATTCATACATCACCTTCTAATACGTGTTTATAGTTGTCTGTCACCGAGGGTCTGTTATAATGCTGGTCCTTTCGCCTGTGCTATTTTATATCAGTCTTCTTGTTTTTTCCTGGTTGTATTTGTTTTCATGTGATTTTGTTGTTATTGAAGGCTCAAGATCCAATACCAGTGAATGGACAAGTGAAAAAGGTTCAACTTGAGATCAAGGATGACGAACTGCCCGAACCTGATGAACAGGTTTTAGTTTACTTGACAGACCCCACGGGCGGCGCCAGAGTTGCCACTGATTCTGACAGCGGACTCCAGGTAAGTATTGTATGCTCCTTCAGTTGTCATTGACGGCTATGTTATCGATATCAACGGAGTTCTTTTACGATGTGAACAATTGCGTTCAGTTGGAAGAAAACGTTTCTAGACTAAGTTCTTCTTTTACAGCGCTATAGCAGTAATTCCAGTTATTAAAGTGTGGTGCCGCTCTCCTACCTTTTATTTGTCTTTACCCCGTCATCGTCCCTTTGTTTCCCCTTCGGTTAATATTGATTACAACGTAACCCTCATGTTCTTTACTGGCCCACGTAAGTTTAACCAATTTCAGCATTATCCACCTAATCACTGAATTAACTGAAATATAACAATGGGGGCTAAAAGCTGTAGAAAACTCAAAACGAACACGGCAGAAAAGCCAAGAAATGGTATGGATAGACAAGACTGTTCTTCTGCCAGTTTGAAGTATAGAACTCATTAAAAAGCTCATAGCAAAAATAAACAGGAGAATCTAAAATACCGTGACCTTTCACCTTTAATGCCCTTTGTTGCTACTGGCAACGCTGAGTGAATGCCACCTTATCTAATCTTTGATTAATTGTTTAAAAAAATGGGAATTAACGTGATTAATTTTTATTTCAGTCTTGGGCCACCGTCGTCATCCAAGGCAATGATTTGATGAACGGAGAGATCGGTTTTGTGCCAGGATCACGGAGTGTAACAGTTGATGAAGACAATGCCAGGACGGGTTTGTAAAAGATTATTTAAAGGGTTCACTGCATGCTGTTGTTTTAATGTGAAGGCCAAGGAATTAGTTTGTTTTGACTGTAAGAAGACATGTTCTTAACGCTGGAGCATTTCATGTGTGAATTGCAGTTGTTTCTGCCATTCAGAGGGAAGAAAATAAAATTGAAAGACTTATTCCATACGATTTTATTGAATTGTATTTTGTCATTTGTGCTGCAATTGCGTAAAAAAATATTTGTTGGTATGAGCTCAATAATATGTGTTGTTGCTTTCAGCGGTACTGAAAGTTCAAAGAACGAAAGCCACTTTTGGTGAAGTTCAGGTATTTTTTATTTGTTTTGTGAACATTTATTTTAGTTTAGAAAGGTTTAATGCAAAATTCCGGAGTTCCCAGTTACTGTTTACTGTATTTTCTGACTTATCTATCGTTCTCTTTTATTCTAATGCACTTCCAGTGAAAAACACAAACACCATTCCGATGAACTTCGTCATCTGTTTGTTCCTCTCACAGTTCTGTTCCTTACTTCATTTTCAGTCGTTTCTTTAAAATTTGTTATCAGTTGTCGTGTTTCTTCTTATTTTTCCCATCTTACCCTTGTGTTCTTTCTTTCATGCAACACCCACAACTCCAGTATTTCCTATATTTAAATTCCTAATTCAATTGCATCCGTTCTTTCAAGTAACGGCTCTGTTGACTTGGTTGCCAATATATTTTTATTTCAAATATCTGTTTTATTCCATTTGTGCACTGGCGGCTTTGTTGTCTTCACTTTGGGATTTTGTTTGACTGCCGCGGCTTCTTTCTTTCACCCCCCCCCCCCCCCCCCCCCACCTAGAGTCATTCCTAAACATCACAGTGCAGTTCCTGTAAGTCACCTGTAATTTTATCTTCTATCTAACTGTTAGCTTGCCTGAGTGATAGGTCCTGTAAGAACCATCGGTCCTTCAGTTGGGCATCCCTATGCTTTCAGTTTTATCGCTCGTCATTTCTTTCACCTAAATAAACCATTTGTGAGGATTCTCTTTTGTTCTTTCTAATACACAACTTACTGACCTGGTCCTGTAGAGACCAGCAACCCACTAGCCCTTTGATTTCGGACTGTCTCTAGTAATATCTCTTGCACTAATCAACCATTTCGGGGTCATTCTCTTTTCGTTCTTTTCCTCGTTTTCTGCTTTTTCGCTCTTGACGATTAGGCATCTTTTCTCGTTAAGGACGACTGTCCTCCTGGCTGTCTACCAGATGACGTGACGGTAGGTTATCTTTTCCACTCCTTGTAACTTCCCTAGTTATTTAGTTTACCTTTTGTCCCTTGTATCAACAGTATTGTCATGGTACAACCTGTCTTTTCTGTTGATTTGGTGACGGTTAAAACATTTTTTGGATATTGTTTATCCCGTCGTAAAACTAGTGACTGTTCAAAAAGTCTAGATCTTTTTGGTTTAGCTGCTTCGCAATGAGACGACTTCCTGACGCAGAATTCTTTTGGCGTGGCACACAATCTTTTCTGCTTGATAGATAAAACATTCCGTCACGAAAAAAAGTGACATTTGTGATGGAGGCTTATTTCTCACCAGACCAGTTTTACAAGCATTCAGTCTTGTTATGGTTTACAAACAGCGCATTGTAGTGAACCCTGATTGGTCCCTGAATGGATTCGGGTGTGTTTGTTTGCATTCTTGTGTATATAGTTAATAATAAGACATCTGAAGCTTGCGATCTTACTGTTTGAAAGCAGAAATCAAATTGACCGATTTCCAGTAGACCACGGCAAGTTTCTGCAGACAGCTTAAGCTTTTGCTGTTGAAAAGAGCTGTATCTCTTTATTTAACGAGTGCATTACTATCTTCACACTGAAGGACACAACACGGCAGAGGAGATGTGATGACTGGATTTTTTATTGTTTTTTTTTTCTAACACACTTGGGATATTTCATCTATAGGTCTCGTGGAGTGTTCGTGAAAACGCATTTCGTAGCGAAGTGGAAGAACCTGAAGGGAGGATCACATTTGCCAGTGGCGTACGGGAGCGAGATCTTGTCATTCGTTTGAAAAATGATGGTGTAAGTGTAATGAAATGTTCTTTAACGATAGGTGCATCCATTGGGGGATTTTATTGGGTAATAGTTAAGGCGATATAGGGTGACGTACAGTATTGCTATAAGGGATATCAGTCATCCGATGTTTACTTTCGGTTTTGAAGAAGGCAGTTGTAAACGTAACGTATGAAAAGAAATATTGTTTTATTAAATTGGTTATTGATAGCACAAGTCACAAGTCTCAAAATCGTTGTTAGATTTAATTCGTACTACAATATAAATGGCATGAACAGACTCTTGTGAAGCTAAATGGAAAGATTTCTTTGTTTGTTAACTGCCTTCGATTATCATGGTTTTCAGTTTGCAGTTTATTGAACACTAATAGAGAGAATAAGCATGACGTTTGTTTTTCCGCGAACGGCAAAAATTCAACAGCTACGGTTTGCTGTGAGGCGTTTGTACGTGGAATTAAGTCAGTTTTTGTTTGTTGTGAGCGAGTGATTTTTTCCTTACTTTTCTGAGAGATTAATTTAAAAATTGACGTAAAGCATATGACATAATTCATATGTGAACTGCGGAGTAGGTGAAAGTTAGATAGACTTTGTCATTTCTAACTTTCATCTATATCCACAGTCCATGTATAAATTATTTCACTCCTCACGGGGAAAACATGAACTCAATAAATTGACTTCGATCCTAATGTGTGCCTTCACAGCTCAGTTGGTAGAGCATCGCACCGGTATCGCGTAGGCCACCGGTTCGAATCCCGTTGAAGCCCTGATTTTTTTCAGGCTTCTATATTCCAATTGCATAAATTTGAAGTTCACTGCGCTGATCATTTCTAACATTAATTTAATAATTAGATATAAAGGTTAGAAATAACATAAAAGGCGTTTGCCGTTTATCGTGTATCGTCATGCTTAATCTGTTATGCCTAATGCCTTATGCTTTGTAGAAACCCGAACGAGCGGCCCAGTTTCATGTGGATCTTACAGGAATTGTCCGTGGTAACCAGGCCCTCATCAATGATCTGTACAAATGGGCACTGATCAGTGTTGTGGCAAGTGATTTCCCCAATGGAACAATTTCCTTCTCCAAGGATGCCGTGTAAGTTGTTGCTGTCTATTTCATCATCGTCGTTTTGGTAGTGTCCTGGGAATACCGTAAAGTCAGCCTTATATGTAGGCGTTCCTTTCCATTTGTTCACGGTTACTACTTGATCGTTTAGCGATTGCAGTTGGTTCGGCTTTTTGTGATGTTTTGTTCATCGTCTCATTTCCGTAGTAACTGCCTTTGTAAATGCGACCGATGCTGTCACTGCTGCGAGTGTAAAAAGGGTGGTAAAATGTGAAATATTATTATTATTATTATTATTATTATTATTATTATAGGTTTTGTTCATATATAATGATCGTGGTTTGCGACAAGATTGTTAGAATTTATTTTAACTATGTACCAAATTCCCTTTAAATGGAAGGAAACATCAAACTGTAAATTCAGCTTGCCCTTTGGATGAGCAGCTATCATAATTTTGCTTGTCCTACGTCAGGCATGCAAGTGAGAACGATAACTGCTTTTCCCGTACAATCGGACTGTACTTTTGTCAAGAACTACACCTTCGTCATCTAGATTTTTAAATTGCATGTGGCAAAGTTTTGGTAAAAAGCATAATGACTATGTGCAAGCATTCCATCCAAAGCGATAGCGGTTGGGGAAGGGTGAGGATTTCAACAGACTCAGTACTGAAAAGAATCGATACTAATTGCTTGTGTTTAATCTCTAGTTACACGAGCGTGGACAAGACGTCCACTGAAGTCCGACTTAAGGTCTCGCGGGATCATGGGAAAGACACTGACGTCATAGTGTACTTTGAGACACGTGATCTTACTGAAAGGTTCACCTCGAAACCAGGCCTCCAGACCTCTCGGGCATTTGCTGGAGAAGATTACGAAAAGCCAGCTACCGTTTCTATTAAGTTTGCGAAAGGAGAAGTGAGTTTCCTGATTTATAATCTGTCTCCTGATTAGTAATACTTTGGCAGTACAAATAGATAAGTACGGCTTTGAATCGCGCCGGAGTAGAATTTTTTCAGGTTTTCCGTTCAAATTAAAGATTCTTTGCCTTGTTTGGCATTTTCGTTCTTTCAAACGGTATTATCAAAATAATAGAGCTTGCTAGTCTACATTATAAACATGTTGTGAAATAGTCTATTTAGCATTCCTATTGTTTTTGGCTTGTAGACTTCGCAGTTTATCACCATCACTTTAACTCCCAGAGAGGCGTCTGCAACTGAGTATCCAAAAGCGTTTGAAGTTGTTTTGCTCAACACTACTGGAGGGGCAAAGTGAGTTTTGCTTTTCATTCTTATTATTTTGTTTTATCCTGTTATTTTTGTTGTTGTTGTTTGTACCAGTTACAGCGTACCTTGCATCACACAGCTCTTGGCTGACAAGTATAAATTGGGAGGCAGTTACCCAGCAAACTTTGAAATTACAATTCCCTAAACTTGACATGTTGTGTCCAGTGCTGTGGACGAAAATAGCTGACGCCACTAGCCATAAGTTTGAGTCACCTACGTCAGGTACTAGTAATTTTAAAATGGGTTATGGCTCATCGACGTAACCATTTGCGGTTGTTTAAAATATACCACCATAGAATTTAGTTGCTAAACATAACCATTTGCATATTTCAAAAACCGAGGCATTTTGAGTTCACGAAAAGCACTTATTTCAAACGTCACTGTTGTCTGACATTCATATTTCTGTTACATTTGTTTACAGGATAATTGAGCAATACAACACGTCATTGGTTACCATTTCAGACGACAAAGAAACAACAACATTCCTCAAGTTAATCGCGTTGGCTTTCCAAACTCCACTTTCGGATGAACAGATTAACAGGTAAGGCGCTTCACTGACGATGTGCACGGAGATTTGCACGTGGGCAAGAACGTTTTTCCAACAGCGAATCTTGAAGACATCATTTGGTATCATATGTAAAGAAGAGTATATCCTAGAGATATTTGCATCTTATAGAGGTGTCCATCTTAAAGTGGTGTCATTCGTAAAGAGCTGTCCAACTTAGAGAGGCGGCCATTTTAGAGCGCTGTCTATCTTAGAGATGTGCCCATCTTTAATAGAGAGATGTCCATCTTTAAGATTAAAGATAGACACCATCTCTACGGAAGACGCCGCTATAAAATGGACACCTCTCTAACATGGACAACTCTTTAAGAATGACACCTCTTAAAGATGTACACCTCTCTTAGATGGACACCTCTTTAAGAGGTGTACATCTAAAAGGGGTGTTATTCTTAAAGAGTTGTCCATCTTAGAAAGGTGGCCATTTTAGAGGTGGATGAGGTGGCCATCTTAGAGATGTGCCCCTTAGAGTGGTATCTGTCGTACTGAGTTTCCCGTCTTAGTTGTCTTTTTGGGATTTTACTGTTGACCAGAATAGTAAACGGTATGGTTTATTTTTCATTACAGTATTCTCACCGATCTACAATCTAATATCAAGAATACACTAGATGAAGATCGATTAAAACT
Organism: Blastomussa wellsi; assembly: GCA_947652115.1. Lineage (NCBI taxonomy): Eukaryota > Metazoa > Cnidaria > Anthozoa > Scleractinia > Plerogyridae > Blastomussa > Blastomussa wellsi. The sequence continues at coordinate 16,615,638 of OX393563.1, read as the reverse complement.
AACAATGGACACGATTGATATAATTTTGAATGACAAGAAGAGCCGTCCAAATCTACAGGACAGAATGTAAGTGCAACATTTGGTGATGGGAGATGGATAAGTTACGAATTAAACTGTTTGCTATGTGCTGTGTTCTATGCGCGGGCTGGTAACGACGGTGTGAAAATGTGACTTTCTTTATGGTTGAGGCTTACTTGAGACTTGCTAAACCACTAAGTGGAAACCGAGATTAAATAAACAACTATTTGAAGTGGCTTAGTCACCATGAATGAACACATCTTTGGAAATGTATAAAGTTGCCTTAAAAAAATTGGTTTACCAAGAGAGAAGATACCCGCGAGGTAAAAATAAGCTGAGACGAAAAAAGGTTGGATGAATTGTTTTTGTCAAAGGTGATAATATTTGACTTTGGAAGGTATTTAGCTAAAAGACTTAGGGCAGTTTTTGTCGCGATCTGTGTTGCGAGACGTTACATGCGTGAAGATAATATACCGAAAATAACGGATAAAAGATTATGATATGTCATTCAGGTAATGCAATGTATATTTAATCTACCTACGATAGTTAATTTCATCAGTATAATCACCTCCAAGTCGACTAAGAACTATTGTTTAAACGAACTTAAAGGGGATCTACCACGGATCTCAAATCTTGAACAGTTTTTCCCGATTACATTGGAATTATATTATTAATCCTCCAGATTGCAAGATACGAGCAGACAAATCCTTATGGACATCTTCGACGAGTTGTTGGATCCCAGCAGAGATGACACTAGGTATGTACTGTTAAACAGAAAATATTTTCTTTGCTTATACGAGAGAACCCCTTCCAAGCACAATTGCGCTCTTTTTGTAGAAGTCATCACATAACCACGAACGTAGTTTGCGTTTCCTTTTGGTCTTGAATAATATTTCTTCAATTCCGGACGGAGGTTGTTATTGAGAAATGTCTAACTTGCGGTTCACATGAAAACTCAGTAACAACGACTAAACGGTATCTAAATTGCACCATAACATCAAAGATGAGCCAAAGTTTACTTACACCGCGTTATGACTTATACAAGAGTAGACTGCGCCTACTAAAACGTTGTCTAAACGTCATGTCGATAATTGTTCCGCAAGCACTATAATAGCAAAGAGGTATGAAAGTATGCACTCTTGCCTTGGATTATTAATTCTACACTACGCTTCTCAAAAGCATTGCATAAGTCACATAGAGACGCTCACTGTATCTAGCAATATTTCGCCCAGTTCCTACTTTTTTGCCCATTTCCCACTTTTGATACCACGACCATCCGATGCTCTAACCAGCAGTGGCGAATTGTGGGCTATGTGATACGACGTCTTCATGGCGAAAGTCAAATATCTAATATATTCACTTTCTAGCTTTGCGATGCTTGGAATGTTTCTTTTCGTTTCAGGGGTCAAGACAAACTCTCTAAGGTTTTGGAGACATTTGCATTTTCGCTGGTGTATGGCCTGCCTTGTTCAGGTCAACAGGCCTCGTCACTTAAAGGAAAGCGTGCAACAGTGGAAGGGTTTAGACGAACGCCTGCTGAACTAAACGGATTGCAAATCAAATCTGGGTAAGTAAAAAACGGTCGGCTTAAGTTAGTCTTTTCGGTGGTATCAGCAGAAGAAACGTTTATTTTCAAAATGTGTACATAAACAAGGCCTAAAATATCGTTTTATAACAGTCGTTTCATAACTGATGTGCCATAGCACAGAATATTTAGAAAGATTGTTTCATCACGAAGGAATTAGTGTTTAATGTTGCTTAAATAGGCCAGGTTATTTTGAGTATAGTTTAGTCAATTCAATTACCAGATGGTGTTTTGATCTCTAATAGGAGAGGGGAGGACTACTTCAAGTATCCATCAAATCTGTATTCTACTTCTTCATCAAACGTTGAGGTCTGTACGACTGTTTGTGTACAAAGTTTCTATATTATTTTCACGTGGTCGTTGCCGTTGTTGCTCACGCTGTTCCATATCTTTCGTTTTTTAGTGTCGCGATGTTCATTTTATTGATTATCAGACTGCCCACTGGTTCAGTAAATCTGGACAGCCCCCTGTTATCAATGACAAGGTTTGTATCATTTGTTGTCGACGTGTTTACGTTAATAATGACAAAACATCGCTTGGTGTATGGATGCAACATGTCTTCCTTTTGCTTCCGGTTTTGCCTTTGCTTTTGCGTTGTTGTTGTTGTGAGTTAGCCAAACACTATTATGTTACACTTTCGTTGGTTCCATTCAGCGAAGGTAATGACGCCTCAATTATCAATATACCGCAAGATTGCTTTCTTACTCCCCAAAAGGCGAAGCTTTCTTCTTGTGGGATCCTGGGTCTTCTCTTTCCGTAGATCTTGAATATTTTGACATGCTCTTGCACAATATGTTACATTCAGAATTTGTTACCAGTTTGCCAATGGTGGCCCCTTTTCCCCGCTCCCATTACACACTGCCGATATTGGCAGCTATACTGATTTACGTTTTTTCTAGGTGCTCTCCACCTCGTCAAATGACTCTTCGATGCGTATCAGCAGTGACAACCCCGTTACATACCGCATCTACAGCAACCAGAAGCGTGTGACACCCAAGGGAGCTGAGTAAGTAATATGTACCTTTTAGTCATTGTTGTCACACGGTTGCCACAGTTTTCGTTATCGAAGTCAGGTAAAGTTGCAACAGGTTTCGATAATAAGTGTTATCAATAATGATCGTCACATTATGCTCACTGAAAATATCTTCTAAAAGGAAATCAGCATCGGTGTAGCTATAGACTGTTATTAAAAACTAGCTATGGCATATTGTATTTCCTGAATTTTGATTGGATTAGAGGCAATGGTATATGAGCTCATATACCATTGACCTACAAATAATTTATGGTAGGTGTCTACGTAAAAGAATGCATTTTTCGCAATGAATTTTTGGGCGTTTTTGATAAAACAATTATTAACCATCTCATATCCAACGCACGCTGGTGCAATAATTGTTAACTATCAAAGGACTACTCATGGTTGGTGAAAGTTGCTTACTAGCAAATGAAAGCTGAGACGCACATGTAGTTAGTAATTGTCCTTCACTGATCTCTTATTTGTTTAGCTGTGTCTACTGGGACTATACCAAATCAGCTTGGTTGAAAGAAGGCTGCACTAAAAAGGTCAGTAGCTGAACATTGCATTAATATTTGTTTTGCTTGCTGATAATTTATGCATAATACGTAATCGTTGTTGAACAGTGATTTTCGACTGACTGTACGGGGGTGACAGCTGTAACAAACGCTGTTTCGACAGTACTGTGTGTGAATAAAAGTCCTCTCGAAAAACTGGAAAAGCGTCCCGAATATTTGAGAGAAAGTCCCCAAAAAGTCTCAAAATTCCCGATATTTTATCTTCATTACTTCGTGTTTTCCCGGAAATTTTTCCAAGCCTCCTGATTCCCGGCAAAATCTTAAGATTACCGGAAGAATTTTGTTTTCGTCCCGAAACAGCCCTTCTTAGAGTTTACACCCCCCGTGACTGTCTCCGTTGTGCGATCGCCCCCCCCCCCCCCCCAAATCCAGGCGTTATCTGCAGTCTCTGTTCAAATCCAGTGACTTTCTTGGTAACTCATGTTTTGTTTCACGAAATTATCTTGAAATTGAGAAAGAACTTCAAAATACTGAAAAGCAGGTAGGAAAACCAAAGAAGTGAGAAGAGTCAGTGAGTGTAAACATTGGGATAGAATGAAAAGAACTAGTACCTGTAACTTAACATACATTACAAACATAGGCTAAGGTTTTGGATTCGCATCCCTTGAAGGTAGATCCCCCGCGACCTCTATACATCGCGCTGGAATGACCATCTTTCTACCATTGTACTTGACTGTTTGCTGGCTTTTGTCGTAAGAGAGGACAAGCTTTCGTCTTGTCCAGGTAAATAAGCCCTGGTTTTCTTCTCCTCTAAGCTGGATGAATAGCTGTTTTTTTTTTTTTTTTTTTTTTTTGGGGGGGGGGGGCTCTGTTTTGGTATTCCACTCTGTCGGATGACGCAGCTAAGTATTTGTGCTTGTGAGGGGTGGGTGGAGGAAGTAGGGTCTTAACTTATGAATTCTTGTTTAACAGAGCGATGACGGTGACTACGTAGAGTGCCAGTGTGAACACTTGACGAACTTTGCAGCTCAAGGAGAAAGTGATGATAGGGCTGGTTATAGCATAGCTTTCTTTATCGTCTGCTTTGTCTGTATGGTAAGTCACAGTTCTCTTTCGTTTGTTTGTGTGTTTCTTTGTAACCTCTAATATCCAAGTTAGCTTCTTTCTAGGCATCGGTCCTTTGAGGTTTTTATGTGACCAGGAAAGTAATATTTTTCAAGACGAGAATAAACAAAGTCATTTGACACACTTTTTATGTACCAAGACAGAACTCATCTTGAAAGAAATCTACAGACATTAATTTATCCGGCTACTTGTTGGCTGATTCCTGCGCACGAAGTTTTGTTATTTCTAATTGCATAATCTAATTGAGTTTTGTTTCTCTCTTATTAGGGTGTATTCTTCGTAGCGATATTTATTCATCACCTGTGCTCGGTGGAGAACATGTTTGCCGCCAAGCTGTTGATGCATTTGTTTTTCGCTTGCATGATGGCTCAGGTGCGTGTCAAATTGTTCTTTATTGAGAGGGCAGGCAGTGTTCCGCCTTATATATGTAATATATCAAACACAAGAGACAGTGTTTCATCACATTTCCGAAGACCGAGGAGAGATTTGTAAATACAACACGCAACAGAGTATTTTGGAAGTGTGTTGAAACACCCTCTCGAGTGTTTTATTTATCTTCTCGATCGAAACTAAAACTACGGAGAAAAAGAAGAAACAACATCGTAAACATCTATGCTAATAAAGATCACATTTCCAAACGACGGTCACGGTTCTGATTTGCGTTGTTTCACTTCAATTGTTTTAGAAGTTTGGCTGGGAGCTGCAATCCGAGACTAACCTAGCCGAGGCAAACGAATACCACACAATTTGTGCGAATGTGCTGACTACAAGCGCGTCAAAAATATGTCACCCCCCTCCCCCCCCCCCTGCTCAATGTTGTTTCATAAGGTTTGCAATTCATCCGGCTTTGTTCTTTCAATGCGACAAAATTTTGACAATTGTCTCAACAGTTTTGTCCAGGAAAAGTATAGAAATATCAAGTAAAAAGAAGACAAAAAAGACTTTCTTGGTATCCTCTCGCAAAATCAAATTTGATGAAATGTATGCGTTAACTTTCTTGATTTTTTTTATCTTTTAGCTGATGTTTGTTCTGGGTGCTTACCTGAGTCCAACGCTGGTAGAAGAACATACCCGTTGTTCAGTGCTCGCCATGTTCATTCATTACTTCTTTCTCTGTCAGTTTTCGTGGATGTTTATCGAGGTAAAGTCTGGCTTTGGGTGAAGCATGTAGCGCATTTGGGGTGGGGCCTGGAATTAAAATTGGATTCTACTCCAGTTTTATTTTCAATATTGTTTTCAATTTTTCATAGGCAAAGAATATTGTTGTTGTTGCGTCGTTTGGGTACTGAAATTAATTTTTCAATCAATTTATAAAGTACAGTAACCCTTGTTTGTTGTTCCGGTCGCTTATCAGTCTCCATCAAAAAGGCATACAGAGAAGACGAAGCGATAGTTTGTACTGTCACAAAATCGTTGGTCATTAGAAAATGCTTAAAAAAGTTACAAATAATGCAAGAAATGATCCACATGGAGTGGAGAATTAGAAACAATAGTCTGAGTTCACAGATGGCATTTTGAGTGATATATCAAACACGAGAGACAATGTTTCATCGGGGTATCCAAACACCGAGAAGAGAGTTGAAAATACGACGCGCAGCGGGGTATTTTTAACGAACTTCGAGGTGTTTGGATAGCCGATGAAACACTGTCTCAAGTGCTTGATATATCTTCTCAATCGAAACAAAAACTAAGGAGTAAACGGAGAAATAAAATCGTCAAAATCTATGCTAATTAAGATCGGGTATCCAAACCTCCTTCATGGTTATGATTTCTTTGTTTTAACTCTATGATTTATTATTAAGTTTGAGAACTTAGAGGTCGGATGCTCTTATCACTGAACTACTGAGCATGGTCAATTCAGTGTGGGCTACGTGACACATCTGTTGCATCGTGCAAATCACATCTGCCAATCAACATCCCTTATTCTTTCAGAGTAAGCAAGCAAACAAACAAAGAAACAAACAGACAGAGGGCTCGCTTACGACTTGCGTTTGCTTCGTTTTTCACGAAATATTTGGCATTAAATGAAACGGTATAACCTCTCATTCAATTTTTCTTTCTGCTGCATCGCGCAAATCACATTATGAGAAAACAAATAAACAAGCAAGCAAACAATCAAAAGACTCACTTGCAGCTTGTGTTTGCTTCGATTTTCACTAAATATTTGGCATTTCACTGAACGGTTTAACTCTCATTTAATTGCTATATTTTTTTATTTAGGCGTGGAATTTATGGCGTGTATTCGTTCTGAACGATGAGCACACGGACAGAAAACTTGTTATATTCTTTGGCGTGGGATGGGGTGAGTAGGAAACCTTGGATAAAAAGCAAGAGAAGATTATTTTGCCTATATCTATTTCCATTTCTAAAAGTCTTAAAAACGGTCAAGTTATAAAGCGATTTTCACTTGAGTGTCGAAAGTAACAGCCATTTTTGGTGAAAATGTCTTTATCATGACAAGATTACTACTTCTAATCTATTTTAAGCTGAAACGAATTGCTTATTTTAAAAGGCTAACTGAATCATGACGTTCGGTGTTGTTTGTTGTTGTTTTTACAGGGTTACCTGTCCTGATTATTGTGTTATATATTCTCATCACTCAACTGGCCCTCGAGTGGGAGTTTACAAAAGCTTATGCCGACGTACACAGTAATGGAGACATGTAAGTTTGGACTCCTGCAACGTTTATAGGATTTGAATTTAAAAGCGACACGACGTCCAAACTACTGTTGATCAAATCCAGAAATTTCACTGGAAATACAGCTCTATGCTTTTGGCGGAGACTTTTGTAATTCCAATTTTAAGTCATGTCAAGGGTAAAGTAATCCTGATACAGTCCACTCTCTGTACGACGGACACCACAGGAATCAGTGCCAACTGTCCGTGTTATAGAGGTGTCAGGTTTATAGAGAGTTTAGATACAGTAAAATGACTGAAAAACAGCGCGCTTGGACCAACACCAGTTGTCCGTCTTATAGAGGTGTCCGTTTAGAGCGAGTGAACTCTACTTTTAAGTACGCATAAAATTAGATAGTGTGGACGTAGGTATTTTATTACATTTCGTCTCGAACGAAAACAGAGACAAAATTAACTGGACTTCTGCCTCATGTCATGTGGTAAATAAGCTCTCGTAAGCTTGTAATTCTACTGGCAGCAATTGCTATTGTTTTAGGGGCTAGGGGCATTGTTCCTGTTGTTTGTTCTATTGTCCTCTCAATGCGTCGCAAGCCATTCATGTGAGACCTTACGAGAGCTGCTACCTCGCCCGTTAATATCACTATGAAAAATACCCTGCAGGAATACAGAGATTAGAAAAGTTTCTTTAGCAGCGAACGATCTTCTAACATTTCTTTATTACATTTACACAGGTGCTTCATACCAAACACTGCTGCTGGACTTGCCAGCGCAGTCGGCCCAGTCCTTCTCTTCCTGATGGCCGTGGGCTTGGTGTTCACGCAATCGTACTTGGTCACGCCACAGTGGAAGCACTATGATGATATATTCCGGGGACATTACAATATTCGAGGTATCTTTCAGTTACCTCTACATAAAGTGCGCAGTGTCCGACAGTGAAGGGGCAATTGTTTCGAAACATCGTATAAAGCCAGCATTATTGTTAGCAGAGTAATTACGTTCTTTTGATCCTAAATCGCATTGACGTCGAGGAATAAAACAAAAGTAAATTTAATTTTTTCCCATGAAGCCCTACTTTAATGTTTGTTTGTGATCATGCAGTTTAGCCTAATTCGGAACCAGGTTATTACTCCTAACGGGTTGATTGACTGAGGTTGGGAAAGGCTGAACCAAAAACGTATTGTATCAGTATGCTAAATCTTAAAAGATTATCCTTTCGTAGTAATCATGCCATTTTTTGGTTTCGGTCTTGTTTGCAAGATTAACATTAACACATTTATTCCTTACGAGAGTGGGATTTAAATAAGACAAGAAAAATGATATTGGACCACCATGGACACAACAACAACGCTAACACCAGGAAATTCAGCTTTCTTCCACGAAAGAGCAATATGTGCGACATTTTTTTTTGGCAAAAATCTACTCCTGTTCAGAGAACACGAGAAAACCGCGCTAGTGCTTGTGCCACTGACTGTTCAATTCTTCTCTTTTAGGCCAAGCTTAATTAACACACCTTTATTTCTTTCCAGGAATAGGACTTCCCTAAACGTTTAACGACATGAACAAAACTTTTGGCTACAAACTTCTACACATCAGTCACCAAATTCGACGTTAATTATTTTCGTTTCTCTTGTTTGTGTTTAAGAAATCCGTTACATCATAGGACTGTTTGTTCTGATTACATTGGTGTGGTTGTGTGCTGGGCTTCATCTGGCTTATGGGAAAGAATGGATACTCATTTTATTTATTGTGTTTGACGCAATGCTGGTAAGTAGTTCTCTGGAAAAAAGGTATTAACAATCACTGTGGAAAGGCTTACAGTAAGATTTAACTCTAAGTGACAAAATAATTTCCCTCTACTGTAAGACTCTTCGGTAGAGCTGTTCTGCATTTTATATCAGTCTCAGTATGTTTTGAGACTTTCGCATCTATTGGACGAGGGTAGGGTTCGTTGTGTGTTTATAATGCCATTCTTGGAGAGTATAATGTCAGCAATTGCTTGGGGTATTAACTCGACTGTCTTCTTTGTTGTCATCAGGCGTTATACGTGATAATCTGGTACTGCTTATTACGGAACCAGTTACGTGGTGTGTTCAAGCAGTCGTTCGCCGTCCCATCTGTGACACCACCCATAGAGTTACGGGAAGATATGTTCAGAGACAGCCCGGGCAGTCCAGGACACTCCATATCCAGCCTCAAAAGATCCGGGATGAGGAATTCCCCGGATGACCCGGTAAGGCTTTTCAAAACCTTACACATTCAGTTAATGTGACTAGAGAGTTACCAGGCCATTTTGACCACGTATATATGAAATTCATATCAATAAGAGGGCAGACTATTTATAAACTGGCGTGTTTAACGTTACCGTGAAGTAGAAGGAAAAGTGATGATAAGTTCGTCAGCAAGTTACTTTGTCTTCTCTCCTTGGTTATCTAACGAACGCGCAATTCGTTATGTACTGTTGTTCACGCCTGAAAACGCTGACGAGACCTTCAGACGATTATCAAAATTTTAGTGGTTGGTTAATCCTTTCAACCTTAACCATAAGTTTTGTTTCCATTGAGGAAATTTGTTTTGGTCTATGAAGTATAAATAATGACTATTTTTAATTGAACGATTAATTAATCAACATGACACGAGCGTGGGACAAAGAAAAATTCTGAGTACCTGATAGGAATCGAACCCATGACCTCCCGGACGGGTGCTCTATCCACTGAGCTATGAGAACTCCTGGAGAGCTCGGTCAGTTTTACTGAGTTCTTATGTGATACGCGTCCCGCATACTGCTAGGATCAGCAATGTCGCTATCATCATGAGTTGTGGAAATGAGAGTGATGGCAAATTTTCAGCTCAGTAAATTTTTAAATTTTTAATTGAGTACTGCAAAACATGATAAACCGTAAATCGCGTGAATTTTTATTTTAATATGATGTTGAGTAGCAGAGCTTAAACCCTGCTGTTGGAACTTTAATTTAATCAGTATCAATGTACTCCAAAACTCACCAAAATCGAAAACTTTACTTGCCTTAGAAGACACATCTGTTTTCGATTCAGCAACACTAGACATCGTGTTGCTCTCCAGGCTAACGCCTGGGAAAAGGGGAAAACGCAGTCGTGTCCCTTTAAGGCGGTCCCTTTAAGGCAGTTTTAAGGCGCCTTAAAAATTCTCAGTTTGCATTGGTTCTCGTACTGTGCAAGAAATGCAGTCGTGACGGATGATGCTAAATTGTGGTTTAATAGTATTTTAGCACATAAAATAGTCATTTAAACTTGCATGTTAAGAATTAATATAACCTTTATTTCTTTTTCTCTTTTAACCGAGTCAGGTTTATCTGACGAGAATTGAAAGACGCGAAGGATCCATTGTTGGATATCCAATTGCAAGAGTTGTTGTTAGTTTTGATGACATTAAATAATAATATTTGTAATATGCAATATTTATTTAAATCATTTAATATTTGTGTTTGTTAAGACCCTATTCGTAAAGGCATCTGCCTTCGTCTCGGGAGTTCGTGAAAAGCAAAATAACATTGGAAAATATTTGTATTGCGAAATAGGTAATCTATACTTTTAAAAAAGTCGTCATTTAAAATAAACTTCCGTAACTCCTCATTAAAATATAACATGCTGGCGTGCTTAAATTAATGCCTTTTTAAAATAACATTTAATTCACTGTTTTATGAATAGGGTCTTTACTCGGTAAACTATTATTAAACAATACCGCCGAAAGAATAATCTGTGCAAAAAGTAGCTTTGGACATACGCAAGTTAATAAATAAGTGCATTTAAACACCAATGATTAAACTACAGAGTACTATTGTCTGCGTATTATGTACTAAAATTAAAATTGTTTAACTTTGTTCACGAAAACTGGCTGTAATATTATTACAGCCAAACCAAGCCAAACGATCGTTTTCGTGAACAGAGTTAAACCATTTTAATTTTAGTACATAATACGCACGCAATAGTATTATATATTTTGGTTTCGTGAAATCGCTCCCTAACTCTTATTGACTTCACTTTAATTTTAATCTGATAAATAACGTAAACGTTATAAACTCCATTGTCTTTGATGTGATACTGTGGTAATTTATTCTCTTGTTTAACACAGTGCACTTTGGTGTTAGATTAACTCAGGATACTCTTAATGTCACTTGCTGTGGCTGCGGGTCACTGATGAATATCTGTTCTTTCTATCAATATTGCTATCACATCTTTAATTTTTGATAATAGAACGAGTACAGTTCTGTGTATAATTATGTTGCAAAAGATAGAGCTTGAAAACTATGCCACCTTTATAGGTACATAACACTTAGCACTTGCTTGACCTTTCGTTATTTCAACTCCTTTTCTCTCTCGCAGACTGACTGGGACGATTTAGATTATGGAGCCACGCCCAAAGGCAGCCGTAAAATGCTCGTGAACATGGACGACACCGAGAGCCTGGGACGAGTAAATGAAATGTACGATGACGATGATGATGAAAACCAGGACTTTGACGATCTGATATTTGCGCTGAAGACTGGGGCCCAGTTTGAGCCAACACGTAACGACGAAAAGGAACCTGACATGGCCGCTGACCTGAGAAGAATATCTATTGCAGATACACATTTATAACAGACGCTGAAGAGTGAAATTTTGTTGTAATCGTTGCTTTTCTTATGGTGTATAGTAATAGTCTTTTAATCCTTACAGTGTGTAAATTTATATGATATTAAGCTAAATGAAGCTGGCTTCCAAGTGAATTCTGTAATAAGCTTACCTCATACTTTGACAGTTTTTTACAAGGTGTTTCAAGACAACACCATTAAACTTGTTACATATTTTACCCTGTATAGTGCATTTAGGAACTGTCAGAAGCAAAGATAAACAGGAACATGCACTTATGCTACGTTACAGGCTTATTTGATGGAATTTATTGCGTAAATACTTTCATTAATATTAATAATTGTATTAATATAAATATTACAAAACCTTATACGAATTCTTTGATACTCCTTAGAGCGCAAGGTATTGCTTTTCCTTAGGATTTCCATTTATTTTGCTTGAATTTTTTCCTTGGAATGATTTTTTCATCTCGTCGTAATTATATTTTTCGTTTTGTATTTTTTGTATATATTTGAACATTTGGCTTGCCAACTAATTCAACCCAAACAGCGATTGCTGTTAGAGGATAAAAATATTTTTCTGTTTTATTTTGCTTTGACTTTGTAAAAAGTAGTGTTTTGCAAACTTATAAAATTTTAATAGCTTGTGAATACATAATTAATCCTCCAATTTTGTAATGGAATTCCATACCACTGGAACGGATTTGTAAAATACAATATTTCAGAAGACCTGTCATTAAATGTTTTTTAAACCCCTGGAAGCAACTCAACATCCAATCACGTTTAGCTAGGAATATGACATGAAATAATAGTTACCTGCTATGAAGAATAAATTGTAGATTTAACGTTTAGTTGGTGTGAATTGGAGCATGAGCTGGAATAATAAAAATAGCTCACAACAAAGATAACACCAGGCTAACATGTGCCTTGACCCACTAAAGCCATTGACAATTATGTAAAATGCAGCACCATCCAGACCTGTGATGTCATCTGAGGCTTTGGTGGTTTGTGGCATATCATAGCCTGCTCCTGGGGTTAACACTGTTGCGAGTTATCGCAGAGGCTAATCCCATGGCCTTATAGCCATGAAAACTGAAGTAGAAAAATTCAACAGTAATAATAAGAATATTTTTTGTTTGAAAATTCAATTTAATCCCGCTTGCTACACCTTAACCCTGCTTGCTACACCTTAATCCCGCTTGCTACACCTCAACCCTGCTTGCTACACCTTAATCCTGCTTGCTACACCTTAACCCTGCTAGCTACACCTTACTCCTGCTTGCTACACCTTACTCCTGCTTTCTACACCTCACTCCCGCTTGCTACACCTACACCTTAACCCTGCTTGCTATACCTTAACCTTTAATCCTGCTTGCTACACCTTACTCCTGCTTTCTGCACCTTAATTCTGCCGTTTTCATCTTTATGAGCGAACCTCCGAACGTTGCTTAAGAAAGCGACGAAGAAGTTGGCCGATGCAGAACGGGATTTGGCTGAAACAAGAAATTTAGTCGACGAACAGCAGGAAGAAATTTGGGAGTTATACGATCTCCAAGATCATCTAGAACAGGAAAAACTCCTTAGAGATTCATGGAATCCCAGTAGAAGCATATGGCTACAAAAATTGGCAAATGCTCTGGATGTACCAGTGACCCCGCATGATATTGAAATATCACATAAGCTGAAGAGAAAAGGTGTATTTCTGTCTCAGAGGATCAAAACGAAATTGTATAAAGCCCGGACAAAACTCAAGAATGTAAGTGTTTCAAGCCTTTTCCCCGCTTCGATCGCTGCAACACGGGTCGCTTCGGGTAAGATCTGCCTATTTGAAACCCTCACGTCGTATAGGAAAAAGATTGTCAACCGTGCGAATGAAATGCGGAGCGATGGTTTAGTCCTGAGTGTTTGGACAATGGATGGGAAGGTTTTTGTTAAGGCATCTCCTGAAGTTAGGCCTATCAGAATTAGTGAATTAGAAGATCTGGACCATCTTTAGTCTTTAAATAACCAGCACTTCTAAGTAAATCCGGAAAACTGAGGACAGCGACGGACTATAAGTTGAGAAGAAAGTAACGCTAGTAACTTATTTTCTTTTAGTCTGTGTGTGTAAACGTGTGTGTGTTTGTTGTTTAGTTCGACTTTGTTTCTTTTTTTCTTGCCTCATTCTCAATGCAAGAGAAGCTAAAATATGACATTTTCTCATTAAATGTAAGGGGAATTAGGTATCAGTCAAAGCGGAGAAGCATCTTTTCGTATCCAAAGGATCAGAAAGCCAAATTCCATTTTCTACAGGAAACATTCTCGGAACCGGGCGATGAAACAATTTGGAAAAATGAATGGGGAGGTTTTGAACGAATATGAAAACTTCAAAACAGAGTTACAATCAATATATGACCAGAAGGGTAAAGCGGCTATATTCAGATCTAAATGTCGATGGGTCGAAAACGGAGAGCGTCCCACCAAATACTTCTTCAACCTCGAAAAAAAGAACCACAACAAGAAAACCATAACGGAACTCCATATGGAGAATGACTCGATAATTATATTTTGGAAGCTATTGAAAATTACTATAAAATATTGTATGCAACTACAACCAACACCAACGACAATGATTTTAAAGGACTTCATTGAACATTTGGATATACCTAAACTCACGGATGAGGAGAGAGACAAAATTGAATGTCCACTAACTCTTGAAGAATCCAAAACTGTACTAGAGACTTTCAAAGCCAACAAAACTCCGGGGGAAGATGGATTCACCGTTGAATTCTATAATTTTTTTTATAGAATTATTGGGAGAGGACCTGGTTGCGAGTTTCAATGCCGCTTATGATGCAAACGAACTCTCCATTTCCCAACGTCGAGGAGTCATCACCTTAATTCCAAAAGAGGACAGATCATTACTAGAATTATCAAATTGGCGTCCAATTAGATTACTTAATGTATATTGTAACTTGGCAACTAAGGCCATAGCCAGACGAATGGAATCGTTACTTCCAAATTTGGTGCACTCTGATCAAACAGGGTTCATTAAAGGCAGATATATAGGGAAAAATATCAGATTAATTATGGATGTCATGGAGCATACAAAGTCGCAAAACATACCCGGTATCTTAGTTTCGTTGGATTTCCAGAAAGCCTTTGATTCTGTAGAGTGGTTAGATACCTTTAACTTTGGAACTAGCATCAAGCGGTGGATAAATACTTTCTATATAAATATCGAGAGCGCAGTGATAAATAATGGCTTCATTACGAATTGGTTCAAACCTTCCAGGGGTGTACGACAAGGATGCCCCCTTTCACCTTATTTATTTATACTTTCCACAGAACTATTATCAAAAAAGATACGACAAGACCCAACTATAGAAGGCATCAAGATATTTGGAAATGAAATTAAGGTGGATCGTACCAGTTTTTCGTAGGTGGGAAGTCTGGTGACGCGCACTGGTGACGAGCGTGCGCGTCACGCGCGAGATAGTCCGCGATTTATAGCTGAAAATACAAAACAAATATGGCGGCGCGTGGGTTATTACATGCAAGGTTGCTTTTGTTCTGTTTATCAGAGATTGGATCAACAAGAAAGTTGTTCTTTGAGCGCCGGTTCTTGGGCAATTTAAAATGCGTCAATTTTTTTATTTTGGAACTCAATGCCCGAGTTACAAAGTTAAAATTCCCGTTTGTGCTGCGATCGATCCTGACGACGATCGCAAAGATCTTATCGTTTCTGACAGCTTCGGTTTCAACAGAATGTGGCAAATCAAACAAAAATTTGAAAGGAAATCGTTAAAAGGGACACCAAACGTTCAATAAAACAGTTCACGGCACAACTACTAACTAATTCCACGGCAGTGAAAGACGATCCTCAAAGTAGTGTCAAAGACCAAAGAAAACAAAACGACGGTAAGTGCGTGGTCGCGCGTGTATGAACGCGAATAGGTCAGCGGTAGTCAAAACTGAGCATGAGTAAATGCTTGTCATATAAAGTCAAGATTTTGAAGTGCGTGACGACGCGCGTGGTTATTGTTGAACTCGCGAAGGCTTTTCCAAAAGAACAAGCCCGGTGACCCTATTTTTTTATTGTTTCAATATTTTCCCCTTACTGAGAGGAAACGTCAGACGTAATTTTAAAAAATTCTACGAAAGGAATTTTTCTCTACTCACAAATTGCCTTTTTTCACGTTTATAAAAAATCCGCTTCGTAGAATTTTGTTAAAATTATTATACAGCTTCCTTTTCAAATGCCAAAGGTTATAACGTGAAAAAAATTGGGGGTCACCAGGTTTGTTTTCAAGTTTTATGCGCCAGAAGCTGAAAAGTAGGTCCGAATAATCATCAAGTACCGTTACCATGGTGACAACTGGTGACGAAATACTTGTCATTTTTGGTCAAGAACAAAATATGGAATTGAATCATACGAACATTTTGTTATGGCCTTGGATTGATATTTTGCTCTTTTCTTCCAAAGTTGACACAGTCAAAAACCTGAAAACTGGTACCATCCACCTTAAACTGAGTCAATTCGCGGATGACACAAACCTATTTTGTTCGGATTTGACCTCTGTTGAAAATGCTCCACGACTGGCTGGGGACTTTGGAGAATTAGCTGGCTTAAAACTTAAGGTGGCTCAAAACTGTTTCCAGCACTTTTAAAGACTTAGAATTTTATGGGTCATTATAACCACTCTTTATCAGTTGATGCTACAATCATGGTACCAAAAAACTTTCCAATCATTGGTGAACACATTGTTATCATTTTCGTGACATAATAGGTTACCACAGAAACCATATGACCTGCTACCATATGGCCTGCTAAAAACACCCTCAATTTTAGCTTTAACTGCTAATAACTCGAAAACGAGCTTGGTGACCCCCGTTTTTTATTGTGGAATTTTAATAAGCATGAGAAGATGCAACTTTATGCAAACTTTAAAAAAATTCTGTGGAAGGGGTTCAGAGCCACCTCAACTTTTCGAACATTTAAGGTGGCTCTGAACCCCCTCCACAGAATTTTTTTTAAACTTTGCAAAAAGTTGCATCTTATCATGGTTATCAAAATTCGATAATGAAATATGGGGGTCACCGTGCTCGTTTTTCAGTTATTAGCAGATAAAGCTAAAATTAAGGGTGTTTTAGCAGGTTATATTGTTTCTATGGTAATCTATTATGTCACGAAAATGATAACAACGTGTTCACCAATGATTGGGCAGTTTATTGATACCACGAGTCTTTGAAAGTGCTGGAAACTGTTTTGAGCCACCTTAATATAAAAAAGTCCAAAGGGATTTGGCTTGGAAAGTGGGGAAAAAACAAACTCAACCCTTTACAGCTAAAATGGCTTCAAACCCCGGTTAGAATCTTAGGAATACACGTCTCCTATGATCTGAAAGGGAATAACGAATGGAATTTCAATCTTAAACTAAGAAAGTTGCAAACAAAACTTGATATGTGGCGATCGAGAGATCTTACATTGTTTGGTAAAGTGATGATATTAAAATCGCTTGGTTTGTCACAACTAATTTACTCATCCTCGATCCTCAACATCCCGGAAGGTTTCGCACACTTAGTGAAAACAAAACTTTTTAAATTTCTTTGGAAAAACAAAAGAGATAAAATTAAAAGATCCGGACTTTATCAGGACCTGGAAAAAGGCGGACTACGAATGATAAATGTAGAGATCATGCTTAAAGCTCTTAAACTAGCATGTTTAAGCTGATTCATCGCATTATAGTTACAAAGGAAGAGCTATGCCGCTATGGCATCAAATCAGATGACGACTGCTTATATTGTGGAGAAAAAGATTCCGTTGATCATTCATTCAAAGATTGTCGCTTTGTAATTTCTTTTGATAAAGAGGTTATCAATTGGTTCAACGCGTTCATGACGTACTACATTTATTCTTGCAAACTACACAACAAACCAATTATTCTCAGGGATTTCATAAACAAACTCTTACTCAAATGCAAAATAGAAAAAATTAAACTCTAGTTGGAGTGACAATTCAATTAAATCAGCAACACAGAAGTCCAATTTATAGACTTTTCGCATTACAAAGGGAATTTCTACTTGGTTGTTCGAGAAAGCCATTTCTACAGAAAATGTACGTGCACCTAATTTCCCTTCATTTTCTGAGAAAATAGAGCATAGTAACAAATCTTTGTTTGTAACCTTAGCTTAATTGCACATTTAGGGTAACCATAATTGTGTAGTGCTTTTGTTTTTGAGAATGTTTTTTTGTGGAGTTGTTAAAAGTGAATTTAATGAATAAAGAAGTGGAAACGGAAAAAAAATTAAAAAAAACCTTTGTGGTATATCTTCTTCAAATACGCATGCGCAATAAACACTAGGCGAATTGGTGGGGGTTGTTTTAAAAGTTCACTTTTACCCGCCAAAACTAATTCTTTAATAGATTTTGGAGTTTGCCATCCTTGTGGCGCATACACCCCCTTAGACAAATACGCATGCGCAGTACTACAGTGCTGTGACGTTAAAAATGGGCATTTGGAAAAGGATAACTTCAGAGGACAATCCGAAATTCTCACTTTCAAATACCTTGACTTCACTGATAACAATTAATAACAATACGTTTAAATAAAGATGGAATAACATTAATAGAACTTGTAATAACAACACCATAATGAGGATCCCGTCGAAAGCTCTTGATTTTAAAAAAGCAAACAACTGATATCTGCACGGACATAACGTACAGGACGTTTCAGATTAAAAAGGGAACGTTATGATGAAACCTAACTGCGTTACGACATAAATTAAAAACGGTTTTTACACAAACGTAATTATGACAGACCTTACGGTAGTTTCGTTCCACAAGAGCGAAAATGCCAATTGAACGTAACTTGGCGAGAGTGCGACTATTTAACCAAAATCTTGAACTTAGTAAAAATACATTAAGACTTTAACTAACCACTACCACGACGCTAAGGAAAACGTCAATTCTAAAATAACACCTCGGATCTCTTTGTGAATCTTTAAAATCGTTCATACTAGAAAGGCAGAAAACTTTTTAAAAACTCAAAGCCTTATTGACAATTAACCATGAACAAATGCAGTAGCATTTAAAAAACAAATAGTGCCAACATATTCCTTTAAGGAAAAACAACTTCAATTAATAAGAACGCTTCACAATGGCTACAATGGCAGAAACAAATTCGAAACAGAATCGAATTACTCGTGATGAAGGTGATCTAAAGCTGATCACTGAAATAAGAATAACGTAATAATTGGTTTAATTTGTACCAGATAATTAATCCAATTAAATGTTTGATATACAGAGACTTAAACACTCGCACTTAAAAAACGTCTACAACATTGTGTATTCCTACGCTAAACCTGTGGAATCGAAACAGCACACATATAGTTATTTGAGTATAGTGTTTTACTTTCAATACAAGAACTGGAAAGAATAATGCTTCACCTATAAAGATATTAACAAAAGAAGGAAGAAAAATGCTCAATAAAAAAAACAGTTGATATACAGATGCAGTCTTTAATTTGCTTCAAGGTCAAGAAATATTCACATTGCGTGTACACTTTTTAATCCACTTTTTCTCCCTTTCTGGTGAAATGCCACCACGTACATAAAGCTCAATTTTGACTTTTTGATCCACAATTTTGATCCACAAAAATATGTGGTGGCTTTTCCTCTACAGGGGGAAATACCACCACGCAGATTTAGCTTAATTTTGACTCCTGATCCACAAAAATATGAACATTTCTAACAATAAATGTAACTTCTCCCCCTGTAGTGAAATGCCACCACGCATATAAAGCTTAATTTTGACACTCCTAATCCACAAAAATATGAAAGTTTCTAACAAGAAACGTACACTTTTTCTCATTTTGGAGAAATGCCACCACGTATAACTAGCTTAATATCTACAGCTATTTATAGCTTAATATTTACTCCAGATCGACAAAAATATGAACATTGCTGATAAAAATATACACTTTATACGTTTGTGGTGAAATGTCACCACGTATATCTTGACTTCAGATCCACAAATAACAAGAAACGTACACTTTTTCTCTTTTTGGTAAAATGCCACAACGTACATAAAGCTTATTTTGATTCCAGATCCACAAATATGAAAGTTTCTAACAAGAAATATGTACTTTTTCCCTTTCGTGTACACATTGTCTAATTTTGACCCTACATAAAAGTATAGAAAAATGTCATTGGAATTGTGAAATTATGTCCTTTTATGGAGGAAAGTTAATTTTGAACCATGATCCACAATAATATGCGGTATTTGACTCAGAATATAAACTTTTGAAAATCTGTTTTAGTTTTTAACCGCTAACATTCTACATACATTTCTTATTGCTTTTAGTGGTTACTGTCTGGATGAGTTTCAACAACTGAGAACATTAAGTCATGAAAGCAGCTTCATGTATAGAGGCTTGTTATATTGGAGAGATCTTGATGTCCTACGTTCTCCACTTTCAGTCATTGTTTAGCTCTTATTAACCGAGCGGGAGGTCTGTATGGGAGAATCGTGACCGAGGTTGTGAGTACAACCGAGGTCTGTACTCACGACCGAGGTCAAGATTTTCCCATACAGACCGACTAAGCTCGGTTAATAAGATGTTTATTATATGGCCAAACGGAAACTTAAATTTGCTTAACGACACCTCTCATTCTCGCTGACATTTTGTTTGCGAACGGCGATGATCTGAACTTAAATTTGCAAAAACTGTTTGGTCGTTTCTTTAGTTTTTATTCTTGTCAAGCTTTTTTAATTTTCCAATTAGTATTTTTAGACAAAAGAAGACAATGTGCTCCTGTTTTCTTTGTAACTTTCTCACTCCAAAATGCAACCGGTCTAGATGGGAAAATCTAGACCGCGGTCAATATCGATTTTAGCCAATCAAATTCGTGAATTCGCTAGTTTCCAGTCCACGTGAGACACGGCCATATAATAATCTAGAATAAAAAAAGAAGAGGTCAGATATTCGGATATTCGGCCTTAAAATTTTTCATAGTAAATAGTAAATTTGCGATCTGGCAATGAATTACTTTTAAATTGTTTTTAACCAATCAAATTAAAATCGCCACCCGGTTTTCGGGAAGTGACGCCATCGTGCGGCTGTTTTGTGCTGATGTCTTTCTCGGGAGTTCGAGTCCAGAAGAAGACGTCGACTGAAATTCAGGGCAGGTTTTGAAGGAAAAAACAAAAAAGAGCAAAAACAACTTTAACTATGACTATATAGAAAAAGAGCCCTCCCCATCCAGAAAAAAGACTTCAAATCCGGTAGCTTTCATCGCTGTGCAAGTTATTAGATCCAAAAAGTTCCACAAAACGATGATACCAGCAGTAATACAACAATGTACAGCCACACTTAAAGCAGAGTACACATAAAGGTAGCCCTATTTTTTCGCATTTTTCATGTCTAGAATATTATTTGGATAAACAGGATCGAAAGTCTAGAAAGAAACAGATAGCTTTGTGTCCCATATGCTGATTGTAACATGAAACCATTTTAATATGCCACCTGCTGAAACTTCGTAGAACCTGCTAGAACGTCGTAGCTGTAATTTTCCTTATGAAGTTTACTGTGAAAAGAAAACAACTTACTACAACAGTAACATGGCGAACACTGGCCACTGCACTCTCCACCCACCCACCCGTAAAGCGTCCACTGCACCTTTCAACTGCCCCATAAAATAGCACTATAAACTCTTCCAGATATCTCAAGTGCAGCCATCAAAACAGCTTAACGCAACGTAGCTTCTAATCCGTCAAACAAAATAAACAGAATTAAACGGGAAAACAACTCCAGTTACAGAATCGAACTTGTGACCACCGGGTCACTGGGGTCAAACACAAATACGCCAAGTATTTAAAATCTGTCCAAGCCGCCAGAAACTATATCCTTCCGATTAACTTGGCACGTGTGGATTTTCTTTTCATTAGCCAGAATATTATCTTAAGATGAAGACAATGAAATTTTTGAGGCATTTTGATCATTCAGTGTGGTAGATTTTCGTGGTTTAACCCTTAAATTAATCAACATAGCTACGAAAATCCCCCATGGGGTTCGAGGTTAGCAAATGCCGTTAGAGTCGTGTTTGTGTTAGATTGTAGTTCTCACGGTAAAATTTCGTCCTTCGATAGTTTCGTCTGTTCGAACTGGAATATAAACATTTCTCACCTAAACAAGTAATCACCTCTGGGAAACTCCCAGCTCAGAAAATCCGGTGTTGAAAGAGGAGCTTGTTGACAAGGGCCCACAGTGGATCTTGACGGTGGGAAGAAAACTGTGCGACTTAAACATTACACGAAGAGAATCGAGCATGAGGCGTCTCGTTTTGTTGCTGATTTTTTTTCTCTGTGCACTGAACAGCACTGCTGAAGAAAGGACGTTCCGCGATCGGCGACAAGGTATAATCCATTTTATTATTTTATTTTGCCTTTATCGTCACGGATTTGTTTATTATGAGTGCATTTCGTGACTTGTGAAATGCAGACTGATGTGATCATTACGGGAATCATTCTTTCTGCAGAAGACCTCGCGAAGAGTTTACAAGAATATGAAGTCATCGTACCTCAGGTCGTCACTGAAACTGGATCGTTTCAGAGCAACGAGCTCAAGGATGCTATTGGAAACGAAAGAGTGTTTTTACGTTTTCGAGCTTTCGGAGAGGAATTCCTGCTTGATTTGAGAAAAAATCGCAAACTCGTGGATCCCAAGTTCACGAGTGAAATTCCAGATAACTTTTATCAGCCGCCGAGAGTGAATTTATCCAGACACTGTTATTACATTGGAAAGTTGCTCTTTCGTCCACAATCCAGTGTTGCACTAAGCGTATGCCACGGGCTGGTAAGAGCTGATAAAGTTTCTTTGTTTAATCCAAGGGGATGGTTTTGTTTACAAACTGTTTTCGTGTTCAAGCCGATCCCGGCGAATTCAGCCACGTCGACTCTTCAATCATCACATATGGCCGTGTTGAAAGATAAAATGTATTTTTTATTCTCTCGTGAAAAAATCTAGACTTCTAGACAAGTTTTTACTAAAAGGTTATCTTTGCAAATCTTTAACTTTTGTTTAATTCAGATGGGGCTAATACAGACAAGTGACGAAGACTACTTTATAGAACCCATGGCCAAGTCGGAAAAACAACCTCATTTGTTTTACAAAAGGTCTACACTATTAGCAATGTTGCCACAAAGATCGACATTCTCCCGGAAATGCACTTTCCCATCTACGTATGCGCAAGGTAAGATGAACGCGTTGCTATTTTATTTTTTTTTCTGGGGAGTCACGGGTCAAAGAATCCTTGCCTAAAATTCCTTGACAGGTGATGAAATAACTCGAGCTAATCTTTTCAACTGCCGTTGAAAGAGCGTATAACTGAAGAGTTACCTTGTATTAACGTGTATTGCAGTCCAGACGTTCGCGCCTGTCCCAGGCTTTCGGTAAAGTTGGGAGCAGCACGAAAACACAATTAAGTGCGAAAAACGGCGAGAAAAAAATAAAGATTGCTCTGCTGCCCCCAACCAAAAAATAGAATTTCCTTCGCTTTTGTCCCTGACAATTTGGTAGCACATTGAGACATAGCATCCATGTTAGCGACTTTATCTGTTCACTTTTGGCCTTAGAATTGTCTATCAGATTTGTAACCTGTGCGAGGATTGCCAACCCTCAGTTACGACTATTGGTTTGCTAACATCGCAACGTTAGGTCTACCAACACAACTTCTGATTGGTCAAAACTATTTTATTAGTACTGCGTGATTTCTCATGGACTTTACCAATAGGGGGGGCTAATGTGAACGCGTTAGCGTGAGGTGACTAAGGGGGTCCGGGGGCATGCTCCCCCTGCAAAATTTGAAATTAAAGTCTTCTGACTATCTATCACTATCTAGTGGAGAGCGTAGTATGTTTTACCAGCACTTATTCATCACTGGATTAGGTGATTTACCCGGTGGATAACGGAATCCACCCTTTGAACAACTGGGGCCAGTATAATATTGGCAACCGCATTTAACCAGGTGAGTTTTCATGAAAAGACGGCTATGGTCCCAAGAGAAAACAAAAACAATGCTTATGCAAAATTTTGGGGATAAACAAAGTGTATTATGGTATTTTCTGGAGTGGCCTACTGTTTGTGCGCATCATTACTGCGCACGCAATTCGTATTGTAATGCCATGCCATGCCACGCCATCCATCGAGCTCGCGCGCTGGGGAAAAACATTAAAGGGCCAGAAGCCGTTGCGTTAACTTTGCTTGTAGTTTACTCTCTTAAATGGTCGGTGACCCCTACTTTTTTCCATGAATTGATTTTATTTAAAATTCTCGACAGATTGTCAAAAAATGAACAAAATATCAATGTGGGAAGTTAAGGAACCACACCAATTGAATACATTCACTTAATGGATCCACTTCAGAAACAATATTTCGCAGAGGAACGTTCACTTCAGAGATTTATTTGCAATATTTTTGGGCTTATAGACACTGTAGAGATATTCGATAACGAAGCGCGATTTTTCAGATTTAGGGTGTTCTTCAGGGCATGTTATCTCTAAAAAGAAGTCGGTGACCCACAATGTTTTTTTTTGCATTTCTTACAATAGTAACTCATTATCTTACAGTGGTGAAATTCTCAGAAAAAAACCAATGTTAGAAATATTTTCGCGCGAACATCCTTAAGCGCTTTATCGAGACTATGCGTTTGTAGTAAGGACGATTTTACAAGAAAGGCTATTTTTGGAAATGCGTACCTTCAGACGCGTTCAGGTAACAATAGAAGACGATGGACCTTTAGTTCATCAATATCTTGTGTCAGGGCTTTGAAGATAAAGAGCTTATAAGTAAATATTTTATCATCACATTACCAGTTATCTGAGATATGAAATCATTGCTTAACTAGATTAGCGATTTTTTTTAGTTTAAGACTGTCCATAAGATCAGTTTGCGTTGATGGCCTTTTAATCTGTAGAAATCTTCAAAGTTATTTACGGAAATTTATTAATTGGTGCAATATAAATATATGTAATCATTCATCACCAATTTATAAGAGCTCTCCAGCATTTAATGTGGTTTTAAAACCGACATTTGTCGCATTTTTAAGATAAACGAATGTGAGAAGTTGACCTGTAGCGGTACATTGTAATAGGGGTACGCGAATCCACCAATCCGTGCTATTTTTCGACCAAATCCATCAATCCGCCACTACTTTTGTTCAAATCCGCATCCACCTTCCTTGAAAACATTCTGTAATAGTTTCACTGAAAGGACGGTAAAGGTTGTTTTCGATGGCAATTTTAGAGGTCTCGTTTCGTTGCTTCATTTTGCGCGGCAGTTCTAATGTTAAGCGGTGGTTTGGTTTCGTCCAAACAGAAAATGGACAAAACGAGAACACTGAGATCAAGATCCACTGTGTTCACCAATGTTCGTGACACTATCCGTGGTTAAAACCTAATTTTTGAAATTCTGTTATTATTTTAATTAAAACCAAATTGAATGTAAGGTTGGCACTACGGCAAAAGGGCAAACTTTATTGGCCAATATTTCAACTAGCAGAGCTAGTCTTCCTCAGGGCCAGTACTTAGACTACTTAATACTTTTTCCTTGTATTAAGTACTGGCCCTGAAGAAGACTAGCTCTGCTAGTTGAAATATTGGCCAATAAATTTTGCTCTTTAGCCGTAGTGCCAGCCTTGTAATAAATTGGTTTTATAACACTTAGAGTGACGTCTGGTACAAGCATTTCTTTGTCAAGAGATCCGGCAATAACAAGCCAAGCAGTTTTATTCTTCGTTGCGTGGTCTCCTGCATGTATCCAATATCCATATATTTTAATTAACGTTTCTCTTTCTGCACAGATTAAAAAAATAAGTTCGACTTATGACAGTCAAACTTGTGGTAATGAAATTTAGAGTCAAGATTATCAGCACTGTTTTTCATTTCAGTATCTACAATATCGTTGTTTTTCTATAAAAGAAAGTTGTCCAATACTTATTAACATGACACCTCGAGCACCTCAATCTTCTCTCTTTCACTTAACGCGCAAATAGCGACTGGGTACTAGTGTGACAAAACACTGTTAAATTTCTCGCGCACAACCAGGCATTATAATTTTTCTACAAAAAGGTACTAAAAATCGTGATAAATATTGCTAAGACAGACGTTCTATAAATCTTGTTTTCAGCTTATCAGAATTGGAAAAACACCAAGTGGCATTTTTGGCGGGAGCTAAATCGCCGGCAGCGTCGCTCATTGGATACCGAGGTCACCGTTCAACTGCTGGTTGTTGTTGATCGAGATATGATCAATTTCCATGGCAATCAGTCTGTGGAGGAGTACGTATTGACCGTTATGAATATGGTAAGTGAATAATCATATACTGACCAGGTGGAAAAGGTTTGACCACCCTGAATTATTGACTGCAAGATTGAAAGTTTTTTAACATGATGCTGTAATTTAGGAGCCATGTGGCTTAAGAGAAGGCCACCTTTAGCGACGAAAAACATATCGTCAAATGACAGGAAGCCTTTAAACGAAAATGGTATTTCAACAGCAAAGATGTAATAAATGAAAGCGAAGAATGATCATCGCAGTGAATTTTCAATTTAAGCAATTGGAAAAAAGAAGCTTGAAAAAATCGGGGCTTCAACTTGATTCGAACCCGTGACCTCCGCGAAATACCGATGCGATGCTCAGCGAGGTCAATTTATTGAGTTCATGTGTTCAAAATATGAATTATTTCATATACTGCGCATCAAAGATGTAATAATTAGCAATACGATAATATAAAATTGAAGCTCGAGGGCTTGCGAACGACGAAACGTTTTTGTGTGTGGGTAAAAAGCCTAAGGGAAGACATGCCAAGAAAATCCAGACACAGTGAAAGAATTTCCGTTCCACAGATGTACGGTGTGACTCTGTTCTACATACTGTAACGCATAATGTTATTTCTATACCAAAAAAATGATTGCACAATCTTGTTACAAACTTTCAAAAAAGGAGGATCTTAATTTTCACTAACTGCATAAATGCGAGCTTGAGCATTTAAATCATCTAGCATACACTAATTGGGGACAACTAACCACATTACAAGGTCTTATAAAGGGACCACGTTTTGACCAAATTGTCCAATCCATAATGTAGATTTAATTTACGACTTTTGTCATGGGCATAACAGACGATCTTTTCAAATTTTTAAGGTTGCTGATTTATATCGTGATCCAAGTATTGGAACGCCGATAAACATTGAAGTCTCAAAGCTGATGCTATTGCACAATATGCCCGTAAGTAAGAACATTGACACGTCAAATACTGTTCTACTGTTGTGTGGATTCCAGTGATTTGGTCGTTTCTGAGCTCTAAAAATAATTCGCAGTGCCAGCTAAAATCCTTGTTTTGTTTGCGTTTATCTTGTACTCGACAGAAAGGACTGTCAATCTCCCACCATGGTGACAGGACCCTGGAAAGTTTCTGCAAGTGGCAGCAGTGGATTACAAAAGACAAATCCAGTGAAAACCCAAGTTACGACGGAGCAGTGTTGTTAACCAGGTGCTCAGTTTATAAGATATTTTAATAGACCACGCGATGCAGTTCTTGCATGTTATTCCAAAATTTCACATGGTGTACATGTTCTACTGAATTGATAAGCCTCAGAAATGGCCATTGTCTAGTTTCATACCGCGAGTTGCTGGGTCGAGTGCGAAATTTCGCGGACAAATTTAAAAGAAAAACATGGCTTGCAGCGGCTTCCTCCATTGCAAAGGAAAAGGCATGCTCATCACGAGCTTGTTAAAAAAAAGGACCAAGGAAGCGGAAAACTTGTCGGAAGTTTACAGTTTTTGTCCGCGGAAGTCCGCACTCGACCCAGTACCTCACGGTATGAAACTGGGCAGTGGATGGAACCATGTTTAGTGTCTTTTGGTTTACACGTATTACAGACAACTATCCTAGGCAGTGAGAAAAAAACTCGCCATTCTTCGCGCCACCGCCCATCTAATAAAACGCCTGGAAGAGGCTACAGTCAACAGCCGTGGGTCCGTGGCAACTTTTTTAAGAAGTTGTTTTTGACTGCAAGTGATCTTGACATGAGACCTTTTACTCTTTGTTGTCTCTCACCCACTCGTGCCCAGTCATCTCGAGACAAGGAGGATGATAGGAAGGTGTGGAAGGAGAGATGAATTAACAAACAATCGTTATCATTTTTGATGTTAAAAGGACGAAATTATAGTCGCCGTTTGTTGTCTCCAAATGGGCACTTACCATGTCCAATCGGTATCAATCGACCCTTGGCTTGGCAAGTTCATAAGTCATTTTTAACTTGCATCGATGTTCCTTCTCAATGTATGCCGGAGCGTAGGACGGCAAGGGAAAACAAGGCGATTCCTGCGGAAGGAAACGATAGTACATGTTGAGCTCGCATGAAGAATGAATGTGTTCTCGCAAAACAGTTGTCGGCTAATTACACATAAGTGAACATAAAATGTAGTTGGTAGTAACAAGAGGTTAATGAAAGGTGGAGGGAAGTATAGTCGCACACAGGGAAAGTTGGATTAAAGGGAGCATGGAAATTATAGATAAGTTAACAAATAGATTCCATGTTACCGGGCGTCTGTTCAGAAATAGATCACTGATGACGTCAAAATGTGGTAAGAACAAAAAAGTAGCACACGGGGCGATAGCGAGTGTGTCACTGATTATCTTACCACATTTTGACGTCATCAGTAATCTATTACTGTTTTATATAATAAATAAAGAAAATATAAAAATGATGACATCATCAGTGCGCGTGACATTTAGATCATAGGTAGGAACCAATCAAAATGCGTCCATAATTGGGCTTATTATATAATGAGCGACAATGGGAGGTACAGTCAGATATAACGCGGGTAGGTGATCAGAATCAAACGGAAAATAACGTCAACATTGAACTAAAAAGGTGGAGGATCAGAAAATTCCACCAGTCATCCATTTCCTGCTCGCCTTACGCTCAGGATTTGTTGGCGTAAAGTGAAAAACGTGCAAAGAATGGTCGTATTGCATTGGTTCTCGCAAAAATGGCTACGCTCTGCACGCGCAGGGACAGTAACACAGCAGAGATTCTTTTGGCTGTTCCTTGGATACTCAAGCACCACGATGTTTAAAACAGGAAGGTCTAAAAATGATATTAATGTATAAAATAACAACATTCTAATTTTTTCCATCATTTCTTGTCCCAGGAAGGATATATGCGCCAACCGTTACTCTGCTTGTGACACTGTAGGTAAGTAAATATTCTTTTATTTTAATTAAAGCGGTAAACTCCGTGATTTTAGGAATATTAACTTCGTTCCTCTTAGGCATGGCGTTCTTGCATGGAATGTGTGACCCTAGAAAACGGTGTAGCGTGTCTCAAGACAATGGGCTGAATGTTGCGTTTACAGTCGCACACGAAATTGGACACAAGTAAGTATATCTTGCTATTTATCAGGGAAGGGGGTGCAGGGACTTGCTCCGCCAGGATCCAAGCTAGTTACTGGGGGCCTAGCTTCCGGTCGCGTGACACGCAATTCTTATACTTTATTTAAAACAGCTGCCGGTCAGCGGTCATTCCAGTACAGAGCTGTCAGCTTATATATCTTAAACTAAGTAAAATTCATGACGTTTTTAAACGTAAACTTAAGCAAATGTTATTACACATTTAGATATTAGACTTCTTCTGTTTATTATTATTATTATTATTATTATTATTATTATTATTATTATTATTATCATTATTATCCTCTCCTTGCGCGGTCCCTGTTTATCACAGACTGACTAAAGACATCCACAATCATTAACAGGCCAGCAAAATGATCAATAAATCATTTTCCGGTCGGCCAGTCGTTTAATCAGTTATCAAGCTATAAAACTGTCCATCTGTTAGTCCGCATCAGTCCTTCCGTCCGTCCGTCCGACCTCCTTCCTTCCGTCCGCCAACCAACCAGCTAGCAGGTCAGTCAGTCAGTCAGTCAGCCAGCTAGTTGACTGACAGTCAGTAAGGCAGGCAGTCAGTCAGTCAGTCCACTGTCAGTCAGTCAGGCCGTCAGTCAGTCAGTCAGTCAGTCAGTCAGTCAGGCAGTCAGTCAGTCAGACAGTAAGTCCGTCAGTCAGACAGTCAAATTTTACACGCATCTCTGACTTTAAGAGTCTACAGCTAAAAAATACTGTGCCCGCCACAATTCTAATTTTTCTTGTTGTAATTAGCCTTGGTGCATATCATGATGGAGACGGGAACACGTGTCCAGACTCTGCCGGTTCAACACCTCACCTTATGTCACCACAGTGGCTAGCAAGAAATCGCCGCGGTACAATGAAGTGGTCATGGTGCAGTAAAGCTTACATCCGTTCTTTCCTCAAGTAAGAATTGTATTATATTTACACCTTGTTTAATTTCTGTCAACGTTGCGCGGGTTTGTTTCTTCAAGTCAAGCCGTGTTTTGAGAGTCTTAAACTAAGGGACACTGTCACGATATATTTGTCTAAAACTGTTATAAATTCACAAAATAGTCCCTAAATTTATGTAATAAGAATTTAAATAACTCGTCACGCAATTGTTCCTTCTCAACGAACGTCTGCTGGGGAAAAGAGGTATCCACAACAAATCTTTATAGTTGTGACCCTATAAAGGCGGCATCATTTTATGTAGATAAAAAAGGATAAAAAAGGGGGCGGTCGGACGAGGCAGCCCTCAAAACAAGCACTGGCACTTTCTTTGACGACAATCAATCGATCGATCGATCGATCGATCAATCAATCAATCAATCTTTATTTAAACAAGGTAACACCTAACAGTTAACAAAACTAATGAACATTGTTTTTGTATTTTATAGTCATTCTTGTTACGACAGGAAATGCCCTCGATGTAACAAGGCTTATTTCCTTTTAGCTCTAAGGCAAGCAAGTGTTTGAGAAAACAAGCCGTAGCAAAAACACTGGAGCTGCCAAGTGAGATACCAGGAGTAACGTTCACTGTAGACGATCAGTGCAGACAGCAGTATGGAAACAGAGCCAGACACTGTCACAAATACAAGGTACGTGTCTTACCACAGAAAACTGTGGGGCACTTTCTAATTCTGGATTATATTAAAAACTAGCCATGCTTTATTGCAATTACTTAGTTTTGATTGGTTTACAGATCATAGTATATGAGCTCATATAACATAGACCACACATATGGTAGGTGTACGCGCTAGCGAGGACAGCCTGAGAGCTTGAGTAATAATTCAACTTTATTCCACTCGCGCTTGTTGGAAGTGGGACAGTTAAAGCCAAAGCGCGCACATGGAATGTATCAAAGGTTTAAAATCAGTTTGGTGATGATCTTGAGGAGAGTAAGGAAAACTCTTGTTTTCGTCTTGAAAAGCGTAACTTCTTTGCGAAAAGAAGCCCCAGGGTAATAGCACTCTCGGAAGTGCATGACAACACAACAAGCACCGTTGGTCTGTTTGGTTACAATGTTTGGACCGAGCAAATATTGTAAACAAATTGCGCGTTTGCTCTTGTTATGAGAGAATAAGCGGCGAGAACTAAAATTAGAGGGGAATGGAGAGGTCTCTCCCATTCCCCCTCATCGGTAACACCGCGCAACTGTACAAAAGACATCTGGGTATGGTATCCACCGGTTTTCCATTGGACAAGTGTCCACAAAAAAGTAGACAAATATAGTGACTTATCCGGTGGAGAGTGTTATCTAGCTTGGAACAAACAACCGAGGCCTCGTTCAATTACGTAGTAGGCTTGCTTCTCCTCCAAATGCAATCAGGGTAGCATTTGGGTAATAATAATAATAATAATAATAATAATAATAATAATAATAATAATAATAATAATAATAATAATAATAATAATAATAATAATAATAATAATAATAACAACTTTATTTCAGTGTCAATAAAGATAGCAGTTACAGCCACTAATTGGGGACACCTAGCTAAAGTTCTAACTACCTAATTAATTACAATCTGTACTTTAGAATTATTCATAATAACATATGTACAATTAAATAAAAAGTATAAAAAAGTATAAAAAGTATAAAATTCAGGAGCTGCATAATGTGCAGTTTATGCAAGTATTGGTTAGTAGCTCTTTCAAGTCAACTTTCTTGATGGCTCTTTTAAACGAGTCCAACGATGGCGAGCTCCTAATGTCTGCTCGTATTTTGCTCCAGAGTGTGGGGCCAAGGTATTTAAGTGAATGTTTGCCAAAAGTCACTGTCTCAAATCTCGGTACGCAAAATTCCTTAACTCTTAAATTATGCACGCAATTGTTTAGTTTAAAGAGGTCACTGATGTATTTAGGGCATAAATTATTTTTCACTTCGTACATCAGGCACGAGATATCTTGTAACCTCTTGTTCATTAATGACGGTAGCCTGGCTTTAATAAGGAGCTGATCATAAGACGAATTTTTATCACAAAATACAGCTCTTAAGCCTCTTTCCTGCACACGTTCTAGCTTCCGCG
>OX393563.1:16523678-16578678 GCA_947652115.1 Blastomussa wellsi | reverse complement strand
TATAGCCTAAGAAATACATCAAATGGGGTATATTTTTGTGTTGCTATATTTTGTGTTACATCCGGTTCCAGATTCCTAATATACATCTTAGCAAACATCGTCCACTTCCTAAAGGTTAATTAGGAGAGCTAGTGTAATATGGGCATTGTGTACGCTTTAAATGGGAACAATCGTTTGCCCTATACAGTCACAGACGAGTAATATTTGATATAAAGAGGAAAGAGACTGGCACCAAGATTGTTGCCATAGCAATATCAAAATATGCATCAAGAGGTGTATTTCTTAGGGTGCACAAGCAATGTGCTTGCAAAGTGCCAATTGCATTGCATCATTATTTTCAGAGATATGCTATATTTTGTGTTCTTACACCCATACTATCACATCCAGGACAAAGCGAATGCTACAACCAGAAACGACGGATAAGAATGGCGACAGTTAAACAGCACATCGAGGAAATTGCAACGAATGAAATGTCAAGAAATGAAGTAAAGCGAAAACGCTATTAGGAGTTTCATTTGTCCGTTTTCGAGGTCGATGTTTAGTCACGTCTTCAAACAGAAGTATCAGAGGACTTTTCTTTTCTAAAACTGTGCGAATTCAGCAGTTCTTAGAGCAATACGATTCACCAGAAGACAGCGTAAACAACCCCACTATAAACACGCACCAGACCAAATGCCAAATATAACAGGAAATTGAACTAAGCAACCGTCATTCAATCTATGGGAAAGCGCGGATGAATGGGTCGCCAATAAAACACGAGTTGTGATTGGACAATTAGTTTGCCCGGGTGTTAAAGGAACTAAGTTAAGATTTGTGCACTTTGGAAACTTACTCTAAATTTTTCAAATTCGTCATTTGGAATCCTTCTCAATTTTAAGTCCTCCATCCTTAACCATCCTCGTTCCTGTTTGGCTTAGTATACAGTATCATTGGCTCGTGTCTT
This sequence comes from Blastomussa wellsi, assembly GCA_947652115.1. NCBI lineage: Eukaryota > Metazoa > Cnidaria > Anthozoa > Scleractinia > Plerogyridae > Blastomussa > Blastomussa wellsi. Next base: position 16,577,735 of record OX393563.1, on the reverse strand, counting down.
CTTGGAAAACGTTGCCAAACTGTTTACAGTTGAGCGCTGTCGATTCTCGAAAATGAGCGGCAGCTTGCACCAAAAGGGACTCATTTGAAAGAAAATCATCAAATTCATTTTTAAACCATTTTTGGGATGTCACGCAAGGAGAATAGATATAGTTCAACTGTAAAGGGGAAAACGCCAAATTGTGAACCTGTACTCCATTTTTCTGTGTTCTCTCAAAGCACTGCGAATGGACTGAACTTTATAATAATTGAGCGGGTTTTCAAGAATCTCAAAAGGTTAGTTGTTTGACGTTTGTCACTTCGGAATCGTTTTCGTTAAAAGAATTTCGGGTTTCGCTCGCAGTTTCAGCGCGGCCGCTTAGCGAAAGCGAATCTACGCTTAATCGTTTTGTTGTAGTAAAATTAAATTTACGTTAGTTTTCATGCGTTTGCCCTGTTAAATATTGACAATTAATTTCGTCATAATATTTTCACAATGTTATGACGAAAATTCATGATGAATAACAGGATGGACGAATTAATTTTGTCATAACATTCTCAGAGTAGTCTACTTTGACAATGCTTTGCCGGGCATTCATGATCAACAACGAGACCGACGCATAGATTACATAGTGTTAAAGTGCTACTACTATGAAATTTTCGATATTCATTTTTTTACATTTTCGTTAATAGTACGACTTTTTCAGGTATCTTGCCAAATTTCAGTCCATTACAAGAATTAGAAGTTGTCTTTTTTGGACTTTTATTTCCCAGAATTTACCGCCGCCATCAATTCTCTTTGTTCCATGACTTGGTTGAGAATTTGAGAAAATGACGTCATTTTCTCAAAATACCACACGGGTTGAAATTATAATAACAATAAGTACAGAAAATTGCACGAGGTTAACGTCCAAACCTTTTACTCTTCTTCGTGCGATTTTCTGTACTAATTGTTATTATAATTTCAACCCGTGTGGTATTTTGAGAAAATGACGTCATGTTCTCAAATTCTCAACCAAGTCATGGAACAAGGAGAATTAATGGCGGCCGTAAATTATCGGAAATAAAAGTCCAAAAAAGACAACTTCTAATGTTTGTAATGGACTGAAATTTGGCAAGATACCTGAAAAAGTCGTATTATTAACGAAAATGTAAAAAAATGGATATCGAAAATTTCATCGTAGTGGCACTTTAATAAGGATTGATACATGCGTGGTATCTTTAAAATTGTCAGATCTATCTGACGTTAACAAAACACTCACTCGACGTGAAAAATAAGGAAAAACAACAAGCGAGGATATATTGAATAAAGTTGGTTGACTTTAGGTTCTAACCATGTAATCAATTAATAACGCGTGCTTCATTTCCGAGAATACCAGAATAAGTAAGAATAACAATCAAAGACAAACCAATTCCCCCTTCTCTATGTTTAAGCAGGTTAGATCCAGCTGACACTTCCAATACACTTAATTGATTGATTGATTGTAGAAAGCCGGAAAAAACTGCGTTACTGTGTATTTAACTATTTTAATTTTTATGTGGTAGCGCTTTTATAGCTAAGCACTCAGTGTACTGTTTCATTCATGCATTTCTAATATTTTAACTTTGATGAAATTAATTTGGAATGATAACACTAGTTTTTTAATTTAGACTTTTCTAAAGAAACAGACGTACAGGCGTACAGATGCTTTGTACAAGGCCTTAAGCTTTGTGATGATCTTGCCTTTACCTCTCTTCACCCCCACGCTAATTTCCGTAATCGCCCTCAATAGGCCATTTCCGAGTTCTCTTTAACCTTGTTGTCAAAACGGGTCTAAGTGCGAAACCATTCATAGCAAAATGTGTTTCACTTGCGTCTTCATTGTCATGCAAAACAAGCTTGTTTCCATATGAATAGTTTCGCACTTAGGCTGGTGTGAAACAGAGTGAAAAGGGAACTCGGAAATGGCCTATTGCCACAAGATTTCAAACTTTACCATGCTGGTACATTTTGCAATACAGTACAATCAGTAGCGATTTTCAAAACATTTAGCTACGAAACGTTTTAAGGAGTTGAGTTTTGTTCCTATGGAAACGTGTTCCACGATCATGCATTTCTACCTTTATGACAACCTTTTGCAACAACAGATTCTTTTGAAGCCTTCTCGATAATTAGAACTTTGAAACGCGTATACAACTGGATTAAAAAATGAGTTGGCAGTGAGAAGAAACCTAACCATTCTATGAACAAGAAACAAAGATTTGCGATTATTGGCCACAGTCATTGTTTTTAAAGTAGTCAAGTATATGAAAAATATTGCAAATGGCAAAGTACAAAGGCAAAACATTACCATAAGCCACAACAAAAGCTTGAATAGCTGTTTCTTTGAGCGCTGGTCTTCCAGTGTTGTGCTGCTTGGAACTTCCGGGGAGGCACAAATTGTATCGCTAATAAACAAACCGCGAAAAATTCCAAAATAACAGAAGAAAATTATGATACTCGGAATGAGGCCGAAGAAAACGCCTGTGAATATAAGGAAGCCTTTATGGTGGAAGTATTCGTCGAGGCTCCAAGGACGTTTGCATGGATAAGTTGAACGAGGATTGGACTCTGTTGTATTTGTTATCACGTCAGGGATGCAGGATAACACAGCAAATGTCCACAAAGCTGAAACGACATATGGAACTCTTTTCTTGGTTAATCTTAATTTGGTGTGAAACGGCTTGACAAGCGCTAGATATCTTTCCACGGCAATTGTACAAACGGTTAAGGCAGCCGCGTTGATTGTGATTGGAACCACTGCATTGCCCGCGAAAAATTTGCAGATGAAATCTCCCAGAGTTCTGTCAAGACGAACTTTGTTCAAGGCAAAGTCGTACATTCCCGGGCACATCATCAGAGTTATTAGATCGGCGACGGCCAAGTTCGTTAAGAGATAGTTGGTTGTGGTGTGCATTGGAGGTGTTGTTCGCACGATAGTGATAATAATACAGTTAGCCGGAACACCGATGATAACGATAAACGAATACATGACAGCGAAAGCGACATCCTGTCCTGGGGAATAACTGTTGTCGATCGAAATGGTCTGGTTAATTTCCGAGGTATTCGACGCCATTGAATACGAAATACCGAGAATCTGACAGAAGTCTTCTCGCTGTTAGCCTTCATTCACCTGAACTCATTGCGGTGCTTGCTTCGAACACATTTTATGTGCTTATTAACATGAATTAGCATTAATAATTTATCATCTCAACTTACGCACCATCACCAAGAAAGTAAAAACAGAAAAAAAAAATAGAAAACTCATTTGTCGTCATTTAATAACTATTTCTTTCACGAGATAACGACACAGGACTTTTTCCATTGGCGATAAATTTGCGATTGTCATAAAAGAAAACAGTAGATTTGTCACAGGGATATATTTTAAATGACCGGCTGGGCCCAGTTGTTTTATTCGAATTGTATTTCAAATCTTATATTTGTTTTTCTTACTGTTTCGTGTTTTAAAAGTTTACGTTTTATTTCAAAGCATGCAAATTACCTACCCAAGTGTATTGGCAATAATAACCTGCTGCCAGGCCGTCCTATTTTTCGGGGCGGGAGGAGGGCAAAAATAACTGATAAGAACGCCTGATCGCAGTTTAGATTGGCCACAAATGAAAGAAGTCTTTGGAAAAACAGAGCATTGTTGATTGATTAACAGGCGATTTAATGTCAGGTAATAAGGAAGCTCACTTTCTAGTGAATTCACACACTGGCTTTTAAGTACATCAATTTTCCAATAATCTGTTGGGTATCTTACAGGAACTTTCCTCTCAAATTTAAGGAAACGCTCACATTTTCATTATTTTTTTATCATACTTTCATATCAACTCTTCAGTTTTATTAACCGGGAATTTTTCATCTAAATTTGATATGCTATTCTGTGGCTTTTGTTTTGTTTTCATTGTCAAAAGGTTTCGTTCCTAGCAGGTGGATACGACTTGTAATAAAATTCACGATCGCTTTTGATACGAAATCTATTTCTGTTAACCAGAACTAAAAGGGTAACCAAAACTACATCGCCAAAGTGATATTAATATTTGAATAGATAGAAGTAAAAAATATAGTTCTTTGGAAATGTGGGTGTTATCCCTTAAAAACCCTTTTGTTTCGCTTCAAAAAAAGATCCTAATCTGTCCAATGGCGTTCCTTGTCAGGATCAGAACAGATGCTCAAGTTCAGTCAAAATGACAGCTCTCAACGTGAAGTTTGACAGATATCAAACATATATTTCTTAAAGACTAATATTCCTACGAAGGTAGCATGAACACCTATTTTAGAAAATGCACTTATGTCATACCACGAAATCCCGAGAATCTTTTCCCTACCAATTCTACACGTAGAGACAATAATTTGTTGGGAAACCAAACCATCGTGATATGGAAGCTTCATAAGATGTCGTTCATTTTCGAGAATCGTCGGTAGACTTCGCGTGGGAAGACCGTTATGGACACTATTTATTCGAGCCTCCTCCATAAACGTCTTCGTTTTCTATTTTTGTGAGAGTGAAAGGCACCTGATACAAAATCCTGCACTTTGGCCACCCACAGGAGTTCTCATACTGTAGCACTAAGTTCCCTTGTGTACTCATTTATATTGCCAACGGGTGAGTTTCTCACCATCAATACTGTAATGCTTCTTATTCACGTTTAACAATAAAATAATTGGAAAAACTTGTTGTGATGGTTACGCCGGGGCATAATCTATTAGATGACTGCTCGCAAGCTAGGATGACCAAAACAGGTTTTCCTGACTTCGTGGGTGTGGGGCGGACGGGAGATTTACGTTGGGGCTAGTTACGCAATCTTCGTCCCTCTCGGAGAAAGGAGGGAATGGATGCGTGACGAGCTCAAAGTGCGTCTGAGTGGGAAGTTCGAATAGCAGCTGCAAAGGCAGGACGGACGGGCTAATGCTTGAGATGTCAGCTATTTAAGGGGACACTGTCACGAGAATTACATGGTCAGGCTGACGTTTTCAAGTTCTCTCCTTATGGCTCGGAAAAATAGCTCAAAACTAATTATGGTTCCCACTTCTTTCAATAGTTTACATCAAAATTTTCTCTTGTTGTTCTAGGAGATATTTCCTGTATGAGAGAAATTACTTCAATCATTTTCTTGGTGCCGTAGTTCTAAAAATGCCGAAAAATCTCCATGACAGTGTCTCTTTAAGGTGGCTCATCTCAGTTTTTCAGAACCACACCAACCCAACTTTAAAAAGCTAATACTTCACTCTCTTGGATCGGTCGGGCAGGATTTTTGGCAAATTTACTAGAGATTGAATAATGTTTCCAAAAATGTAGATTTCGTTGACATCGGAATTACCATAGCAACGAAACGATGACGTCATGTTTTCTGAAAATCGAAATTTTTCTCGATATCGAGACCTAAACTTTTAAAGCGAATCAACGTCCCTTGTAGTATACATGTAGGTCTTCAACACTGGAACAACTTTCCTGAAAGGTTTCGTCCAGTTTGCTTCATTAGATTTCTCTCTACGAACTCAAAAGCGATGTCTTTAATATTCACATTTTTCTCATAGAAGGCACGTCTTTGATATGGCAGCATCTATGTACAAACTAGTCGATAGAATTTTTTTTAAAATCTCCAGATCGAAAGTTTAACATGTTATGTGCTAAACCCTGAAAATTTCAAAGGCATTGAACCATTCGTTACGGAGAGTTTCGTTATCAGATTTTTTGTTGACAGCTGGTTTATTTCAGAAGTTTCCCTTTTGTCTATGTTCTACATATTTGCGTGCTATGGAATCAGCAAGTTTGTCATACTTGACTACAGCCCGGGTGATCGTGAAAATTTCCTTCTTAATACAATAGCAATTAGCATAAGGCTGTGGTGACGCCTGTGAGACTGCAATGGGCGATGTAGCAGCTCTCGTAAGGTCTCACATGAATGCTCGATACCCTTCGTGAAAACAATAAAACAAACTACAGGAATAATGCCCGTATAGCCCCTAAAACAATAATAACTGCAGTAGAATTGCAAGCTTATGAGAGCTGCTACACTTCCGCTTGCGATGCCTCAGGCTAATTAATTGCTATTGTATTAGGAATAAAATTTTCACGATCGCCCAGGCTGTGGTCAAGGGCGGCACGTCAAGCATGGCAAAATTGCTGATTCTAAAGCACACAAATATGTAGAATATAGATAAAAGAGAACTTCTGAAATAAACCACCTGTCAACAAACATTCTGAAAACGAAACTTTCCGTGTCGAATGCAAAAATACCCTATATTTTTATAATTTTAGCCCATAACATGTTAACCTTTCGATCTGGAGATTTTAAAAAATTCTATCGACTAGTTTTTACATACATGCTCCCATATCAAAGACGTTCCTTCTATGAGAAAAATGTGAATATTAAAGACATTTGCGTTCGTAGAGAGAAATCTGATGAAGCAAACTGGACGAAACCTTTAAGGAAAGTTGTTCCATGCTAAAGGTATAAAACATGGAAAGGACATTGTTTCAATCTTCGGAAAGTCGCCGGAATCAACTAACTAACAGATACTGAGGCGAACTTTTAAATTTTGACTGCAAAATATTCAACTCGCCTTTTTTCAAAAACGCTCTCATAGAATTTTTTCATACTTTGCAGTGTTGAAGACTACATGTATGCTACAAGGGACGTTGATTCGTTTTAAAAGTTTAAATCTCGATATCGAGAAAAATGCCGATTTTCAAAAACCATGACGTCATCGTTTCGTTGCTATGGTAATCCCGATGTCAACGAAATCTACATTTTTGGAAACATTATTCAATCTCTAGTAAATGTGCCAAAAATCCTGCCCGACCGATCCAAGACAGTGAAGTATTAGCTTTTTAAAGTTGGGTTGGTGTGGTTCTGAAAAACTGAGATGAGCCATCTTAACGCACGCTAACTGACCTTGCCACTGATGCCATGCCGGTAATAAACACTGTTTCCTCCGTTAATACCTTAGTACCGTCTATGCCAACAACTGTGGTGCGAGATTGAAGGTGAAAAGCTGTGTAGAAGTAAACTGAATCCCCCCGCCACAGGGACAGCTTGTGCACCTGGTAAGGTGGGTTGGTAAATTGTCACTTAGTAGTCATCCATATAATTATCTTTTATAGTTAAAAATTTGAATGTTGCATTCCTGTCGATCAATCGTAAAACTTGGCGAAGAAACATCTTCGTGAGGTTATTCATCTCAGCGACATGGTTGCCACATACTTCAGTTCCCAAAATTCCCTGACTTTTCACTGAGAAAAATAAACTTTTATTGACCAAATGAATACAAAATTTCAGTTAACTTATAGTACCGGCCCCAGGCCTCCCTTCCAGAAACCTGATGTTCCTTTCGACCATCAATGGTGTTAAGTCAGAGGTGCTACATTTTCAATTTATTTGCCCTTAATTTTCTTCAAAATGTCAGAAAAATGCCAATTTTCTCTGATTCATTGAAATCCCCTGACTTTTCTGACTCTTAAATGCTGTAGACTTCTCCCATCAAGAGGCAACATCTGCTGCACATTCGGTTACCTATTTTGTGCTTCATGTTCACAGTGGTGTATGTACGGGGAATGTGTTGATAACAGCACCATCCCGTCAAGAAGAGACGGTGCCTGGGGTCCCTGGACAGAGTGGAGCAAATGTTCCCGAACCTGCGGAATGGGTGTCAGTACCCAGAAAAGAGAGTGCGACTCACCGAGGTGAGTGGCCTTGTACAAAGTCATAGTTCAGTTTCATTTGAACTATTAGGTAATCTTTTAATTCCTGCAGGTCCTCTGATCTTAAGTTGCTGTTGTTTTGGGGGGCTAGGGACATTGTTCCTGTTGTTTGTTCAATTGTTCTCTCGAAGGGTGGCAAGCCACTTATGTGAGAATTTGCGAAAGCTTCTACCCGACCCAGCACTGTACATGGCTTTGTAAGAAAGTGACCCAAAGTGAGAGAATAAAGCTAACGATCGGAACTGTTCTTAATTTCAGCCCTTTAAACGGTGGCCGCTACTGTGAAGGTGAATCTAGAAAGTTTCGTACGTGTAATGTTAAGGTAAGAGAAACACTATGTTGGCAAAGTTATGTTATGACTGCTCTGTTGAAGTAGAACAAATGAAATCTTAAACAACAATAACTGTTGGAAGTATTAAGTAGAAAGAACAAGAAAAAATACTCAGAAGAGTCATCAAGTCAAATTTCAGTCATAGAGTCATCAAAGAGTCACCAAGTCAAATTTGCCAACATTTACAAAATGATTTAAAAATGTCAAAATAGTCAATTTGAAAGTTTCACCAGGAAGACAGGCACAGAAATCAAGGTTAATCATTTTAACTAAAGGATGTCTATAACGTTCCTAATGGGCTTCCTAATGCTTAATTATTTGATACGACGATGATGCACGTGGCTGAAAAGGGCATTCCTATTCCCCAATAATTCACGAATGTTATTGACTTCTTGTAATGCTAGATATCTACCTCGAAACTATATGCCGCTTATCTCGGGTGTGCGTATCATCTCCGAATACGCTGCAAGTAATAATTTTATCTGCAAAAGGAATTCATTTAGGAAGGCTCGTGTGTTAATTTATCATTTGCTTGATTGAAACGCATCTTGTGTGTAGTAAATCCGTGTTTTTAACCTTCAGCCATGTCCTCCGCGATCCAAGGATTTCAGAACTCTACAGTGTGAATCTTTTAATGGAATTAAATACAGACGAGGGAAACATGATTGGGTCCCTATGATTAGTGACGGTAAGCCCTTAAACTTAAAGCTATACACTGGAGAAGTGTTACGGTATCAATTTTGCTGCCAAGTGGCATTGTAATCCGTGACCGAGGCGTTCTTAATAACTATAAAATCCGTCTCGAAATCTATTTTTTTGGTTATTTATTAACTATTCGTATATGCAAATCACTACATAACTAGACAGAAAAGAGGTTAAATATTTAATTTGCCTACAGAAGACCAGACTGAGCTGTGTTGAATAGGATTCAGAGTTTTCTTATCGAAATTTAGCCACTTTTGTAATTTAAGATAATATATGCAGCGCGCATAATACAAGTGCCATATTGCTATTCGTCAATATAAGTTATCGCCGTCCTTTTTGAGGCAGTTTTGTCTTCATTATACTTATCACGCATGTATCAATTTGAAAAACTGTTCCAGTCATGTTTTGTTTTTTTTTTCAGGCCAGCCGTGTTCTCTATTCTGCAAACCAAAGGATCCGCAATACCGTTTCTCAGCGAAGCTCGCCTCCAAGGTTATAGATGGCACTCCATGTAGGCCTGGTTCAATCGACATTTGCATTGATGGAAGATGTCAGGTAAAGTAACACTTTCTTTATATATAATTCCAAAATTAGCGCAGAAAATAAAATTTCGATTTTCTCCTAAGTAACTTACTACAAAAGTAAGTCGTTGTATTAATATGAAAAAAGAAAGGGAGCGCATTGGCTTCATTAGAGCATGTTCATCCACGTAACTGCCACACCAATCACCATGCCAAACCAATTCATACAATAGCTGAGAGACTCGCGCGCTCATTGGTCGTGATTTGTGGGATATGAGAGTAGTATAGACGCTCGCAGTCGTTTATGACGTAATTTCCGTGGTCTATAAGATTGTATACCAGGGGGAAATATGGTCAATTTGTTAAATATACTCTTCGCTAAATAACTGACAGTTTGGACAGTTTGCTTGCGCCATTCGTGCATTGTCAGTCATACTCATTGTGATAATCCTGAGATACAGTTCACGCTGATCTGCAATCATGTTTTAGTCCCGTTTTCAGTTATGTATTTGTTAAATAACAGTGGAGACTTTTGGTTTCAAATTTTGTTTTTATTGGAACAATGGGATTTGCGTATCGCAGTTGCTGTGTAACGTTGTGTAACACTGCCCACAATTGTCCATTGCTCACCACTGCACTTCTCAGTAGATCAGTGGTTAGAGCATCCGACTAGTGAACAAAAGGTCGTAGGTTCAAATCCCACAGAATCGTTTTCTGAGTTCTCTCCATACTTATCATTTAATTAACAACATATAAAGCGTTATAAAACTGTAGTGACCACGCCCTCAAGTCGCGGAAAGTTGAGATCAAGAGAATAAAGGTTACTCTGCCGGATTTTTAGTGTAATACTACTAAATGTAGAATAATACATGGGTATTCAACTCAATATTTAACAGTTATTCTTCTCGGACTTGCCGGATATGAGCTGATAAATATAACCGAGTTGGTTATATATATCAGCTCATATCCGGCAAGTCCGAGAAGAAAAACTGTTTAAGTAAATTTTCAATTCCGGTTATTTATATTCTCGTAGGAATTTTTAACTGATTACTTGTTCAGTTGCGGACATTTCAGTTTGACCTAAACGAAGCGATTGCGTGAAAAGGCGGCAAAACTAGTGGTGCGTCGCTCACTCTGTAAGTTAAATGAAACACGTGAGAAAAAGCGAGCGAGGCTAGTGAAAATCTTCTTCGTAAATATTCTAGTATCAACCAAAATTGGTTCTGTTAGACCTAACAAGATGTGCTCAACCAAAAGGTAACAGACTTGACAGAATTTTAAGCTTAACTTTGTGATGAAACTTTATTTTCACTTTCTGGGCAAAATAGTTTTGGTTTTCGGATTTTCCTGTGAACGCCGTGTTAATGCCGCTTTACTCGTTCAGTGTTGTATTTTTACCAGCATTTTAATACGATTAAATGTTTCGCATCGAACTTTTTGTTTCTCAGTGGAGTTTGTTTATTCTCTTTAACTAAAAAGTGTTTTTTATAATTAATTACTCTGAGTCGCTTCAATTTCTCGCGGCGAGCAAAATTGTAAACACAATCCGTCTTGTTTTTATCGTTTTACCATATTTGGTCAAGTTAAGGATATTGCCTCAGATCCGTAACGCAGGGAACCAATCAGAAAGCTTGAAAATCAATATCCCGAGGTTGAAAATTTACTAAATTGAGATATTGAGTTGAACACGAGAAGAGAAATTTCATATCTCCAAGCAATCATGTGTGATTTTGTTTACTTTATAAACATGTTAATATCGAAGTTTTTGACAATTTCCCGAAGACTTCCGACCATATTCCCGAAGATTTCCGAAGATTCTCCGAATGTTGCCCGAAGGTCCTATCGACGTTTCCGAGCATTTCCAGAAAATTTCCGAAGATTAACCCAGGTATCCGAAGATTTCCGAGGTTTGCTGAAGACATACGAAGGAATTATCGTGTGTTCAATTACCGTTTTTCTCATGGTCGGAAATCCCTATAAAGCACTGCAGTTTACGCAATAATAATAGTGGTGGAAATTTACCGAGTCCCGAAGCGGCGAGTTAAATACCCACCACTAGCCACCGACACTGAGGTGAATAGTTGTTTTAGTATATACTAAAACAGTGAGATTATATAGCTCAAAAATGATTATTTAAACTCATTTGTTGAACTAAGTTATTTACGTGAGGGTCCGGGAGGATCACGAGTTGCTCGGAGGTGAATAGCAAAGGACATCCCATGTTTGAATAGCCAATCAGCGCGCGCCAACAACGCTATCCACTGTTTTAGTATATACTAATTAAAGATAATTATACCCTCTTAGTTCCAATATTGCTATGGTCCTACCTGATAGTATAATTTTGTAACGTCTTGTATACATTAGGACGTTGGTTGTGACCATAAGATTGGATCAGGAGCACAAGAGGACATCTGCGGTGTCTGTAATGGAAACGGAACAACGTGTCGCACGGTGGAAGGAAGGTTTAACCAGTTGGCCGGATCAGGTATGGTATACAATCACTGACAACTGGTGTTAAATGTCTTTCGCACCACATTTCCCACCGTTTGATATCCGCTAGATAATGGAAGTCGTCTGATTTTAAAGTATTACAGGAGAAAGTATTTACCTTACTAAGCTGGTTCGATTCTGAAAGAATAAACTGAACTTTGAAAAGTATACGAAGTGCTAACTGTACAAGCCGGTTAAAAACTAACGGAGAAACAACAATTAAAACGATTACATTCGATAGAAAATGTTTAAATGATCTTATACTTACCGCTATTGAGGGAACAAACAAGCACAAAGCATCACGACTGTTTTCCTGCAAGTACCAAATCACTTCTTTCTTTCTTCAGGTTACGTGGAAGCTGCGGTCATTCCTGAGGGAGCAAGAAGTATAAGCATAAGCGAGTCAAAACCGTGTACGAGTTTTCTTGGTAAGGATTCATTCAAGAACTTTCAATGTTATTGTAAAAAGACGTCGTATCGATTTTGTTCGCATTCAAAAACTACTAAATCTAAGGGTTTTTTTTGTACTTTGTAACATTCACGACCTGAACCACACGGTTTCCAAACTCAAAGTGAAATCGTACTTGCAGAACTGAAAAGTTAATTGCTGACATATTTCAATGAATAGCTAACAACTCGTTGCAGTTTGAGCAAATTTTGAAAATGTGATTACTTCTTCCAATCAGAAGATTTATGCGTGTTATCTCGAGTTCGTGACTTTGTACGAGCCCTGCATAACTATTTTTAGTATAAATCTACTAGCGTTCTATCAAGAATGCCGTTCTCTGATTGGCTACGCTATCCACTATCTATTCTGCGATAGATGGTGAGTAGCGTAGCAGTGCGGTTGTCAACAAAATGGCGGCCGCTTCTTCACGCTTTCGAAATGTCCGTGAAGAAGATTTAGACAGTTTACTGGTCGAGGCTGTTCCAGAAAAGACAAAAGTCGCCACGACTAGCAGATTTATACTAAAACAATTAGATTATTCGCTCTCGATTTCCGTGCGTGATAGTTGACTCGGGTCACGCGATAGAAATCTCGAGCTCATAATCTAATTGTTAAATATAAATAATCTGCCATTATGTCACTGCGCAACAAATAGCCTGCAGGGATATATTTCTCTTTTTGTATATTAAAAACTAGCCATGGATCATTGTAATTCCTAAATTCCTGAGGGAATTCTTTGGGTGTTTTTTAATGAAACAATTATTCCAATCGCGCTCATTGGATATGAGATAATTAAAGCCAACTCAGCGCTACGCGCCTCGCTGGCTATCTATCGCCTCTTACCCATATATGGTCATGAAGCGATCGTCATCCGTCATCTGTACAGATATCCCGCGATATACGAAAGTTACGATGATTCGTTCGACGTCTCGCAAAGCGCTGCATAACCACGGATTTTCTAGCTGTAAAATGCCCTTCGTTGACAATTTGTTGAATAATAAAACAATTATCTTGCTCAATCTTGCGGAAGATCTTGTGATTATAGCCAACCACGGCCTCGTCTGCTAAGTATCAGGCGACATTCCGCGCGATTTCGCAGGATAATTGTTAAATGTCCAGCAAGCACGAGTGAAATAGTCCAATTATATAACAATTATCCCACAAGAGTGCTTTTAGATAGCCAACGAGGCGCGTAGCGCCGAGTTGATGAAAACCATTTCATATCCAACAAGCGTGAGTGGAATAATTGTTTTACTTTAAGAAACACCTCAAAATTGTTACAAACATTGAGAATAAGATGCACACGCCTACCATAAGAAGTGGTCCATGGTATATGAGCTCATATGCCGTTGCCTCTAAACCAATCAGAACTCAGGAAATATGCCATAGCTAGCTTTTAATAACTTTTAATATACACAGCTCTCAGAGCAGACGCCGGAACTTACTATATTAATGGAAACTGGAGAATTCAACTTCCTGGCGACGTTAACGCCGACGGAACTATATTCCGGTACATGCGCAAAGGAACCTTGGAGAAAATCATAGCTCGCGGACCGACAAACGCTCCCTTGCATATTATGGTGAGTTTTGTATGGATATAGTACTCTTCTAGTTCAAATTAAAACAGTTCGGGTTTGAGATGTATGTACAATACAGCCACATTCACCAAATAAAGTTTGTTTCAAGAGTTCATCCGACTTTTTCAAACTCTCAGCCGACAAACATACAAAAGGAATAACTGATGGGATCGATCGTGTAAGGTAAATAGCTGGTTTTGACCAGTGCATTTTTGTAAAGGAAATCACGTTTGTTGTTGGCTTTCATACAGGTGTTGTATTATGGCTTTAACCTTGGAGTGGAGTATCGATACGCTGTTCCACTTCACGACAACAAGAAGGAGAAAGAAGATGCGAAAAGATATCGATTACTCTACGAAGCATCGTACGGATGGGTTCATGGGGGCTGGGGAGAGTGTAACGTCCACTGTGGAGGAGGTAAAATAAACGGATTTATCACACGATATGCCTCTGGTCGGCAATTTATCTGAGAATCCGACTGTTGTAAAATTAAAACTGGAACAATAAATTTTCAGTTCATTGGTCCTATGGATCACAAAAACAATAGTGAGACACGGACATGCTAAAGGGCTTCGTAATAATGTAATTAACACTAACAGCACAAAGCAATTCCAAGGTAAATCAATACAACCATTTTAAGGAGAGCGTACATGGCCCCTTGAGGATTAGCTTGTGTGGGATGGATTAGTGCTTTCTACAAGAAAACTGATTCAAGACTATTTAAAAGGGGCACTGTTACAAGGATTTCACTGTTCTCGGGTCAATTCTTATCCTGCACAAAAAGCTCCTGCAGAATTACCAAGAAGAATCCAAAGCTTGAAAACTTGGCTAAGTTTCAATCCATTTCCATCCTCGTCATCCGTAGCAGCACAAACGAGTTAATAGTTTCAATGCCGTACTACAGTCTTTGGCAGTAAAACGAGACCATTATTGCTTGGTTTCCATTGATGCTTAGACAGTTTGTAGCTTTGTTAAGTGACGCTACAATAACGTGACAACGCCCCTTTAATGATTATACAGGAATTTTTTCAAACAGTTCTCTTTCCATCCCCCTTGACTAGTATTACTGGTCTGTTATAATCTTTAATGCGAGTGTTTCAAATATTTAATAATTTGCAGGCATTAGAAAAAGCTTACGAGTGAGGTGCATTCGCTTTTATCGTGGAAACATTTCTTTGGTAGAAGACTTCTACTGCAAAGGGGCAACAAAGCCACGACAGGAAGAACGAGTATGCAACGTGCATCAGTGTCCAATATGGTAAGTGTAATCATATATAAAAGAGAACTGAAAATATTGCTAAATCGAGCGCGTTTGCAAACTTTGCAGGACTAAGCCCGGAAGCAATCAAACCATACTCAGTTTGCAGAAATGTTTACCCCTACCAACAACTGATACTGGATGGATAGAAAGATGGATTCTAAGAACTGTTTTGAACTCACTTTTGATTATCTTGCTCCTGAAAAAGCGAAATTAGTTTAGGTCAAGAGAAAATTTCTGTTGGTTACCCGTTTGACATAACGAGTATAAAATGCATTTGAAGTCAGTGATAAAAGTTCCACTATCGCTAAATTATAACACAAGATTTACCCAGCACTCGTACTAACCCTTGTTAGTTGTCAGGAGTAATTTCCGCAAACGTTATCTAAAAAGTCAGGTTGTTTGCACTGATTTTTATCGAAAGCAATCTGGGGGACTTTCAAATTTTAATTAAAAGGAGGGTGAATGTAATAAATGGGAAAGCAGCGCGTCAAATTTCATAGCGTATTTCTTGCTTGATGTAAGCACTTTCACACTATGCACTTTCAGGGACCTGTTGCCACTACGTCGAAAAGGTCGTTTAAAGAGGTTTCGACGAGTACATCTGAAAATGTCTTGGTTGTTTGAAGATAAAAATCAATCATAGTGTGTACAATAATAACTATTTATGTAGATTACTTTAATTTATTTTTGCTAGCACGCCCTTACTAGTAGTCTTAATTACATCTCTAATGTTTCAATAATTTATGCCAATCTCACTGAGATGCTACTCGCACGCTACCTTTTTAAGAAAATGGTTTTTAGTACGTGGCAACTACTAAATCATCTTGCTTAATCGAAAGAAAACATATTAAGCTTATTTTCCTGAACGGATCACTAACAATAAATAAAACTGTTAGTTACAAAGAACCGTTTTGGAAGAAATAAACGTCTGGATAGTTCAGGGCACACAACCTCAGTTGTGTTCTGGTTTCTTTTTATTTGCCTTCCTTGCACCTTAGTTAATACATCCATCTTCCTGTTGAAGATGTTACAGAGATTTCAATTGACAGATCGTTAAAAGAGGTTTCAACACTTCAGAAAATGGCATGTGCTTCCTATTTACCGAGAGATTTTAAGTCCCAAAGAAATGTTTGGTTTCCTTTTGCGAATTTCACAAACGTAAAAGGTCTCCCAATATAACCATTTCGTTACGCAATAAAGGAAGCACAGTTAGTTTTTTAGTTATTAATTTTTAATACACTTTCCGCTAATGAACTCTGAATATATCCGTCCTGGGTATGATTACAGCCTTACAAGAAGCTCTCACAATAATATAAATTCTTTAATTTCCTGCAGGGTGTTTCTTGTTCTTTCAAATTTTACAGTTGTTGTGACGCAGACAATTTGTAAGTTCGAATGCAAAATTGCTGACGACAGAACTTATTTTCGTTTTTCGGCTAAAAGGCAAATTTATATCATTAGATTGAAATGTTTTTTTTTCCTTAAAAAAGGTAAACATTAAGGATAAGAAAAGTAAACTAGCAGGGTAATCTTGAATTCTAATTGCAGGAAAATTAATTTCCTTTTGATAAATTTCGTTCAGGCGTTATTTAGGTACTCAAATGCTGTAGAATAAAGTGCTGTTAATTTTAAGGAAATCCCAGTTAGAATAAGTCTTAATACGTTAACGCCTGGAGGAGTTAAATGGTAACAAACTTTGCTTGGCTGTCACTTCCAAAATCCACTTGTCTTCAAATTTATAAATATGCATAAGGAAACCCCACAAGTATTTATAAGCTCACGTCAAAGTCTCTTTTATTCGCAATCAATTCTACCTGCCCTTCAAGTCACCCTTTTTTCAAGTTTTACATTAAACTCTCTCTGCGGACATCCTGATTGTTTGGAATACTGGTCAAGGTTTTCTCAAAAGAACGACGGTAGGGAAGAACGTTTATACAAAGCACTGACGCTTTCGTCGTTATACTTGACGTTCTAGATCTCTGAAAACTCGCGGATAAATAACACAGGCAAAGACGAATTCATGTCCCTTACGCACAGGACAATTACATTACGCTAATCTGGGGCATGGTCATCTTCGTCTTATCAAGAGCATATTTTGGCATACAGTGGCAGTTGAACGTAAGCTTTAAACCATGAATCTTACAAATTCTCGAGGCAACGAGACTGTTTTAAGTCGCGATAAAGCAGGAGTAATCCTGCTCTTTGTTCGTTCTCGCAAAGAAGCCCCACTGTCGTTTTTGACTATTCTATCAATAGCAGTTCTATTAATTGCGTTGGGGGTACTCGTGAATGGAGCCATTAGTCTTGTGATGCTTCGTGACAAACGCTACAAAAGGAACACCTCAAATTTGTTCATTTTGCATATGTCAATAACAGAACTGGTTTCACGCTTGCTCATCTTTCCAATTGTTGTATATTACCTGGTGGCAGGATCGGCAATTGAAAACGCCCAATGCAAACTTCTTACATTAGTTTCAAAAACCCTCGCTTCGGCCACTTTTATAAGTTTAGCTGCCATCGCAATTGACAGATATCAAAATATCCTCTGTCCTATGAAAGCTCTAACGTCTGTGAGAAAGCCTATTCATCTGGTTTTTCTGGTTTGGTTGTACGCCATTGTGGTATCAGTTCCTCCTGTGGTGAGCACAAAAGGTATAACTGTTAACGAGATACCAGAAGCTCAGGGAATGGCTTGCGAAAACTGCACTGAAATGAAGATTTGCGACATTCCACAAAAGACCATGGGCCAAGTATCAACAACTTCGTATTTTGCATTCGCTTTTCTCGCTCCACTGATTTTGATCTTCGTACTTTACACGAAAGTCGTCATTTTCTTACATCAGAGGAGCAACAGTGGGATGATGCACAAAGTGGCGGCAAGATCAAAGTCCAAAGCAGTTCGCATGCTTGCTTTAGCCGTGATTGCATATGTTTTGTCATTAGGCCCGTCAGCTCTACTGGCCATGCTGAGGTCTTATGGGCATTTCAACAACACTTCCTTTCATAACTTGTTTGCAGTCAGTTGGATCGTCGAAATTGTAACACTTACCAGCTCCCTTGCAAATCCAATAATCTATGCTTACTATAATGGGGACTTCCGAAAGGAACTAGTGAGGCCATTTTGCAAAAAGAAGGTAAAAGCACCTGCACTTTTGTTGAGTTTACAAACTCGTGCAGGTAATAGCATTTATGCGCAGAATCAATGAGAAGCCTCTTTCACTGAGAGGTGTGACACTGCAGACCATAAGACTGATCTCACGGAAATGCAACTTTGGAATCCGTGGTATCTACCTAAGATTTGCATGGTTTGTGTACACACTTAGTAAAAGCTGGATGCGTGGAATCATGCAACTTTATAAATCAATATGTCAGACTTTGGTGTTGTAACATTAGCAAAATAATTATTTGTCACTTTAAAATAAAAAATCAAATTTCATACTGATAACTATAACAATTATCATTAATTAGTAAGTATCATACCGTAGAAACCCAGTTATATAAGCTCTGTATATATGCGTTCAACTTAAACTGTATTGTAATTGGAAGATTAAAGTATAATTATATCACGAGTGATAAGATTAAAGGAGGGGGGTGAATAGGTTCGCGGATCAACGGATTTAGCCTTAAAAAGCACACGGATTGCGGATTTCATTGAAAAATTAAGCGGATTGGCGGATTTCGAAAATGCAGTGGATCACGGATTAGCTGATAATTTGAACCCGGATTCCGGACTCTGTATGCCATGAAGCTCGGTCGTGTCCTTGGCGTATCTTCAGTCTTGGTCTCAGTGTTCTCGTTTTGTCCATTTTATGTTTGGACGAGACCCAAACCATCGCTTTACAATAGGACTGTCGCAGAAAAAAGCAATGAAACGAAGCCACTTGAAAAATTGCCATCAAAACAACATCTACCGTCCTTTCAGTGAAACTGTTGCACAGAAAGTTTTCAAGGAATGTGCACGCGGATTTGAACGAAAACAGTGGCGGATTGACGGATTTGGCCAAAAATAGTACGGATTGGCGGATTCGCGTACCCCTATTGACCCCCCTCCTAAAGAGAGTGTTTATACAACATTGAGATCTGCGTAGCTTGCGAACAAGCTAAACGCACACAAAAAAATCGGCGGTGGCGGGGAAATTATAAACTTGGCATAAGAGTTATATTAAACATAAAGGAGTTTCATAAACATTCGACATTTTCGTACATGAAACACTGAATTTTTAAAACTTTAAACATATCTATCATACATCAATATTTCCATATTTGCAATATGGTCTCGTGAGTTAGGCTGCTCTTACAAAATGTGTATAATGTTTTCCTTGCTCACTTTGAGAAACCCCGAATATATATTATTCTTCGCTTATTATTCTAAAACTTTCTACAGTTTACTTCTTGGATAGTAACTGAACACATTACAACAAATTAATATTATCAACCAATTGCTATTGTATTGTGATTACGAGTAATGAGAACATAGTGATATGAGTAGTTGAATAAAATATATTTAAAGGAGGCTATAGAGAAGTAGTCACTTGTGAAATGAGAGTGATGGAAAATTTTCAGCTAGAAATGTATAGTTTATCAACAGACTACTAGGTTTTACAGCTCACTGCCTCTGAAAAATACCCGCAGAATTCAACCAGCATTTCAGAATACTTTTCGAGGATTGATCAGCAGCCCAATGCTGGGGGTAAAACGTATCGATCGTGGATCTTCACTATCTGTACTTGTCAATAAGGGAATCCTTTTTCACAATATTTGCCTCGTTAGCATAAGCGATTCAGTTTCTGATGGAGCTCCAAAAAAATCAGTTCAGAATATTGAAAGTCCATAGCACGATGAACTCTGCCAATGAATTTCAGCTCGATGTATTGAATTCTTTTTTTCTGACGCGGGTTTAAAAATAGGTCCGCAATGCGTACATGTGTCTTGTGCTAGGTAACTGAGTGGTGATTCAGGAAATGATTATAGTGAATGGTAAAAATTCTGACTATTTAGAGCATTCAAAAGTTACAAATACCGTGCATCATTTGTTCTACGACCTTGTCAACCTTGCAAACTGATTTGAATGTATATTTACAAAGACTTGATGTGATGCAAATCCGAATGTCACAGGAAACAGACGTCTGTTCCAAAGCTAGCTGGAAGGAATTTTATTTTTGCATAACATGATAGTTGTAACGATTAAGGCCTGGATCAAACGTCAAACTTTTTATGTGCTGAACCGCATTACTGGTTAGATTAGATTTAGCACATGAAAGATCAGATTTGGCACACGAAAAGTAAAGTTCGACGTATGAATCAATCAAGTTTGGTAGTTTTGTATTTGGGTCAACCTGTCGTTCTATTCGACTGGGCTTCTAGGATAAACCAGCAAAAGATCAACTTCAGTTCATACATCGATCTTTACATGTGCATAAATTACACTAAGAAAGCAGCATAAGATCATGAATGGAAATATAAAACAGTTGCTGAACAAAAACAATAAAATGAGGATTCCATGATAACAGCAATAAAATGGCTGTTTACAGACTAACATTTCCAGCTACTTTACTTTGTTGGATGAGAAAACAAAACAGACTATGCGAATTGTCTTCTTCTGTGAGTTCTATAACTTCAACAGTATTAATCCATTCCTGTTGTCACTCGTGCCAAGTTATGTCAGACTGAAGTATATGAAGAGACAACAGCAACACAATTATAAATTAATAGCAATAATAAAGTTGACAGTTTGTCAATTATAGTTACAGAAATGACTGGAAGACCGGCACGTCTTTGATCATATGCTACATGCTACATGTATAACTTATAGACTCTCCAAATGGATTTTCTGGGAATGCATTTCAGCTTACGTATAGCTTGCAGTGGAAGCTTCCTCATCAGTGCTAACCATTGCATGGAAAGATTCATAAAACTAACGTTGGGCAATAGTTATCAAGATTACAAGTGGTAGCATGAGTTTGTGGAAATACAATCACACGTATATATATTGCACGTTTAGGATCCTTTCAACAACAAAGCATTTTCTAGCGATTGTTGACATCTCCCTGATACGACTTTTTTTAAAATATCAATCCCTCAGCTTGCTTCGAGGCAAAATGTATTCCCCTATTCGGTATATAAACTACAGAATACAGGGCCACTTCATATAATTACAAGCCATATTGAATACAAATACTCCTTAGTCGTTCGACGAATATGATGCAAAAGGTCTCGAAGCATGTAAGCTTAAATTTCCCAAAATGGTGTTCATAAAGCTTTATTCGTATTCATATCAATACTTCGAAAGCTATTGTTTACTTAGGCACCACAAAGCTACGCCAAGTAAGAAACAAAAAGCTCACTCACCGATCAGATTGCCGCTTGCTTCGTGGAAAGCACATGGTGTTGACGAAATACTCGAAGCTTGCTTCGTTGAAAGCACATCGTTCAGCACAATTGTTGTCCTTACTATACAATTTCTCCTTGAATATTACACCCAAAGAGCTAAAAAGTTCACCACATACTAATTTTCACTAGCTCTTTAACTGTTTGGAATCCATTCATATCTAACATGTTGCCTAACATGTTGTACTTTACCAGTAAGATATATTTATCAACATTTTAATCGCCACATAAAACATTGTGGGCTTGTTATCTCTTTCGCTGTATCTCACAAACAAAAGATTTGAGAACAATCTTCAATAATTACTCGCCTCAATCGTTGTTTTAAAATGTTACTTCAATTGTCAGTAGAGCGATAAATAGTGGCAAGCAGAATAATGAATAGGCGAATATTATTAAATGTTGTAAGGCTGAGTAAGGTTTAATTTACGCCAAGAGAGGATAAAGGGTAAGAGAGATAATCCCCGATATGGGCCCTATTCCAAAAGTAATCCGTCTCAACTTATTTTAGAACGCTCTCGTTCTCGCGCGCAGAATATTACCAGGACGGACGACTCTTTTTCCATAGTCGTTTTCCAGTGTCACTTGGTGTAGAAACTCTCTTGGAATCGTTTTCGTCTACAAAACATATATCCACGTTTTCCCCCATTTTATTTGAGGCCGGCCTTGCACAATGCGTAAGGGTTTTGTGTAGATGATCTGCGTGGGCTATCTACGCCATCAAAGTTCGCGCCATTTGATCTTTTTGGGATAGGGGTGACCTAAAAATAACTTGAGACGGATTACCTTAGGAATATGGTCTTACCTTAGGTATCTTGCCCTTTATCCTCTCTTGTTTACGCTCACGCGTCTAGTCATATAACATCTTACGAGAAACAAAGAGTGGACTACAGATTAAAATGCTTTCTTCAAGTGCTCTACTTTATATGCAAATCTTATTTAATGTTCTACAGCTGGGCAATCTCTAATTGAAGACTACCCACCCATATATTACCCATATATTAAGATGTAGAAGAGAAGAGGAGAGGCTATATTTCTTCTAATAATGGACAGACTTTCACGAGATATCACTAGCAAAGAGTTCAATAAAACAAATTGAATCATTTATCGAAGATCACATCCCCGTTCGTAAATTGGAAAAAGATTGGCTCACATATAAGTGACAGAAGAGTATAGTATCTCATGGACATAGTAAACATGCAGAGGATCACAGTTCTCTTCCTCACTTACTAAAGTGAGCCTGTCCAAACTCCGAGAAAAGTGTTCATCGTTTTATTCATATGTATCGTGATCACCTGAAGTTTCGCTGTCATTCGAAATGTCTACCGAAGCTACCAAGAATGCTATAAATTCAACGGAGACAAGTCCGTATGGCAGTGGCTCAACGCTCTTTACGAAGCAAGAACGGTCTTCGCTGTGATTTTGTCAGTTAACCTGTTTGTTCTCGTGTCGGGAATTATTGTGAATGTGACGATCTGTTACGTGATGCTGCGTGGGAAACGTTACAAAAGAAACAGTTCACATTTCTTTATTACGCATTTGTCCGTGGTGGAGTTGGTTTTCCGCCTACTTGTGTTCCCATTAATTATGTACTTTGCAGTTCCGGCATCAGGAAGTAAAGCTCTTCAGTGCAAAATTATAACGTTTTTCACAAAATCCTCCACCTCGGCCATATTTATCAGTCTGGTTGCCATAGCTGCCGACAGGCACCAAAATATTTGCTACCCTTTGAAGGCGTTAAAGTCACAAAGGAAGCCTTTTGTACTTGTTTGCCTTATTTGGCTGTATGCTGTCATTGTGTCATGCCCTTTTGTTATCAGCGTGGATGCCATCTCTGTCCTAGAAATCCCCGAAGCTCGAGGCATGGACTGCGAGGACTGTGCTACAAGAAACTTTGCGATATTCCACAAAACCCGCTGGGTCAGTCTTCAACAACCTTGTATTTTCTTCTTGCATTTGTTGTCCCACTTGCCATCATATTTGCGTTGTACATCAAAGTGGCCCTCTTCTTGCATCGCAGAGGCAACAGAGTAGAGATGCAACAAGTAGCGGCAAGATCGAAATCTAAAGCAGTACGCATGCTTATTTTAACTGTATTTGGTTATGTCCTGTCTCAGGGCCCTGCTGTTGTTCTTGCTATGTTGAGATCTTATGCAACTCTGAACAGTACATCGTTCGACATCCTGTTACTGGTTAGTTGGATGGCCCAATTTCCAACTTATACAAGCTCACTAGGTAATCCGTTGATTTATGCCTACTATAACGGTGATTTCAGAAAGGAAATCATACGTTTGTTTCGTAGAAGCCAAGGTCCAATAGAAAACTCATATATGGTTACATTCACAAAATATTTAATTAAATTTGCAACAGACTACAAAGACAAATGCAAACCAGGATAAAATGTAGGGCAATAACTCGGCCTTAGACTATCGAGTTGTTGGGCTGCAAAGTCGAGATATAATGATATTCCGTCTAAAAAACCTTACCACTGGAATATATAAATGCAATGTCTTAGGGAACTGTCGTATTGGAACGTGAATCCGAGCTAAGTTTCCAATATCAGTCCCTCGTTTAAAGTTTTTGCATAATTATGTTGGCATTCATTTTGCCTCATCGCCATCAGCCTTTCTTATCGCGAGGAAAAATTCTACAAAATAAAACCACTGCTTGCGCTGTTGACAGGTTTTATTTGTGTAAGGCATGTTTTTGAGGTTATACTATACTGAATGTTTTTACATATAAATAACAACTTAAGTCAGAAAAAGTTGATCTGATTTCCGAACGCCTCTTTCAATAGTTATATATGAACACAATCAATAGTTTATGATAAGAATAACATTTTAAAGTTTATAGGGAAGATATCAGTGACGTCACCCATTGTCATTAATGTGACAACCAGAAAACTACTGGCTAGTGAAACAAAGGGCTCTTTTGTTTAACTTGTTGGCTATTTAAAAAACAAAAACAACGTTTTTAAACAAATATCTTCCCTATAGGAACGATGTAATCTGAATTACTTGGGGTATAACTTATTTTCTCGAGGGCCAATAAAATTCACAGATTCGTCCTGAATTATGAAATATCAAATGTAAACAAAAACGTCATACAATTATGTTAATTAAACCATAAGTTTGGAAATAATCATTGTGCATAAATTGAATCAACTCTTCCCGGCTGTTTATTTAGACCGAAGGCTTTTAGACATAAAAATTGGACATAATAACGTATATCTTCCGTTATTTGCCAATTTATTGAGCAGACAAAAACTTTTTCTCATTAGTTGTTCTTAACGTAGGTAAACAAAATTTCTTGAAGAAAGTCCAAATAAACAATAGCTTCCATTCGGCACGAAAATATCCACAGATGTTTGTCCGCGGACATTATCTGTTCCGAGACGCGAACAGTTTTCAAATAGCGAATCTCGAGGAAAACTTTGAGCTTCGAGGAACAGGAGGCTATTGTGTCTATTTTCTGAAGACTGTTTAACACCTAAACATTCTTATGGGCGTTATAATTGTTCAGTTCTATTCAAACGAACACTTTACTCGGGATGAAAACTAAACATGCGGACATAAATCTCAAAATTAAAAACCTGGGGAATATCGCTTGGGGACACGCTTGGGGTATATTCTCGGATATTCCCCAGTTGACGTGTTTAGGCCAATCGCGCGTGCGAAAAAATATTTGATGGATTATAATCACGGTTATTTTAGAATATCTCTCTAAATGCTGTTAAAAAAATTAATGTTAGTAATCAGCAAATTAATCAGGTGGGTTTTCTGAAATAAAGCTAAATGAAACTGATGGGCTTTATTCGTGTGGCGGCCATATTGGCCATAGACAATAGATTTCGTACCCCGAGCTCCGAGTTGAAATGTTTGGGAACGAGTTTCAGCGTGGCAAAACAAAAGTTTCCAATCCCTCAAAACTCAACATGGCCGCCGTGTGATTAAGGCCCAATAAGGAATCTCTTTGATGTTAAAGCTGAAAGTATGTAAATGCTATAGATAACGTACTAATTTGAACTTTCTGTAAGGTTGTGTCTTTATCAAGATATGCATCGAGTAAAACTCCGTATATATGACGAATTGGTTTTCCACAAATCAAAAAGCTACAGTAAGAAAACGAGTATTACAGATCGAAGACATAGTAACTCCATAGCCACGAAATAATACTTTTATTCACGATGGTTTGATTAGCTCTATAGTAATTTTTCCTCCTCGCGGAAAAGGAAAAGCCAATAATTAGTTGTTTTCTATATTTGAGTTCCCAACTCCATGTGCCAAAGTTTGATTGTTTAGTATTAAGTTTGATTGACGTTGTTTCAATTTCAAATAAAATAAATCAAACCTTGTACAGAATTACAATATAAGCAGATAAGCAGTCCATTGCATTTATTTGGTTCGAATATCTCCTAGATAAAAACAACATTTTTGGTAAATTACACTCTCGATTAAACAGTCATTTTTAACGCCCCTTTCCCCTTTCTTACTCCAGATGCATTCTTAGTCGATTTTGTTAAAATCAGTTCTTTCATTAAAGCAGGAAATGTTAATAACGGCATGCGCATGTGTTTGTGATTAGACTTTTTATTTCAACCAGCTTGCGAATGATTCGAATAAACGAGGGCGGGATCATAAAAAGCATCTACTCCGATGAAAGAAAAAGAATATTCTGCTTCACTTCTACTCAAGTAATACACTCAACTAATACATGGACCTGTAATTGCCTCGTGTACAAATACCGGAGATTCAACGTCAAATGGACGGATGTTGGCTCCCGCGCATGCCAGTCTCAAACGAATAATTCGAGTGTTTATTCAAACAATGAGTCGTTTCCCAAACCATCCTTTTTCATACATATAGCATTCACTGAACACAAACACACCGTCATTAATTTCTTTGGCCTTTATATTCACTTGGGTTTCAATTAATAATTAGCTTTTCAAACAAATGTGTTAATTGCCGAAGATTTGGAACACACCTCCCACCCATCCACTTCATACCATGTTTCAAATAATACCTCACATTAAACAAGAAAATTAATCATTCGCCCCAAATGTATATATTTGTTTCATAAAAAACACCTCTTACTTATTTACTCTGGTTTCTATAGCTGCACTACAATAGTATTTATAAAATTCATCACTTTCTGTTAGTCTTCTTTGAAACAGTCATATCAGAGATTTTGTTTGACGTGAATTAAGTTTGTTTAGATTTCGTTTAGATTTCGTCCAAGTAATATTTAAATTCTATATTTACTGCGCAAACCAAATATTTTGTTTTATATGTAATTAGCGGCTTTCGTCAGATTTTTACATTCAAAATCTGCCACACGCTACGCCATTCAAAAGCAAAATTCAGTAACAACGAAGCATCAAATCGTTGTTGTGCCATTCTGTGCCAATAGGTTATTTTAATGTAACATAACAATGGTGATCATATGATTGCAACTAATTGACAGTTTCAAGAAACAAAAATTAGCCTGAGCAAACGAAGTTGTATACCAAAAGCCTCAGTTGACGTCTCTCCTTTGCCGTTGGCATTGCTCGTTGACGTTTCCTGAGAAAATGTAGATGTCGTGAATACATGTATTAATATCCAGAGATGTTTTATAGCTGTTAACAATGGTCGACAACATGGCCGACACAAACCACAGCAATATAAGCGCCGTCTTTACCGGCAGTGGCTCGACCTTGCTGCTCATTCGTTCTTACAAAGAAGCCAGGAACTTCTTCGCTATTATCCTGTCTATAAACGTTCTTGTTGTCGTATTGGGAATCATTGTCAATGCAGCCATTTGTTATGTTATGTTCCGCCGGAAACGCTACAAAAGAAACAGTTCGAATTTCTTCATTATGCATTTGTCCGTAGTTGAGCTGGTTTACCGCCTACTTGTCTTCCCCATAATTGTCTACTTTGCAGTCCCATCATCAGAAATTAAAACTGTGCTGTGCAAATTTATGACGTTCTTTGCAAAGACTTGTGCCACGGCCGTATTTGTTAGTTTGGTCGCCATAGCTGCTGACAGATATCAAAACATTGCTCATGCTTTGAAGACCTTCAAGTCAGAGAGGAAGCCTGTTTTACTTGTTCTTCTGGTTTGGCTGTATGCCGCCATCGTGTCGGGTCCTTCTGTTTTCAGTGTGGCTAGTATTCCAGTTCTGGAAATTCCCGAAGCTCGAGGAATGGCATGTGAGGATTGCGCTGACAAGAAACTTTGCGATATTCCACAAAATCTTCTTGGCCAGTGCTCCACCTCGTTGTTTGTTCTCCTTGCATTTGTCTTTCCACTTGCCGGCATATTTGCCTTGTACACCAAAGTAGCAATCTTCCTGCATCACAGACGCAACAATGGAAGGATGCACCAAATCACGGCAAGATCAAAGTCCAAAGCTGTGCGCATGCTCGTCATTACCGTATTTGGATATGTCCTTTCTCTTGGCCCCGCTGCTGTTCTTGCAATGTTAAGATCTTATGGTGCCCTCAACAACTCCTCATTTGGCGCCATGCTACTGGCAAGCTGGATGGTCGACCTTGCTACATATACAAGCTCGCTTGCAAATCCTTTGATTTATGCATACTATAACGGGGATTTCCGAAAGGAAATTGTCCACTTGTTTTGTAGAAGAAACGATAGAAAAGTGGAACCATCCACCGTTATAACATCAAGTAGAATTAGTTAATTGAAATAAGCTTCTAGAATACAGTTAGGGTGTGTTTCTTTAAAAAAATCCAAGATTGGATTCTTAAATCCGAAAGCGGATTTTGCGTTTCACGCTTTAATGAACCCAAGATCACTCGGATTATGGTGCATTAAAGGAACCGAAGAATCCACTCTGGGAAAGGATTCTTCGTTTTCTTTGATACACCATGATCCGAGTGATCTTGGATTAATCTCTTCATTAAAGAAACGCAAAATCCGTTTTCGGATTTAAGAATCCAATCTTGGATTTTTTTAAAGGAACGCACCCTTAGTCTTGAAATGCACGCCTAAATGAATAAATTTTAAAAAGTTCCCTCAACTTAACCGACAGTCAAGGTCCAGAGTAAATTATTTTTCAGTGTTTGCTTTCGGATGTATTTTTTCATACGGCACGATTTTTTCCGTGGAGAACAAAATCTCTTTGACAGCTATTCGAGAACTAGGCGCTTAGATTATACATACAATTCATTTCCGTAAAAAAATTATTTGAAATTACTTGGACATTACTTAACGGTGCAGTCATACAAATATTGTACTGAATTGTAAATTGACTATGGATTCTCAATGGTGACAAGTGAAATAAGAAAACAATTTCAATCCTTATTTTCCAACCGTTTAAAGTCGATCTACGTCACACGTGACGTGTTTTCAAATCAACGTTTCACTTTTGAACGCATCAACTTCAACACTAAATTAACTTCGTCAGTTTTTCAATTTTAGTTTACATATATGATTTTTGATTTTTTAAATCATTTTGGTGATATTATTTTGAGCTTGCATCCTGTAATTCGAAACTTTCCGAGAAACTATCAACATTTCCAAAACCGCCCCAAAGACGCTGAGGCTAATGTTTCCCTTTCCTGAATCGCCTATCTAGTACATTTCAGTATCTTTTGCAATGCTCAAAAAATTTCATATTATAGCTTAACTTTTCTTTTTCTTTCGTACTATTCAATTTTGCCCTTAATATCTAGTCTCGTTATTTCCGTGAGTAATGATATTATAATTGTAAGTTGAGATAGTTAATTTGAAGTAATGTGTATATAATTGTATTGTTAGTAATGATACGTAACGTGTAAGTAATGCTGGTATGATAGTAAGTAATTTTTAGTATTAAGTGATGTTAGTGTTAAGTACTGTAAGCAATGTTAGTGTTGTAAGTAATGTTAGTGCTGCAACTAATAATTAGAAAAAAACATTTTCAAATTTCCCAATTTCGGACGTTACAAAGCGAAATTTGAATTTGCGTTTTAAATTGGCAAATTGTGGTCACTCGTGACTGACTGTATCTATAAGCGAGGGTACAAAATTGAAAAGATTTTGGTTCAATTTAATGAAATACACTTTACGAGTCCCAGTTGGGCGACTCGATTAAAAATGGATCAATCTTTCAAAGGCGTTTATTCGTTTTAGATCGTCCTGACAGTCATCGTTTTCAACGTTACTACGATATGACTATATTACACACCAAGGGACCTTTCGGACGAAATTTGCATTACTGTT
Source organism: Blastomussa wellsi (assembly GCA_947652115.1). NCBI lineage: Eukaryota > Metazoa > Cnidaria > Anthozoa > Scleractinia > Plerogyridae > Blastomussa > Blastomussa wellsi. Next base: position 16,548,105 of record OX393563.1, on the reverse strand, counting down.
CATGGGAAAATACAAACAAATTATGAAACTTCATACCAACCATGGAAGAGATTTGCTATTGATTTAGTTTTAATATTGCATTAAAACCCAATTTCAGTTTTCAGACACATATTCAAGCTTGCGCCAATAATTATTTATCACAAAAAATCGAAAGCATTTAAATTTTCGGTAAAAGTTTATCAAAGAAACCATCACCTCTTTCCACATTTCCAACATATTGACAATAACTGCTTTCTAAACATTATTCACCGAGGTTGCCCTCATAGCGAATCAGTGATAATCATATATCTGCGAGAGAAGTAGCTCTCTTACGTTATAAGCAGTGGCGGACCTAGGAAGGGGCCCGGGGGGCCGGACACCCCCCTCCCACCCCTTTATGCGCGAACATTTTAAGGCTCGAAGGGCCGGAAAAGTTTTTTCAACTTGTAGCTGTTGGAAAAATGCTGGATACCGTTGCCAGCCTTAATTAAGAAAAACTTGCAAGGCTTGGGTTTAGTAAACTTCGGATTTAAATAGTCCCTAATACAAAGGAAAATGCAAAGAAAGGGACAATGGGCGGTACGTAACGAGAGCTGTCCATTTCAAAAATGGTATGGTTTTCCATCGTTGTATATTATGTGAGACGCCAAAGTCATGCACTACCTCCGCTAACAAAATCGGTATTTGGTGGTTTGAAAAGTGGACCTTTATTACGCATTTATTATTCTTTTGTGTTCATGCTAATCTGCCCGCCCAACCTCATTTCTGAGTTCAAGTTCTTTTGTTCGTTGAACATGCTGGCGAGGCTGGGCGAGCAGATTAGCATGAGCACAAAAGAATAACAAATGCGTGACAAAGGTCTTTTACAAAATCTCATTAACCCAAAAAGATCGAAATCATAAACTTATCAACGCTTTGATTTGAGTAAAGAATAAAAAAAAAAAATGCCATATAAAGAATGTCAATCAAAGGGACAAGGTGTCGTTCTAAATGGTGTGTCTAGAAAATGGTAAGGTTTTCCATCATATTTCTTATTTGAATCATCAAAATCATTAATTACTTCCGCAAACCATGCAAGTACTGTAAGTTCTTATTAACTCAGAAAAGATCGAGACATCAGTCATGAAGTCTTGGGTTTACAAAACATCACCATTAAAAATTAAAGAATTAAAAAATAAATGTCAAATAAGTGCGAGGTGGTATGGCTTTCCATCGCATGTCTAATTACAAATGTCAAAATCATGCATTACTTCAGCAAACAATGACGGTCATTGGTCTTTGAATAGTATTATCAATATGTGACAAAATCTTATTTTGTCAGAAAAGATCGCAGATCGACAATACGCCATTTTACAGTTCTGTGCTTAGTTACCAAGCCTTTGAGTGGAAGTGAAGCTGAAGGTGACCTTGCATAGATACAAACCCTCTTGCTTTTGATATGTAAATCGTTTTGTTGTCATGCTAACTAGTTTCTGGTCGTTATCATGACAAGGTCACCCGAGCCTCGCTTTCATACAGAGGCCTGGTTACATTTTACAGAACTGTAAATGGTCTATTCGCAGCACGTTCCAATAACTGGAATACAACACAACTCACCAAATAGTAAGAGCGGACAAATCCTTCTTCTTATTTGTTTGTATAAAGAATCAAGAAACGCGTTTCAAATTATTCTATCAATAGCCATACTTTTAATTGTGCTGGGAATAGTCGTGAATGGGGCCATCTGTTTTGTAATGCTTCGAGGCAAACGCTACAAGAAGAATACTTCAAATTTCTTCATCTTACATCCGACTGTAACAGAAGTGTTTTTATGTTTGGTGGTTTTTCCGATGGTACTTTATTTCTTATTGTCAATGTTCGAAGCAAACAGCATTCAGTGCAAAGCTCTAACATTCTTTTCAACAACCTTCGTTTCGGCCACATTTGTAGGCTTGGCAGCCATTGCCGCAGACAGATACTAAAACATCATCCATCCGATGAAAGCCTTGAAGTGGAAGAAAATTCCTCGCCATTTAGTTGTACTTGCTTGGTTGTACGCTACAGTGGTATCAGTTCCCTCTGTGTGGAGCGTGAAAAGCGTACCTATGTACGAGATCCCAGAGGCTCAGGGAATGACTTGCAAAATTTGCACCGACATGAAGATTTGCGACATTCCACAAAACGCAGTGGGTCAAGTTTCCACAACTATCTACTTGCTTTCCTCGGTCCGCCAATCGTCATTTTTGTTCTTTACACAAAAATTGCTTTTCTTCTTGCATGCAAGAAGCAACAATGAGTTGATGCATAAAGTGGCATGCTGGCAGTACGCATGCTCACTAGCTGTAATGGCATACACATTATCTTTCAGGTCCAGTGCTCTCTTTGCCATATTCAGGTCTCGTGGATTTCTTAAGGTTGGTACATTATAATATCGACCTACCGGAGGTTTTCTTGTGAGAGACTTCTTACACTGTCATACGTGAGGTATGAATCACACTTACCTTCTACTTTTTAAGTTAAACAAAAAGCTTTCCTCAAGAAGTCTCGATCCCGGGACGATGGATTACCAAGCGAGAATCATCCCCACTGCACCACCGAGACCAGCTGCCATATTTCCAATTTTTTGGGCTACAAGACCCTAACCCTATTTAATATATAAAGGCTAACCGCAAGCAACCTACAGTTAATGTAGGCTAACCTTAGTGCTATATAGGCCAACCGAAGTGCTTGGAAGGGTGGGTCGCCGCGATGTTCTTCGGAACGTCCCTCAGGATTGGCTGAGAAAATGATAAACAACAGTAACAATGGACCCTAGCCCTAAAACAATAGAGAATCGTTCTAACAAGATCCAATGAAATTGGAGTTTCCGAAGGGCTTCGTGTCAACTGAGAAGGGTAACCGGAGTTCTATGTAGGCTAACCGAAGAACATAGTAGGCCAATCGGAGTGCTTAGTAGGCTAACCGGAGTGCTATACTGGCCAGAGTGCTACCCAGGCTAACCGAGCGCTGGTATTCATTGTTATACTGTGTGGCAAAATTCATCACCAGGTGTCGATAGGTAGGTCGATATTATATTGTTCTGACCATTTCTTAACAGGTCATCATTTGGTGACATTTTGACTGTCAGTTGGGTGATCGAATTTGGGACACCGATAAGTTCACTAGGAAATCAAACAATTTATGCGTAGTTATAATGGTGACTTTCGTAAGGAGCTTGCTAAGACATTTTGTAGAAGTCGTGTCTGTAAATCTTGAATGAAGATTATTTTCTATAAAAAGCAACAACAGAAAATATAAGCGAAAAATATATTGCTAATTGTGAACGTCCAAGCCCCTCTTGGTACGTCTTAAATGAAAGTGGCCCGCTATTCCCGAATACATAACGTAATAAGTAATTTCGCCGCGCGTTAATATATTCTGCGGCCAAAATGCTATTTAACCCATCCGCATGATCCCTCTCATACCAAGGTTATAACCAAAAACTTTTTCGACCGATTAAGGACGTTCGCGCCAATTGTTTGTTCGCAACGTTAAGGCCGTGTTACACGGGACAACTTGCAAGGTCGATTTTTCGCGCAACACCGCGTCAACTTTTCATGGTATGTTACACGAGTCAATTTTTTGCGCAACATCGCGTGGCAACATGCATGTTACACGGGACGATTTTTGGCGCAACATTTCGCGTATCCAAGCAACTGGAAAGATGGCGGTCGAGGAGTGGGAAAAATGGCGGAAATATAGAGTTGTATTGCTGCTTTTATTAGATGAAGATGACGAACAAAGTAGAACGACAAGAAGGAAAAGAGGGATTTGGACCAGAGAATGGTTGCGAAGGAGAGAAAGAGGTGCCTACAATCAACTGGTACAAGAACTTCGTATTAAACGAGGGCGACAGGGAGTACGCGAATTACTTTCGCAGCCAATTCATAATAAATTTGAAGAACTCCTTCAACAAATTTAGGAATGCCTTCATGTAGGCTTTTCCAGTTCTGTCGAGGTGTACTGTGAATTAAACGTCTACTCCAAATCCACCAACGGCGCCTGCTTTTTCCTCTTTTGAATACTTTTCGTTGCCCAACAGACACTTCTTTTCTTTCATTATAGTTGCTACTCCCATTCTTTCGTTTAGTTTAGTACTTTCGGAAACCTCAGTTAACTGAACCTCCTCGAGACCATTTTCATGACTGGTCACCATTTTGTTTGTTGACATTCCTGGCCAATTAGACGGCTTGTAAATGTTTCCATGGAGACGTAAGCGCCAACACGCGAGAAGTAAACAGAATCCTGGGAAGATGTTGCGCGAAAAATCGACAACAAGCCTGTTACACGCGTCGATTTGCTAAATATTCGTCATCTTGCGTTGCGAGTTTTTGAACCCAAATCAAAAACTCGCAACGTGTTGCCGAGTCAAATGTTGCGCAAAAAATCGTCCACGGCACCATGTTACACGGTGTTCGATTTTTCGCGCAACATTGTTGCGCTAAAAATCGACGTTGCAAGTTGTCCCGTGTAACACCGCCTTTACTGCGCACGGAATTCGTCACGCCACGTCATCCATCGAGCGCGCGCGCTGAGGAAAAACAAAGGGCCAGAAGCCGTTTCGTAGCTTTTCTGGTAGTTTACTATCTTAAATGGTCGGTGGCCTCTACTTTTTTTTCCCATGAACTGATTTTATTTACAATTTTTGGCAGATTGTCAAAAAATGAACAAAAAACCAATGTGGGAAGTTTACAGATTTTGAAGTTTTCTGCTCACAGGACAACGAACCCTGCCATCTTGCGGCTGTTAGGCGAGTGGGAATGCGGTCGCTAAATGCGAATTTTTTGCTTTAAGGAACCTCAACAATGGAAATAATTCACTTCATGGGTCCATTTAAACAACATTTGACAGAGATACGTTCATTTCAAAGATTTATTTGCAATGTTTTTGTGCTTACAGACGCCGTATCCGCCGTATCCGCTAACGAACCGCGAGTTTTTAGATTTAGGGTGTTTTGGGCATGTTATCTCCAAAACGAAGTCGGTGACCCCCAATTTTTTTTTGCATTCCTGACATCAGTTATTCATTGTCTTACGGTGGTGAGAGTTTCAGAAAAAAATCAATGGTAGAAATTTTTTGCGCGAACGTCCTTAAGGGGTAGAACCCTAACTACAAAACGGTTGCTATTGATGACTTCCAACCGTCATATCTTGGGTTCCCTTTCAATCCTGGGATTAGTTTTTTGCCGTGCTTGTTCTATTGGAAGCTGCTTTCACTTTTGGCGTCTTTGAAAGTCACGTGACCAGAACACTAAAACGCTATAAACTCTCACAGTTTACATCTTTCTCGAATGAAACCAAAGCCAGTGGATAAAGTGCATTCAGATGCAAAATCCGTAGTACGGATTTGTTGAAATTCAAAATACTGTCAAAGTTATGACGTCACAAACATTTTATGACGTCATAGCTTTTTAACTAATGGGAATCTCCACAAATCCATACATCAGATTTTGCATCTGAATGCACTCTATCCATTGGCTTTGGTTTCATCCGAGAAAGAGGTAAGCTGTGCGAGTTTTAAGCGTTTATGTGTTCTGGTCACGTGACTTTCCAAATATGGTCAAAACTGCCAAAAGTGAAGGCAGCATCCAGTAGAACAAGCATGGCAAAGAGCTAATCTCAGGATTGAAAGGGAACTCAAGATGTGACGGTTGGAAGTCATCTATAGCAACCGTATTGTAGTTAGGGTTCTTCCCCCTTAATCCCCTACCTTTTAATATATAAACCCAGCTCAAGCTTAGATCACAGGTTTTATCACAAGCAAAACTGCTATGTGAATATCTAAAACGTCCTCTTTTGAATGTGTTGCAATTGTAATTCAACTAGTAATGAAAGTTAAAATTATTAAAGAAATTACGTCACGGCTCGTGCACTTCGAAAAATTTAGCCTAAATTTTTCAAAATCGTCATTTGTAGACCCCTATTTGTAATCCATCTCGATCTTTTCCATCCTTAACGATCATTTTTCCTGTTTGGTTTGGTATCACCTCTCTGGTGTTTCTCTTCCTTAGTAAGCTATTAGTTTTAGGTTTCCTACATTTTAAGGGCAATTTGATTCATCGCCAAAAATAACTAAAATAAACTGCCTCCCAGTAGAAATTCCAGTCATCTCGAACCGCGAAAATCGTTTTTCCAGAAAAACTAAAAAAACATCGCCAATCTGCAAATTAAATGAACCTCCCGCATAAGGTTTGCTTTGCGGTATGTCTAAAAACGAACGTTTTTAAGCGAAACGTAGGTGATAGATCTAGCTAAATAATATTCAAAGGGCAAATTATCAGAATTTGAAATTGCTTTTAAAAAGGTCATTTGAATGTAAACTAAGAACACTATTAAATATAAAGCTTTCCAAGACACTAGTTTCTAGAAAGCAGCTGTTATAGCAAATTATTTTGTTATAAAATATTTTTAACTGAAGACTTTTTCAAACGTGAAAAACGGCAAAATGACATATAACTCTAGGGGAAAGGAAATGACAAAGATTTCAGTTTGTATTTTAAAAACCTTTTTCTCAATTTCGCTGTTAAAGTGAAGAAGTCATTCAAGACTGTATAAGTCATTAACGCAAATTAATTAAAACGACTCACGGGACCGAAGTGATGGCAAATAACAATTTTCGTATTTATGTTCCCAATATCAAATGTCTAGATCATGAAAGCTTTGCCGAAAACGTGAACAGATGAGTACGAGATAACGTTCATGTAAAATACGCTTTAATATTCGAACGTTACAATGAAATCTGTTGGGGTCATAAGCCTCCCACGTTTGACCGTTTGCATTTGATTTGAATCAGAAAAATTTATTTATCATGCTAATGAATTTTTTCCAGCTGTTTTTGGAACCAGGGTGTTGTCAAGACAAGGACGTAAGTCAATAATTATTGCTGAGCAAGAAAACGAAATCCCTTCAACTACGACCTGAAAAGGTATAAAAGCTTTCTTTTCCAAATTCGCCATCTATTTGAATTTACAAACGTGTAGCAAGAACCAAAGAAAATCGAATTACTGATGTTTAGCAATGGCTGCGGAGGGGACAAACAGCACTAATACAACTTACGCATTTAAAGGCAGTGGTTCAACACTATTGCTCATTCGTTCGTACCAGGAAGCGAGGAACATATTCGCTATTATCTTGTCTGTGAACCTTCTTGTTATCGTGTTTGGAATAATTGTGAATGCGGCCATTTGTTATGTTATGTTGCGGCGAAAGCGTTATAAAAGAAACAATTCCAATCTCTTCATTGCACATTTGTCCGTCGTAGAGTTGGTTTATCGCCTTCTTGTTTTCCCTTTAGTTATCTACTTCGCAGTTCCCGCATCAGCAATAAACACGTTCCAGTGTAAAGCGATATCGCTCCTTTCAACAACCTCTGCTTCGGCAATATTCGTCAGCCTAGTTGCCATAGCTGCAGACAGATATCGAAGCATTGTTCACCCTTTGAAGACGTTGAAGTCAAAACGAAACCCTGTGTTGCTTCTTTGTCTTGTTTGGTTCTATGCTGCTGTTGTGTCGTGTCTTTTTGTTATCAGCGTCGATAGCATCCCTGTGCAAAGAATCCCCGAAGCTCGGGGCATGGTCTGTGAAGACTGTGCTGACAAGAGACTTTGTGATATTCCACAAAACCCGCTGGGGCAAGCTTCAACAACTTTGCATTTTCTCCTTGCATTCATTGTCCCACTGGTCGTTATATTTGCGTTGTATACCAAAGTGGCTATGGTCTTGCATCACAGAGGCAACGATGGAATGATTCACAAAGTGGCGGCAAGATCAAAGTCAAAGGCAATACGCATGCTCATTATCACTGTAGTTGGATATGCACTGTCCTTGGGCCCAGCTGTCATTTTTGCCATGTTGAGATCGAACGGTGTTCTAAACGAAACTCCGTTTGGTGTTATGCTACTGGTTAGTTGGATGGTCGAATTTGCAACTTACACAAGCTCACTGGGAAATCCGTTAATCTATGCATACTACAACGCAGATTTCCGCAAGGAACTCCTTCGAATTTGTCGCAGAAGAAACTTCCAAAAAGTAAACACGTATACGGTTACGTTTGTAAATTCAAGTACAATTAATTAAAGTAGGATATATGTCTTCTCCCCCTCACCCTTGCACCTCTTTTCTTTTGCGCTAGCGATTCTAGTAATTCTTGTTCTCGACAAAATACGCGCAAATCAGGGCTGTGAAAAAACTATGAAAGACACAAATGCTTAAAATACAAGCTGCCAACCAAAACAGATGAGTTCAATTAGCAATAGTTGATACTAATATAATAAAAACAAACAAATTTTTCTCAGGATAACGCTTCAGTACAATAGGGCGAAGCGCGAGGATCGCAAATGACACTACAAAAAGTCATCTTAATACCCTATTCAAAAAGTCATCTTAATACCCTATTCGTTAAAGTTAAGCATAAATACTCATAAACATTCTTTCTCTGAGGAAATATATATGAATATATATGAAGCAGGAGGCACCTATACTGTCAGCGGTAGTAGTGCTATAAAAAGATCTCCTTTTTATCTTAGCTTATCTCGCAAATTGTTTGGTTACCGGTATAAGTTTGGGCAGTGCTTTGCCGGTACATCGAAATATTGATTTATTTTTCATCGAAACTTTTCTAGTGGTATAGAAACCAAACAGCTACACGTACATCACAACTAGCTTGTTGCAAAGAGTTTTAAGTAGACATAACATTTATAGAACCTTACTTTATTTGATTTAAATGAACTACTCCGGTATGTCAAGGACGACCACTCAGTTACAAGATTCGCCGAATTTACAAAAATGCTAAAAAATAAGATTAAGGTGGCTGAACACAGTTTTTCTGGGTGGTCAGCGGTATAAGCCAACACGGCGAGACTTGTAATCACAAAAGCAAACATTGTGAGCAAGTCGGCAGCAAATATATCTCAAAAAAGTATCACCAGCTTATCAAATGTGGCTTGCAGTTTTGTGTATTGCCAAGAAGGGTGCACAGTGTGTTCAAAAATTGTAAGCGGATCGCTACGTACGGATCGCTACGAAATCCAGTCATTTGAAATTGATGGTTATTTTGCATGCTTTCAGAGAATATTACGACTCAAGCATCTGAAGCATAAAAATAAAAACCTGACATACGAAATCAGCAATACGCTTAGAATTAAGTTGAACATAATTTTTGTAAATAAATGAAAAGCTGTCTGTCAAAATCGCGTAAACTGTCACTCAAAAGTTCCTGTCATAGAGATATCACAGTCCCATTATGGGTAATTTGGAGCATAAAATCTAATGTGCGAAATTTCCGCAAAATAGAAAAAAATATTTTTTATCTTGCATTTGATCTCATTCGTTGCCAAGGAAACGGCCCACTTAAAAAAAAAACAATTTCACAAATAGACTTCAGCGGTATTGTACAATATGCATGATGATGAAATACAGGTACTCAAATCTTCCAAAACTGTGTTCAGCCACCATAAATGCAAAGGAGAAGGCTCTCAAATGACAAGCTTCTAAATTAACTAGTTCCAGAAAGCGGTTTTATCTTCTTTAATTATCTTTCACAATACTAATTTTTCTAAGGCCCCATTTCTATGGTATCCCCCCCCCCAGAGTTACCCTGGCCCAGCTAACTTTTTACTAAAATGTGGAAAATTCTGCCAACCGTTTCATGATCCTACCCGAGTTGCCTCGTGGGACGAGACAACTCGGGTAGGCGAGTTGCTTCGTCTCGGCAGGTAGAGTAACCCTGGAAGGCGGGACAACTTTTTAAAAATTGCACTAAAAAATAGAATTTAACCCAGCAAGTCCTCCAGTGATCGAATAAACGAAAGAAATTCAAAGGAAGAAGGTCAACTGGTGATCTGAATATTAAAATACTTCATGAATAATCAAACAGGGTCAGTTTAACTCAGCTAACAGGGACAACTGTTTATCACATAAACGCTCGGTAATGTTGTCTAGGGGAGGGGGATGGGTTGTCTCCGGTATCCGGGACAAATTAACTGTGGCCTAACTCCAATGTACAAATCATATAAATAATCATGCACCTTATTATATAATTTTTAAAGAACACACACTATGACCTGTAGCTCAGGTACGCCTACAACATCCTGTACCTTACTGAAGTAATAAAAATAGAAAGAGCACCATTAAACTTAAACTTTGCTCTTTTGATGATATCATATCTCATTGTAATGTTGTGGGCAATAAATATTTACTTTCCTTATTTGCTTTTCCAGCTTCAAATTTCTACATCTTAATATCTATGCCTAAAACGTGTATTAGAGCGAAACTGTGTTTACGGGAAATAAACTCTCTTAGTATTGGAACATTACAGAGAATTCTGTAGCGGAATATAACGCCAAAAATCATTACATTTCTTTCCATTTTCCATTTCACCCCCTAGTTCTTCGTTATGGCGATGTTGTGATATATAATGAATAACTAATTATTTTCTTATATTTACATTTTCAACTTCAAATGTCTAAATCTTTTTAATAATCTTGTGCCCAAATTGTGCAGATAAGTACAATATAGCGTTTACGAGCAATAACCTCATTTATAAACATATAACACGAAATCTGGTGAAATCATGCTCACTTACAATTAAGTTAATTATCATGTTCGTGTTTTTTTGGTTTACATGCGTCATTCCCTTACTGACGTTTTAAATAGTATTTATTACATATGCTAAAAGTGTTTGAACTGCTGTTGCGGAACGGACAAGACGACTAAATTCTGTTTATTTTCTGAAGACAGAAAATACGACAATTCACAGGGACGTTAGGAGGTTCTGACCGGTCATCTTACTCTGGCGAACAAGAAAACCCCCAAGAGGGTTGTCCGCATAGTTGGTAATCTTCCTAATTTTGCGTAAGCTCGTAATTGCACTGAACGGCTGCACTTTAAACCAAGAAACAAGAAAATCGATTTCCTTCTCGCAATTATTCACAATGCCAGTGGAGGATTCAAACAGCAATTCGACCTTTCCATACATCAGCGGTGGCTCAACCTTTTTGCTCATTCGTTCGTACGAAGAAGCAAGGGGCATTTTTGCTATTACTCTTTCCATTAACCTGCTTGTTATCGTGTTGGGAATGATCGTGAATGCAATCATCCTTTACGTTATGCTGCGTGGAAAAAGCCACAAAAGAAACAATTCGAATTTCTTCATTACACATTTGTCCGTGGTGGAGTTGATTTATCGCCTGCTTGTTTTCCCTTTAGTTATCTACTTCGCGGTTCCAGCGTCAGCAATAAACACGTTCCAGTGTAAAGCGATATCGTTCCTTTCAATAACCTCCGCTTCGGCCATATTCGTCAGCCTGGTTGCCATAGCTACTGACAGATATCAAAGCATTGTTCACCCCTTGAAGAAGATGAAGTCAGAAAGAAAGCCTGTGTTGCTTCTTTGTCTTGTTTGGCTGTTTGCTGCAATTGTTTCGTGTCCCTCCGTTATAAGCATAAAAGGCATTCCAGTTTTGCAAATTCCCGAAGCTCGAGGCGTGGACTGCGAGGACTGTGCTGACAAGAAACTTTGCGACATTCCACAAAACCCACTGGGCCAGTCTTCCACAACCTTGTATTTTTTTCTTGCATTTATTTTCCCATTAGTCGTCATATTTGTGTTATACGCCAAAGTAGCCATTGTCTTGCATCACAGAGGCAACAATGGAATGATGCACCAAATGGCGGCAAGATCAAAGTCCAAAGCAGTACGCATGCTTATTATAACTGTTTTTGGATATGTCCTGTCCCTAGGCCCAGCTGTCATTTTTGCCATGCTGAGATCGTACGGCGTTTTAAACGAAACTCCGTTTGGCGTTATGCTGTTAGTTAACTGGATGGTCAACTTTGCATCATACACAAGCTCACTGGGAAATCCGTTAATTTATGCGTATTACAACGGAGATTTCCGCAAGGAACTCCTTCGCATTTTTCGAAGGCGGAATCGCCCAAAAGTGAATGCGTACACAGTTACGTTCGTAAATTCAAGTTGAAAACATTAACGTGTTTAATTTCGTGGAATACACAATTAAAGCAGTCAAGGAATACTGAAGAGCTTAATTTTCAACCGAGGAGTAGGTATTCATTAGAAAATACGCAAACAAAGCACACAGCGACTCATTTTTATGCTGTATTTTACATAAATCACTGATAATAGCCGGACTGAAATTTGCAATAACCTCATAAATCCAAACAAATCTTTCCATCGACAGAAGCCCGGAGTATAGAAAGTCGATAATAACTTTAGATTAGGAAAGGGTGGAAAATCCTAATAGCTATATAGTAGCGCGTTTCACTTCTGGGAAGGAGTGAAACGCGATCCCCGAAAAACGGCTTGGTGGGAGGGTAATAGTGGCCGCGACGCTTGCGTTGACAGTATTCTGCTTACACAAGTCGGTTTTAATAAGTTTTCTAATCTTGCAAAGCAAAGTCAAATTCTTTGTTACTACACTTCTTTAGTGAACTTACTTGTTTGTTTTTTGTTCCTTATTATAGAAGACAACAAAGTTACAGCACGACGCGCCTAACTGTGGCCACCCAACAAACTTTTTTGACAAGTTAGCCAATCAGAGAGCGCGAATTTGTTTGAGTTGTCCCGCCTCCTTATTAAAAGCGTGACAGGTTTCGTGAAAACAGCTTTGAAGATTCCTTGGAGGCGGGACAGTTCAAACAAATACGTGCTCTCTGATTGGCTAATTATAACTTGTCAATAAAGTTTGTTGGGTGGCCACAGTTAGGCGCGTAGCGCTGTAAAGGATTTCATGTGTTTACTCAAAAGGTCATTTTAGTAGATATGGGACTTTAGGGGTGCTTACTATTTAACCGAAAAATCCGGAAATTTCGGTTTGAAGTCAAATGGAAAGGTAACTTTCCGGAAAATCTATTCGGAAATTGTGACCAATCTCCAGAGGTAGTCCTCTTTTTCCGTTCGGAGCGGAACGTCGGAAATTTTCTTATCATCTGACAAATCTCCCGTTTCCAGGCCCTTTTTAAAGGAGCGAGCGGAACGGAACGTCTTGTTGGTAAATGGAAAACACAATCTCCTCCGGTTGGTCGCTATGCAACGGTCTCATGCACCAACCGGATTATTCCTACAAATGGTAAGCACCTTAGGTCAACGGCATTTCAGGATGTTTAATACGGTTTCTTATAGCCCCAAGCTATGCGTCCATTAAATTAATGTACTAGAACTGAAGGTTCGAGACTGATGCGACTTGATTACTAAGACTACAATAATAAGGAGCACTTTAAGTGGGACTAATGTCAGTAAAGGGCAACTGATAAGTAAAGTTCGCGTAAAAAAAACTAAAATTATTAACTTAGTCATAAATTAAAGAAAAAACAGCTTGTTGTTACCCACAATAAGAAGGGTTAATATCTAAGGCAGAAACATCATTAAGAATCGTTGGCTAAGAATTATTGATTCTGTAATACATTTTTAAAGATAGCCAAATTTTAACAAAATAAAACTAAGAACAATTGGTTTGAAGGTTTAGTTAGCACATCACATTTCCTGAAAGTGGCCTTCCTGACGATCGTATAAAGGCAGTAATCAGATTCAATACCCATTATGGGGTAATAAAACTGGTATTAGATATGTAATGATGGCTCAATAATCTCATACGGTAGCCAGTCTTCACTTATTTCAGTGCTATCAGAAAATTGATTCACGACCTCCTCTTTTGATTTGCATGTAACTGGTACACCATGGCAAGTGATGAATAAAAATCCACTCGAAAAACAATGGCAGAGAAAAACAGAAAAGATTGTGCGAAAATTTGGTTTTAAAGCTTCTTCACTTTATTTACCATACGTGATATATACGTAGTTTGAGCTGCGGACTACATGCGATTCCTCTAAAACACAAGCTTACTCGGGATCGTTTTGTTTGACCGTCTCCTCTGTTATTTGAATTAGGTCTTGGCTTTCTCTAAGCGCGTCTAATCCTCTGATCTCCATTCTATATATATCTACTAAGCGACGAGAGCAACAAAAACGCTGTAAATTGACATGATCAGTTTGCGTCCAATTTGTCGTTAATGTTAATTTGATCCTGAATTATATTTTCCCACAGGTGACCTTTTCTTCTGTTCAACTCAAGGTGTTTATCAAGATTTTGCGTCTGATTTAAAATCGCCATTTGTTTAACTGTAAGCAAATGTTTAGTGCTAACATAAATTAATTTGGTGCAAACGTTTATTTGTGACTTAAGAGAATTCGTCCTCACACTACACAACGTTCGTGAGTCTAGATTCGTAATCAGCCTTTTCTTGTACAACCGTCAATCGGATATCTTTAGATGCTTTAGGATAAGCGAGCAACTCTTACCCGTCAAGGTTCCGGGTTTGTTAGTTATTGTTTGTGTAGTCGTCTCCCTCATCAAGCATGCATAAATTAAACGAAAACTGTAAAAGAGAGAACAAAGAGTAACAGGTATCACTCCATTTATTAATATACAGACATTTCAGGACAATATCATCATATTGGGATTTTTTACATGTAAAGTTAAGTAAGGGGTCAAGTTATGTTCTTTGATGTTCTCTAGCTTCCTTCAAGGGAAACTAAACTGGTGATGAGATGTCTAAAGTGGGTTAGTAACCATCATTGGCCTTCAAATCAAAGGAAACCTTGATAATTAATTCTAGTTTACCAACAGAAGGTACAAAAAGACATTTAGTATCATAAAACTGAGAAGAAGCACGGATGACTTTGAATGAGGAAGACCGAGATGGATTGCAATAAAAAAATGTTGCAAATGTAGGCTCAACTTTTTAGATGTACCATCCGTGAGAGAGCTCCTTTTAAAATAAGTGTGTAGTGTCTGATAGCGCAGCTGACGATGAATAAAATGTGAATAAAATGCATTTCCTAAAAGGAGATGTGTCCCACTGTACACGTATATATATATTAAGTCGTTTCAATTCCCTTTTCCCTCTGTTAAATAACGTCTTCGTGTAAAACAGCTCATATGAAAACAGGTGCAAAACCGTTGATATGAAAAGGGGAGTTTTTTGTAGAAAATGGCTACAATCAAATCAAAGTATCCTCCTTTAGTGATTGTCGCACATTTCCTGTAATTCTCTAATTGAACAATCCCATAATACACCGCTTCTGACCCCCAAAAAATTTGCATAGGCATTGTTTTAGATTTCCCTTGGGACATCTTCATGTCCCAGGAGAAATTGCAAACAATGATTATGCAACATTTTGGGGGTAAAAGAAGTGTATTATAGGATTTGTGCAAGTAGAGAATAGTAGTTCTGAGAAATTGGCAACGAATCCAGGCAGCAAGTTAATGATCTGATCGGTTACTGGAAAGTAGGAATTACTGGGAGAAGACAACTTTGTGCAAAAAGAGTTTAACGAATAGCGAAGGGGGCGAAGTCTCAGAAGTCTAATAATAGAATACAAATTATTGGACCCCAGCGAGACTCGGAAAATATTAGAGTATTGTGAGAGACATACAGGGAATGTAGGCCAAGTTTTCGTTACAAAAGTGTTTTAGGATCTCCCGTTTTCGTGCTTGAACAAATCATCAAAATCGTCCGCAATTCCGGGTGTTTTTGTCTGAGCCTTGTCTGAGTCATGACGTCCCTGGTATTATACCTTCGAGAATTCTTAAAGTCTCAAAATGCAGTTTGCTTTTCTTAATAATTACGGCTGTTTGCTTTTTTCCATTTGTTTTTCTATGACAACGTTACAGTATATCGCTATCGCTCCAGAAGCGGCGTATTACACTTTAGCGAGCATGGTGAGAGTATTCAGCGCAGAAAATGGATCACCTACGGGAAAAACACATGCTAATTCGGCTGGCTTTACCGACAAACATTGTTCTTGTTATATCATAGATAAGGTGCATACTATAATTCTTACGCTCTCTTCGCTGTATTTTATTTCATTCAAAACGCATTGTATTCAACAAAAGCATATTGGCAAAGCAAAGCGGAGTTAATTTAGTTTAACGGTTGTTCTTTCCCCAACAAAGTGCGAATTTTCTCACAAAGCAGGAATATTACCCGAGCACGTTTTAAACAAGAAGTCCTGGATAAAAGGGGCATGGCATGGCCCTTCTCAGTCTCAGGTGTCATCCTCAGGTGTCAACAATCAACAAACCACTTGCGTATTAATTTTTCTAAGACATTTTCAAGCAAAAGTTAGCTAACTCCGCGAGTTCCCATAATGCTCTGGTCAATGAGATATTGTTTTGTCTCATGATATTGTACAACGTCCCATAACTGCTTGACTACATGGGCCAAATTTGCATTTGGCACTAAAAAGGTGTAAAGTGCGGGAGGTGTCATTCCTTTCGTGGTTGGCGCGTTGTCCTATATGGTCCGGGTTCGAAGTTCGAACTCTTGCCGGGATCGTCACGGTGGTGTTGTCTTCTTGGAAAAGACACCGTACTCTCACGGTTCCTCTCTCCGCCCAGCTACATAAATGGGTACTCGCGAATTTACTGCTGGGGATAACCCTGCAATGGACTTGCTTCCTATCCAAGGGAAGTAGAAATACTCTCAGTCGCTTTATGCTACAGAAACGGGGATAAGCTCCGACGTGATGGGCCACCAGGCCCATCCCTTTTGCAGTAGAACGTCTCGTTTGGGGGTGTCGAGAGTACTCGAAGACTAAAGTACATCTCTTGCAGGTGGGCAGTGTCGCCATGGAGACCGTGTTCCAAGACGTGCGGTCCTGGTCTCCAGTACCGCTCGGTTACTTGTATGCATAAAACTCCAAATGGCTCGACTGAAGAGAGCGTTAGCCATCTGTGTCCGAGCGACAAACCTTCCGGGGTTCAAAACTGCATCGAGAGAGCGTGTCACCTGAATTGGAGAGTTGGTCCATGGTCTCAAGTGAGTCGAGGATCGTGCCTATTTTTAAATACATTTCATTTTCCTGATTTATGCCTTGCTCTGTTTATTGTAGTTGTTGATTTTTTAACCGTAACGCAAACAACTTCACGTAGAAAGTGGCAAAGATGTTCCTAGATACTGTTATTTATGAATTCAATATTAAGGCTAGTCAATGTAATCGCCTTGAAGCGCTTGCTAAATTAATCCCCAGGAAATTAATATTTCCAGCATAATTGGCCTAGAATGTTCGATCATAAAATCTGCTTTTCGTTACCGCTGCTTGGGTGTATTTTTTTTACGTGGGAAACGAATTGAACGACACTCTGCACAACTACACAGGAGGCGCGGTGGCCTAATGGTTAGCGTGCTGGACTCCGGATTGGACGGTCCAACTTCTATGGCGTACGATCCCCGTCAAGACTTCGAGACTTGGCCGTAGCTTTGTGTTGTGTTCTTGGGTTCACAGTGCCTCTTCCCACTCAAGTGTGTAAATGGGTACCGGTGAAATAATGCTGGGGGGAGGGGGTAACCCTACGATGGACTTGCAACCCATCCAGGGGGGAGTAGAAATACTCCTAGTCGCTTCATGCTACAGAAACCGGGATTAGCTCCGGTCTGGTGGACCACTAGGCTTTTTCACCTAGACCACTATGCTACCATCACCTAATCCATGCGTGAATCTTCATAAACTTTACTGATTCAACGGTTACAACTTAGAATATTACCTGGATCTAACTAAACCAATGGTTGGGGTCCAAAATTTTAATGAAAACTGTATTTGTTCCTAGTGCCACGCTCTGTGCGGTGTTGGCTACCGTTTGAGGAATGTCCGTTGCCCGGTTGAGGGGAAATGTACACAAAGGGAAAAACCTCGCACGCGGAAACAATGCTTTAAAGGCTCGTGCTACGACTGGACTACTGGAAAATGGAGAAGTGTGAGTGACATGTGTTTCCACTGATCGGAGTACGAGTACGAGATTGAGTAGGAGGACAAAGTTTGTATGCTTCTGCTTTCGATGTTCACATTTCACACCTCGGGTTGCCCACTATCTCTTGGAACAAGTCCCATCATTGGTTCTTATATATGACTGGGAAACGGCAGAAAAACAAGAGACTGACTGAAAATGTGAACATTATAACAATTTTTAAGGAAACCCTGAATATTTAAGGTTAAGAT
This sequence comes from Blastomussa wellsi, assembly GCA_947652115.1. Taxonomy (NCBI): domain Eukaryota; kingdom Metazoa; phylum Cnidaria; class Anthozoa; order Scleractinia; family Plerogyridae; genus Blastomussa; species Blastomussa wellsi. Next base: position 16,530,097 of record OX393563.1, on the reverse strand, counting down.
TTATACTGGAGGTAAATGTTTGTTTACCTCTCAATTTCCACCTTCAAAATTTTGCTTCCAATTTTTGCTATAAGCACCGTAAGTTTGCAAATTTGGGATAAAATTATGCCATCGATGGTTCATGCATGGCTACTTTGGCTGACGATGACCACCACGAGCTAGAAATGGTGACGCCATGTGCATGCGTGGCGCGGCTCCAGAGATGTAGTGGCCAACTGCACACCGGTGTTGTAACAAAGTCAGCAACAGGGAGGAGTGAGGTCTCTAGGAATCAACATGGAAGTCGTACTCGCACACGTTCTCGTACTCCAGTCTGAAGGTCCCTATAAAATACAGTGGCAAACGAGGAAACATTGTTGCCGACAAAAAATATTTCCCTTGATCGCGCGCGCAACATTGTTGCGGAAACAAATTTTGTGTCCGACACACAAAAAATTGTTTCTGATTTTATTCATTTTGTGTCCGCAACAATTGTTTCGGCGTTTTCGAGCGAAACAAATCGTCATGAGCAACAATGTTTCCTTAACGATGTGTCCTCCTTTGCCACTACCTTAAAAGTAAGAAAGCGCCTAAATCTACCTACAGATACACTATTGTCGGTCAATTTTTTACAACCCATTTAAACTGCACAATGTACAGTGGTGTTCTTTCGGCTACTGAGACTATTCTGAAATACGGGATTTTGTGTGAGCTTCAGTTAGGCCAGTGATATACCAACCAGCACACTACTCATAGGTTTTACATTGCCTCCAGTTCTGAGAGTAGTAAAAACGTCCTCAGCCACATCTAAAAATAATCTGCAGGCAACAAGAGAATACTGAAATTCCACATGCACACGGTAATTTTATTGTCTCAATAAACTAAATTCTTCTTTTTGCCACGACAGTGTTCTGCCGGATGTGGGTCAGGAATGCAAAGCCGATCAGTGACATGCACGCATAGACTAACCGGGAAATCTGGTAACACTTGCTACACAGGATCGAAACCGGCATCAACACGCAAGTGCAAACTCAAGGAATGCAAGGAAATAGGTTTGTGAGAACTTCTACATTAAATGAGCTATGGCGGCATTAGCAGAACTTGCGTTGGTTGACCAAAAGGACTTGAGAGTACGGTGCATACAGTACATTGTCAAAAAGGTCATTTTAGAGCTACCAGTTGACTTAATTCCACGAAGAAAGATCGAAAAACAATAAATAAACTTGCATTGAGTAGCAGTTTGTCAGGTTGTCAGAGTAATCGGATTAATACTAAAGAAAGCTGCTGAGTGACTTGTCAACGACTGAAAGTGTCGATCTTCGTTTTAGTGATAAAGAACCTTTAGTTTCTGTTTGCAATATATCTGTTAATAAAGTACCATTGGACAAGTCCCAAAATAAACACTTTCCACAATTGCAACCTCCAGTAAGGGCATTACAGTAATTGCTGCCTTAACATGTTATAAATTATGCTCTCCTTATGATAGTTCCACTAAGTAACTGTTCTATTTTTACACCATGAAAACCCACCATTACCTTGGCTGGTGCTGCAGATGTGGTATTAGAGACACTCTGTTACAAGGACAAGTACAGCAGCAAGCAGTGCCAAGCAGTAGTGAAGTACAACCTCTGCTCCACAAGGGTGTGGCTGGATCTTTGTTGTAAAACTTGTCAAAATGCTGGACGGCTATAACTATAAAAAATTGAAAATTAAAATAATGCAAAAAATTTGAGTTACCATGTATAGCAGCGCTTTTGATAATGTGTATATGTACATGTAAATTAAGTGAATTAAATAGCGAAGTAAAAATTAAATATTGCATCTAACGGTGGTATGGACCAAGACTTTTTAACAAGCATTCTTTTTTAAAGGGGGCAATGTCACGGTTATTTTGGAGTGTTCAAGTAAATTCTGTGCTTAAGTCATTACTTGTGCCAAAAATGCTCCAGCAGAATTGTGAAGATATCAATTGAAAATTTAACAGTGAGAACAAACCATGATAGTTGGTTTCCCAATTTTTCAGCAGATGGCTTGAAAACTGAAAAAAAAATTGGCAAATTTTTTTCAATTTTTAATCCACTTCCATCCTTGCCATCGACAACAACAGACGGCAACAAAAGGTTTCAATGCAGTAATATAGTCTTCAGTAACATAAATAAACCATTATTTTGTGTTTTCCTTTGAGCAAAGACAAGTTTTAGCTTTTTAACATTTTGTTAAAATGGTGTGACAATGCTCCTTTAAGTTTACCATTATAAAGGTAACATGCTTTTAGCACTGTAAATCGTGTAATTATATACTAGACTAACTGAATAACACATCAAAAAGCTATGTTGTAATCCCAAAAAACAACTGCATTTCATTGGCAAAATATGTGGCCCTGAAATGTCTGGGGCGAAGAGTGAGCCAGAAATCAAGTTTATAGCTAGGAGCTCAAGTATGACAACATTTAAATAATTAACTCACATTCTTCAGTGCAGTCATTGTCTAACCAGAAGCCGATGGCAGCTTCAAGTTGGCTTCTGGCTGGATTAATCAGCACAAAAGAATGCATAACAATTGAAAGCAGTCACGCTTTTGGGTTCATTGCTGTATTAGAATTGCCAGTTTGCAACCAATCCTGAGAGATCCAAATTACAATAAGCATGGCGGCCATGTTGGATGACCAAACAAAAGAAAAAAGAAGTCTTCTCTTCGTGTCATCCAACATGGTGTCGATGACATCACTTGCAAACCAAGGATAGAAAGATGAGATTGCTGTATATCTTTTGGCAGCTTTTTGAAAATAATAAACAGTAAATTAATGCTATTCTTGGTTTGCACGTGACGTCATGAAATTCTAAAATCCAGAATTAAAGAGCCTGACCCACCCACTTTGCATCACGTGCCTCTATTATTGTTATTGTTATCACAAAAAGCGATTGTACAAAAAGAACGAATTCCAAAGAAAGAAAATTAGCGAAGAGTATATTTTCATAAAGATGTCACCCGCTTGAAGCATTCAACCTCGCTGAAAACAGATAAAATATGTCGGTTGCTAAAACTCACTTTTTCGGGGGCCCCAAAAATGGTGGTTTGACTCGCGATGCATAATGGGTGGGTCAGATTCTTTAAAGAGCCACCAAAGTTTTTATCCTTATCAGGAAGAAGAGGTGCTAATTTTATATCTGTTTACAACTTTTCAGCTCAATAGCATGCTTTGTTTGGAAACCAGTGCATTTTGCTTTGATTTGATGGCGGTGCGTGGCATAAACTTATGATCGCATTTTTAATTATCTCGGATTTTTAGCCATTTGAGAAGTAAAAGCATTAGGAAAAGTGTTTATGTAAATGTTTGTATGTTCAGTACAGATAATCAGTCGCTTAGATAACCAAAATAAGTTCCAGAAGTTTACATCATTTCCCAGCTGCCATATTGGTGTACCAAAGTTGTACACCAACATGGCGGCTCCATACTGGACTCTATAAATTTGTGTGCAGCATTTCGACGAATATCTGAAGTTTGGAATAACGCATGGACCTAAAACTTGGAGAGATTACTTCTTTAATTATCTTCTATAATATCACAATTTCTTGAGTTCATCCACCAAATGGTTTTCGATTTGATTTTCCATTGAGTGACAGTGCAACCCAAGAATCCCTTTGGAGTCTTCACCTACCAATTTAGCAATCACCCAACCCTCATAATGACACACACTTCCAACAAAGGTCAATCGAGGTTTCAAACTATATATCTTCAAAGATCAATCTCCCTCTTCCTTTTCATCCATGCAGCAATTCAGTGACAGTTTGCTTTGTCCTTTTCTTCAGAAGAATTAATCAGGTCTGAGCTAATCATCTTTGTTTCAACATGGTTAATTTGGAATCAGTCTTGATCAACCGCAAGATCGCTAGACAGCTGTAAACATGAAACTCGATTTGTTTTGTACAAGTAATGCAATGTTCAGCTTCGCAAATTTTCGGATCTTTCCGTTAACCAACATTGTTTGTCCAGATGTTCCACGATAAGGACAACTTTAGAGGAGATTGTGCCAGGAATATTTACGAAGTTGTTTTTATCTTGTTCACTTTCTTTGTGCGTTTCATTCAACTTACAGAGTGAACAACGCACCATTGCTTTTGTCGCCTTTTCATTCAATCGCTTCCTTTAGGTCAAACTGAAATGTCTGCATAATTTATTAATATATATAAAAAATAGACTGAACAAGTGTACTGTTTTAAAATTCTTACGACAATAACCGGGGTTGAGAATTTACTAAAACAATTATTCCATTCGCCCTTGTTGGATATGAGGTGATTATTTAAACCAACTCGCGCTGCGCGCTCATTGGTTATTTATCAGCTCATATCCAACGCTCGTACGTCAGCTCTCGAATCTCTTTACGGTAGCTAATTCACATTATCAACCCAGTTGATAAAACCAAATTATATTGTTATACTTCCCACCGACGCAGCACCACAGTTTCTTTAGAAACTTACCCCCCTCTATTCATGGAATAATAGACCTCTTCAGCTTCGTATGTAAATTGCCCATTTCAGATCATGTGATGCTCTCTAGGGAATTTGTCCTTTGTTTATCTGTAAATTATTCAATCATTTTCACATAGATTTTTTTGAATTTGGAAGAAATGATTCTAAAGGGTAACATCACGTGGTCTGAAATGGGACAACAAAACAAACCAAACTAAAGGGGTCTATTGTTAATTAAATGTGCCAACCAGAAAACTATTCGCTAGTGAAACAAAGAGCTCTTTTGTTCAACTTGTTGGCTATTTAAATAACAAAAACAATGTTTGTAAACAAATATATTCCCTATACGCCGATTGATACACGTACCGAGGAGTTTAATAACACACGAAGAAAGACCTTTGTTCGCTCAGTCTAAATTCTAACAATAAGTGAACTAACCTTAACTGATATCAAAGTTGTTTTGAAATTTCCTGCAGGCTTAAAAGACTTGCGACCCAGTGTCCATCGCCGAACGATTTTCAAAATGGACGCCAAAATGAAAATTTTTACAGGTTAAAACCGCTGGTTACACGTAACGACGACTCGCGTTTGTTCAGACAGTTCAAGCATTCTCGTCCACAGAGCCGCTTGTCCCTCTTTGCCGGCTGGGCATGTGCACGAGGAACAAGTGGCTCTGGGGACACACGATTTGATTCGCTGAAATCAAACAAAGGGAATCCAATCACATCAGCCGTTTTAATCCTGCTAACGATAAAGGATTTTAAAACGGCTGATGTGATTGGACTCCCTTTATTCCCTCCCTTTACTCCCCAGAGCCCCAGAGCCACTTGTTTCTCATGCACAGGCCCAGCCAGCTAAGAGGGACAAGCGGCTCTGGGGACGAGAATGACAGTTCAAGCTAATGTCACCAAAAGATAACATCGACCTACAGTAGGTCACCTTCGGATGTTGCGTAACGAACACTTACGACGATTTTACGATGGGACCGGATGTTGGTAAGGTATTTCAATCATTAACCAGAATATGCTGTCCATTCTCGTTTGCTGTGTGAAAACACAGGCGGACCACCCGATGTTTGATTTTGTTGCGTGACACCGATCAATGGCGGTTACAAAAGAAATATAGATGCGATTTGCTCTAAATACTAAGTTTATCCTACATGGTCAATAAACGTTGAGGTGAAATGTTAAATGAGTCTTGTGTGCTATTTTTTGCCCGTTATGAGCCGTTTAAGGCGTCATTTCGCGAGATAATTTATCGACCCCTAGATCATATAGAAGAGAAAGAGAGTCTCTCCTAGAGGTAGATATTGTAGAGCGGGATGTTTTTCGTCTTCAGCTTGAAATTGCCTGAAAAAAATTTCTGTCTCTTATATAAATGCTCGTGAAGTACCTTCCATTGGTCCCTAAAAATTGCCGCAGCCGAAACAAAAATTTCTGTGTCGTGCAACCGGCTCGCCGAAATTCCTCCTGAAAATCGACGAATGTGACCTCCGGTAGGTGGATAAGCTTCGATAATCCGGATCTAGGAATATTTTAGGTGGGGGTGGGGGGGGGGGGGGGGTGGGGTGGATTGAAATAACAATACAATAAAAAGATCATAAATAGAAATACTCTGTTGCAAAAGTAGAAAATAAATGGATTTCTTAATTTTACTTTTGTGAGTCGAGGAGCCAAAACGGGAGGGGGGTGGCTAGCCACCCAATCCATCCCCTCGGATCCGCCCCTGGATGTAGCCGAGGGTAATTGAACTGACCGATATTTTTAAAGCAAAAGATAAACCATGAATACAAGCTCAAAGGCATAACGCTTAAGGGCATCACGCAAAAAGGCGTCACGCAAAAAGGCATCACGCAAAAAGGAATCACCCGTAAAGGCATTATGCTAAAAGTCATTACCCAAAACGGCATCACGCGTAAATGCATCACTCTTAAAGGCATCATGCAAAATGGTATCACGCTTGACGGCCAG
>OX393563.1:16488678-16516178 GCA_947652115.1 Blastomussa wellsi | reverse complement strand
AAATGTGAGTTTTGGTGACCTTAGTGAGTGATTTGGTGTCACAGAAAACATTTTCCACAAGCCTTCTCTGTCACTCCTGCCACACTTTTTGCATTTTTGTTTAATACTGGTATTCCTCTTGTCAGTAGATCACTCGTAAGCTCCAAAACATTGAAGCATTTAATGCTGTTTTGGTTTTCCGGCAACCGACCTGTAATATTCCTCATGTTTCTTTGTATTTTCGAGCGAAGTTCCCCGCATTAGACTCACATTCATGTTTAGAAGGCTCTCGCCCCAGGGCCGTCGGGGAATACGAATATTGTCTATTAGTAAAATCCAACTAGTGGTCTATTATCAATGAATAGAGGGGGTAAGTTTCTAAAGAAACTGTGGTGCTGCGTCGGTGGGAAGTATAACAATATAATTTGGTTTTATCAACTGGGTTGATAATGTCAATTGGCCACCGTAAAGAGATTCAATTGCTGACGTTTCGAGCGTTTCGAGCGTTAGGGCTAACGCTCGAAACGTCAGCGGTGGCCAATTGACATTATCAACCCAGTTGATAAAACCAAATTATATTGTCTATTAATGCTGTGTTCTTATTGGTTGAGCTTCTACCAGGCTATATGTTATAGCCCACTAGTAGCGAAAGCGCCGGTTTTGAAAACCAAAACAATGGCGGCTGAATTGCGTTTTGCAGAAGTTTCGGACGAGTATTTGAGCTCATTATTAGATAAATATATACTTTCTATGCTTTCTAGTTGGATTTTACTAAAACAATTATTCCTCTCGCCCTCATGGCCTCTGAGTCAATAGCCCATTCGGCCTTCGGCCTCATGGGCTATTGACTCAGAGCCCAATCGAGCTCGAGGAATAATTGTTAATTAGCTTGGGTCAGCAAAAAATAACATCAACCTACGGGAGGTCATCTTCGGATGTCATCTTCGTAAACAATCTTCGGCAAACATCCGTAACCGGAAGTCACACCATAGCAATTTGACGGTCTAAATGATTCGTTAGTAGACTAGGAAATTTTTGTAGCCTACGTCTAGCCGTACCGAAGGCTAGAAATTTTGTTGATTTTCATTTCGTGTCGATTTTGAACTTGCTGAGTGGAAAACGGTGTGCTGTAAAAGGACGGTGAAAATCTTACTGTCGGTTTACAGCTAAGTGTGAACACGTGCGGAAAAAAACATGTTGCTATAATCATCAGATAAGTTGTCAAAAATGGCTTTGCTTTGCTAAACCATCGGAATAAAACACCATAAAAACGAATGTAACGATAATTTTATGTCCAGGGAGCCGCCAACACTGGCACGACTTTTGTCTGGCTGACTCGGCTTTGTTTAAGTCAAAAAAATTAAAATTTTATTAAATTTGTGTAGGCAAAAAATTTATTTCCCGCCAAGAGCGCTTGTCCGAAACGTCGCCTGACGTTGTTTCAAACTTGTACGATACACGCCACATTTGATAGCCAATTAGAACATGTTTTTTCCGCACGTGTTCACCCTTATATTTTAGGATGCTACTAAAACGAGGAATGGGGCATGGGGAATGGGGAATGGGGGATGGGAAATTGAAATGGGAAAACTGAAAATTTGAAATTGAAATTGGAAAAGGAAAAAACTGGATAGCTGTATTACAATTTGCATTTTCCTTTAAAGAAGTATAGTTAGAAAGAATTTAAACTTTTTCTCTTGATCGTACGTGGATCGAAAAATAAAGTATCACTGAATCGTAGGGTGAGTCGAATGTAAACTTCGAAGGATTAGAAAATAAATTCCGAGCAATATAAAGGAAATACACGAAAATGACTTTTAGGTTTTCAGTGCATTGCTTGCTCGGTTTATTTATCTTGAGCGCAGATATTTTCCCCTTGGATATCATCTTTTGTGAGAAACAGAACACGCGACGGCCAAGAAAATTAATTTCGTTGTTTTCTGCTACACAGAAATTGCCGCTTTCTCTTTGCCGGTATTCCTGTGCGGTTGCTAGTGGTTATTATGCTGAAAATAAATAAAGCGGCGAAAATAAAACACCATCGTACGAGTTATGCGTGGTTCAATTTTCCCTGTAATCACCTCCCCCCCCCCCCCGGGCACACCCCGGGCATTTGCCATTTTTTAACTATTTTGCGGTCTATTTCCCACCCCTGGGCACACAGAAAAAGATAATTCCCCACCCCCGGGACTACTCGTCGAGCACAAAGACGTCATTTTGTGTACAAATTTGAGATAAAAATACTTATTTCTGTAAAAATAGTAAAAGAAGTACATGAAGAAATTTTTTCAAGAACTACACTTTTCTGAAAGCGACTACAAAGTCACTGGCTTCTCGCGACTTAGCCACTTGTTATCGCGACGTCGTCCTTAATAAAGTTATAAGGGCCGACTTGCAATTGTTGCACGTCTACTCATGAATTTGAACGCTTTTCTAGACTGTTTTTCTTCTCTAACCAGACGGCTACAACTGTTACAGATTTTCCCTGGATATAGGCAATCTACTTCGCACCGTATCCCACAATCGTGTCAACCGATAAGTGACGTACTGGGAAGAACAAAGTTCTTTAGATTTGCCCCACCCCAACCCCCCGGGAGGAGATCTAGACCGCTTTAAAACAATTCCTCACCCCCGGGCCAAAAGGGCTGAACTTGTCCCGTCGGTTGCCCGGGGGGGATGGTTACAGGGAAAATTGAACCACGCATTACGAGATGTTGATCAGGAAGCTCTTGACATTTCATCAGTTTCGCTTTAAAATGATCAGAGATTATCATGAAAAGCCTGAGAAGCCTAAAAATAGGTAAAATTTCATTTAGCAGAAGCGGAAAGACATAAAAATGTGTTAAATAATATGACTTTTTGAGACCGAATGCTATGTCGGCCTCTGTTTAATTCATTGGAAGGCTTGAGAAGGCGGCTAAACTCTCACTGATTCAATCAATTCATTCGATCACTTTGGGAATTTCTCCACTGATTCGAGTGAACCAAAAGAATACAGTAAAATTTTCCAATATAAAGTCTGGAGAACAAGTAAATCAGTGTCTGTCGATCGAAACAATTGCGAGCAATCTCAGCCACTGGGCAAGACTAACTGTTGTTTCGACAGGACTGCCCGAGCACTGATTATTTGATTTTATAACCCGGCCATCCGTTTTAAAACTGCTTGAAACTCGGCCACCTTAATGTATTCCCTTTTAAATTTAAGCTGCAAAGAAGTTTTCTTTGATTAAAACAAAAAAAAAAGAACTTCGAAGTTTGTATTTCGCGCGTTGAAGTAAAACTTCAACCTTCGATCCGCCCTCCGCATTGAGAAGAAAATAAAGCTTTTCGCAATTTTTTTAAAGAAAATCTTCTATAGTTCTTTAAAGTGTGCACAAAAATTTGGCAATTTAAAATCAGCTAAAATTTATGATTTTCAATTTCCCATTTTCAGTTTTCCCATTTCAATTCCCCATTCCCCATTCCTCCTTTTAGTAACATCTTATAGTTTATTTCGCGGAATTCCAACATCCATTTCTGAGAGGTGAAATAAAATCAGCCAACGAGAGCCACCATCCGCATACAAATCTGTTGTTATTTCGACAATTTTTAGTGGGTAAAAACACAGACCAAAAATAAATACATTGGTGGCTTTCCTACCATCACACTTGACTTGTTTAATGGCTGATTCGACTAATTTTATTGCCGTTTCTGTTAATTGAATTTTGTCATAGATATACCTTCATATCTTTTGCACCAATCTGCCGGACTAGAATACTATATTGAATAGAACTGAACACGGAAAACAAACAATTACCAAAATTTGGCCCGCGCCAAGCCGAGGAAGCATAGCTAGTGCCTCTGATTAGCTTTTTCTTTCTAATTATACCCGCGTTGTAAAAGTTAGAGGCAGTGAACAGTCTAATGAGCCAGTACGTAAATGAAAACACTTCACTTGAAGTGGCATCATTTTTCTTCATTTTACTTATGAATGCATGCCACATATTACATTCTATTTATTTACAAGACTTTTAGTTGCCCTTGGGGACTTCCATACAAAAGGGACGGGAAGGGGATGAAAATTTCAGGAAAAACGCCAATATTATCAGCCGTAAAGGTCTCGTTTCGGGGCCTTCAGGGTTGAACGCAATTTTTTTTATATATTGCTATCTTTCGGGGGGTCTTCGAGGCTGATTACATAGCGATTTGCAATCCTGCTAGCCTAGCTTAGATTTCAGCTCGGCTTCCAGCATAAATCTTCTCGAAACAGCGATTACATGACACGAGTTTTCAGCCCAGGTTGAAATTTGAGCCCCTGCTGACAATCATCATGAAATAGGTTTGGCCACGCCCAGATTTGTCTCCTTAGGGGGTCTAATTAAAATGTCCGACGAACGTCTCCGTCTGTTTCTGACTCGTTCTCAGTCGTCTCTAATGCGAAAAATAACAGGCACGGGGAATGATGGGAAGGAGGCAGACAGGGAGCGCCTTTCCTCCTTCCCATCATCCGTTGTGTCTGTCATTTTTTCTTATAGGAGACGACTGGGGACAAGTCAGCGTCTGTTTTATATGGAGTCCCCCAGGGGGTGGGAGGGGGGAGTGTGTGTGTGTGCTAATCAGTGCTAATCAGCAGAAATCAACTACATAAAGAAAGCGTTACTTAAAGATATCACTACCTTAGAGAAACGACTGGAGACAATTCTCCCTATGAATCAAACAGCAAATTAAAGTGCCTTTCAATAACACACAAACTCTGCTCTTGTCGACGGTTACGTTTTTCGCTGCCGTCAGTCATCAAGAGGGCCTCTCTAGGAAACAGAAGTTCACTTCCGTCAGTTGTGATTGGTAGACATCGATCCATTTTGTTTGTTTCTGATTTTCAAGGTTCATTGGCTGTCACCATAATTATGATTGACGGCAGAGAAAAACACAATCGTTGGTTAGGTTTTGAACTTCAGAGTTCGCATGTTATTGAAAAGCAAAGTAACGATTATTTCAGATCAGAAGCCTATCACCTAGGTGATAGGCTTCTGTTCGGATTTATAGAATCGTTTGCTCCGAGCCTAGTAGCCAGGTATTAGTTTTAGTTTTAGGGGTGATAAGTGGGCGGTGTTAATCATCAGAAAATGAAATTGTATGAAAGGTCCTCAACCATTACTATCTTGTACTAAGACAAATCACACATTCCTTATAGAAACTACTGCAGCCAATTAGTTTCAAATTACGCAAGCAGCAAATTAAACACCAGTTATGCAACATTGTTGCTATTATCAGTATCGGTAGTGAGTGGTACTTAAACGTTCAGACAGAAGAAATCTCCTTCTCTCATGTACTGCTCACTCTCAGCTGCAATCAACCTTGTAGGGGGTGACGAACTTTGCGTAACTAAGCCTGCGCCATTGCGTGACTCGATTGTCACGTAAACAACGTCACCATCAAACAGTGTGCTGATGTTGGTCAAAGGTAGAGTCACGTTTGTTACTAAGCCAACTTCTTGGAACTGCAAGACATTGGTTGCGTTTGGCTGTTTACCAACTGCTACCCGGAAACCGCTGATCTCGGATTCCTTGTCGTTAAAACCATACCAGTGAGCCCGCAATGTTTTGTTGAAGAGATGACAGCTGGAATGTATACCAAAAACGTCATGCGTACGGTCATCACTCACAATTACCGAGCCCTAGAAAAGAAGAGTACTATTAATTGTACTACAGTCACGAATGAAATATAACAAGGGCTACCAAACATGACATAGGGAGGTAACGATCGTACACAGACGAATCGGGCATCGTCGTCGCTGCCGTCGTTGTCGTCATCATCATCATCATCATCATCACTATCGCTACCGCCACCGCCACCGTCATCATCACGATCATGAACATTCCACAAGGTTTTACATATAGCTTTACCATGTTGAAGACTGTTGGGGATCAAACACTACAGATACAACTACTATAAAAAGGGAATTTCCTGAATGGACTGAACAAAATGAAATTCAATCCATAAAAATCCCCCAATGACTAAAAACATGAAAGCTCAAAACATTCCGTGTACATGTATTTTACAGAAATTTGAAGAAAGTATTCCTTTCCTGAGTCAGTAAATTAAAATGTTTAAACACTGTCCGAATGAAGTAATGAAGTGAGTACAAGCAACTGATCATACCTTTGAAGGTGGTGTACTGTCGACAATCACTGGAGAAGACACGCTCTCTGTGGTGAGTCCAACATTGTTTTCGCATCTCACAACAGTGTAATAGCTTTGACCAGGCTGCAACTGCAGACCTGTGGCCTCCACAGTCATACTCAAGCCATTATCAATATAGTCAGTCACAAAGTCAGTACTGTTTCTTATGGCATAGCTACAGAGTCTGATACCACTTTCATCATCCTGGACCCCAGTGATATTTGAAACTAGGGTACAATTTGCAACGCACGATGTGACGTAGAATTGCGGGACGATATCACCGAGGAAGGGAGCCGTCAGATCGACTCTTGTTCCGTTTGTTGCAATCACAGTAGTAAGGCCAGCACCATTTGTTACTCTTATGCTAAGGTAGTACGTCCCATAATGGCTCAGGTGGCAGTCACTGCAGGTCACGTTTGTTGCGTTGAAGAATATTTCGGTCATGGATTTTATCTGGCATCCCACAGGCAATGTTCCAACACAAAATTCTGTTTTGTCTATCCCACTCTCAAGGTCTTGTGACTTCCAGGAGGCGCGCAAATCGTCCGCAGAACCAATCCAAAGTTTTGAACCAGCAGAGACCTGTCAGGACAAGATTGGGTGCAGTTTAATTTAGCTTTAGTTTCATTACGCTGCTGGTAAACAAGATGTGCGAGTCATGGCATGCGGTTGTGTGTAGTATCCGAGTAAAATGATCCAAACTCATCCCATGGCCCAGCTTCAAACAGTCAATAAAGCATTTTATCAAATGTTGACCACTTTTCTAATGTTTTGCTCCAAAGTCGGAAAGCTTATGGTATTACTTCTATACGACTGTTTCCGTAGAGAAATTATCACTTCACTAAATGATAACGCCGCTTGCAAGAATCAAGTAAGATATTGACTTGCCCAAGTTACATTTACGCAGGTAAATTACTCGAAATGGCCTTCTTGCCGAAAGAACCAAAACCGCTTTCATCTGTGTGGCAACTGTAATACAAGAAAACAGTTTGATTACTTACCTCAGTTAATTCAGGAGGAGTGATGTCGACCACAAATCCACTTGACCAACCGTGTGATGTCATTCCCGCGCCATTAGCAGCCTCCACTGTGACGTAATATCTTACTCCATGGCTCAGTGATACGTTCTCTGCTTTCCCAGATGCCATCTTCCCTACGGCAGTACAAGTTAAGGCATCCGTGCCATCAGGAGTGGTTCCAAGACACCAGCGGTATTCCGCGATTCCACTTTCGTGGTCTTCAAAAGGACTCCAAGCTGCTTCCACCATATTCGTTGATGACTGATATTGGACATCGGCTACAAGAGTTGTACCATCGTGAACAAGACCAGCATTTGGAGGTGTAACATCTACAATGACACCATCAGAAGAGGAAGTACTGCTAAAGCCGTCTCCATTGGCGCACGTGATTTGACTGATGTAGCGGGCGCCTGGGACAAGACTAAGATTTGCTTCTGTCAGGTTCCCTTGTCTGTTCACGGTTCTTGTTAATACAACCGTATCGTTTCCAAATACTGATCTGTTATGTGAGGCTGACTGTTCAATCAGTGCCCATGAACAGCTGGCAACACCAGACTCTTCGTCTTCAATACCTTCCCATTTTACTGAAAAGAAACTCGTAGTATTTATGAAGTCAATGTCGCCGCCAATGCCATCATTCACAGTACCCATAGATGGAGGTGAAGTATCAAAAACTAGTTTCTTTGATGACATGACTGTTTTCAGACCAGCGCCATTTATAACAACAACTGTGACAAAATATTCCGCCCAAGGCTCAGGTCTGAAAGGGCCAATAGTTCCAAAAGTAGACGCACCTGCTGGAAAAAGGCCACTCTTACATTCTTGAGGAGTTGTTCCTAGGCAGTATCCACTGCTACTAATGCTACTTTCGTTGTCTTTAGCACCATTCCACGAAACACGTATTTCGACTGACTTCATTTCTTGATTGATCACTGTGTGTTGCACTGAAACTTCTGTCTTCACAGGTGGGCTAGGATCTACAGTAAATCCATCAGAATGTTGCATCGAGCTTAGACCACTTACAGTTGTGGCTTTTATGGTTACGTAATACATTTGGCCAGTCTCTAAGATATCAAGATCTGGAATGTTTGGGGCCAAGTCCTTTTCAAGACTTCTCTTCAGGCCAACACTTGTGAAGTGAAGAACATCTTCTTTGCCCGCAGCCGTTCCGATAGCCATCTCGTAGTCGACAACAGAATCTCGGTTGTCCGTAAAAAACGGGTCCCAGTTGGCACCAACTCTTTTGGTATTGGTAAGATAAACAAGGTCTGTCCCTGGCACTGAGCCATCTCGAACAGAACCTGGAATGGGCCAAATGAGTTCTACTTTGAAGCCATCAGACCGCACACTGGACTGCAGTGCTGCATTATTCAAGCAAGTTAACACATTAAAGTAAGTCACGTTTCTAATGAACTGAAGATCTGCGTATGTCTGGTTTTCTGAGAAAACATTTCTTTCTTCGTAAATGGAGTTGTTGGTGATTTCCTTTTGGAACAAAATGAATCCATCGGCACTTTCAATGTTCCAGCTGCACGATTGTACCCCACTTTCAACATCCTCCACACCAAACCAAGACATAGAAAGATTCCAATCCTCCAGTACAACATTGTAGTCAAGTCCTATTATATGGCTTCCATCGATGACATCACCCATTACAGGAGGACTGACATCCAACAGCATTCCATCAGAGGTAACAGTTTCAGACAGACCTGCACCATTGGTCACGCGGACTGTCACAAACACTTTCTGCCCCTCGTGTAGGCTACATTCTGGGCAAATAAATGATTTGTTAGTACCAGTGCTTGTCATTTGTTTTATCTGACAACCGAGAGGTTTTGTCCCTATGCAGTAGTCACTTTCCACGATGCCACTCTCGGGATCCGTGATGTTTTCCCAATGTGCTGACAATCCCACATTGGGGGAGAAGTAATCTATATCTTTGCCGAAAGAGCCGTCTTGGACATCATCGTTCTCAGCAAGCGGTTTAGAAGTATCTATTATGAGACCAAGTGATGAAATATTGGAGTTTAACCCAGCCTGGTTTGTTGCTATAACCGTGATGAAGTAAACATCTCCATGCAAAAGACTGATGTCGCTTTTGGTAATCTTTGTTGCCAGATGAATGTTTTCAAAACTAACAACGTCATCTTGGTAAGGCCGAGTGCCCACGGCAAAATGGTATTTTTCTAAACCACTTTCAAGATCTCTAAAGGGAGACCATGATGCTGTAATTGAACTTGTGTCTGATTGATATTGGAAGGAGTGATCACGTGATACGCCCGCTATAATAGGTCCAGTATGAATGGGTGGTGTGGTGTCGATGACAAACATTGCAGATGACGAAGATGCAAGATCTGCATTGTTTTTGCATTCTATGCTGGTATTGTATTCACCAGGTAGAAGAGTTATTTTGTTTGGTAGTGTGACGTTGCCTGATGACGTATTCGTAACTACAGAGAAGACGACATTCCCACCTTCGTGAAGTACGGAAATGTTGCAACTTCTTATTCCACTTTCTGCATCTGCAAATTCGTCCCACAAAATAATTACACTTTTGTCACTGATAAATGTTTTGCCTCCATTTCTGCTTGGTAACTTCCCAAAGAAAACTTTTCCTGAAAGCGGCGGACTGCTGTCAAAGACAAGTGCATCAGAGCAAGATTGTGACACGAGACCAGCTCTGTTCCTAGACATCACAGTGACGTAATACTTCACTCCCGATCGAAAGGCCAAGTCTGTCATTGTAGTGTTGGCGTAGTTTGTTCGACCGATGTTTATGAGGGGTTGAACCTGAGTACCACATTTGCTTGTACCTATTGCCCACTTGTAGTACCAAACTTCACTTTCGGGCTCAGAGAATCTTTTCCAATAGACTGCAATGCTTGATGCCGTAGCAGAGTAGAAAGCATTCTCTTGATCGTTGTATTTCCACTCACTTTGAGAATCGAAGCCTGGATAGATTGTGCTTGGTATTGGTGGAGTCCCATCTGCTAAGACACCATCCGAAACAAGTTCCCTGATTGCTCCGGCATGGTTTGTCACTTTCAAATGCACAAAATATTTTGTTCCACTCACTAAATTAAGTTTTATCTGACTTCTGACATGTGTTGAGAGACCAACGTCTCTGTAGTCCTGAATACTGGTTTTGTCATCCTCACTGGTTCCAATACTCCATTCAAATTTCTCAACACCACTGTCTAAGTCCCAGATTCCTTCCCAGTTTGCGGCCATGCTTGATAGAGACGACTGGTACTTAAGATCTGGTTCAATAATCCCATCATGTACGATACCATGGCTTGGGAGGGTCAGGTCAATGAGCACGCCATCAGAGCTGATGCATTTGCGAAGCCCAGCATTGTTCACAGCACAGACGATGATGTAATAGACATCATCAGTCAGCGATAGGCCGGTCACAGTACCTGAAGTGTTCAGAATAACACTTTGAAATGGAGAGATATCAGGAGCACCACCACGATTTCTGCTTACTCCATACTCGTAATACTGAATCCCAGACTCGGGGTCCATGAAACCCTCCCATTCAGCTGACAGCGATGTGGTATTGGCTTGGTAATCGATATCTGAACCTGTATTTCCATCACGTACTTGAGCCCAATAAACATTCGGCGGAGTGACGTCAGCGATGAAGCCATCCGAAGACACCTCTGAGCTAACCAACCCAGCCTTGTTTTCAGCCTTGACCTTAATGCAGTACCGTTGGCCATTAACTAGTGATGTGTTTCTTAAAATAAATGAAGTTGCCCTTGGAGGGTCAAGTTTAACGAATCCATTTCTTGTTACATGATAGTTTCCAGACAAACAGCTTCCAACAGCATAGTAGTACTGCTTAACAGCAGTGTGTGGCTCTGCAAACTTTGTCCAAGAACCGGAAACATATTTCAAGTCAGCCTGATAGTCAATGTCTACTTCAGAAATTGATCCATCGAACACATCTCCAAGGGATGGAGGGGTAGCATCAGGTATGACAAGTATTGAATACGCATCTTTAAATAATTTGGCTCCATTGTAGGCTCTAATGATGAAGTAGTAACGTTTACCCTGAGATAATGCTAACCCATTGAAGGTTGCAGATGTCGGCAGATTAGATCCTGGCACAGCAGTGAAGTCAGAGCTTGATGGTGATATGTCTGAAGGGATAATAGCCCACTTGTATTGATGAAGTCCACTGTGTGCATCAGAGAAACCAACCCACTGCACTGATATTGATGATACACTTGGTATGTAAATACATGGGGTTCCATTTATAAAGTCGTCTTCACCAGTCACTATAACCTTACCATTGAACACAGGGTGGGTCGTATCCACGGTAACACCATCAGTAGTGACCTCAGTGCTGAGACCCACAGCATCAACTGCTTTAACAGTCACAAAGTACTTTGTGTTATTTGTCAAAGCCAACCCGCGAAGTGTAAAATTCGTTGCATTTCCTGCTGATGTCCAAGGAACAGTTATGTTTCCACTGCTGTGTACTATCTTGTACTTGTATTCCACAATTCCACTTCCTTTGATTCCGTCTGTGAAACCATTCCAGTTCGCTGCTATCATAGTGTCTTCTGATTGGTAGTCTACATCACTGAAGTATCCATCATTAACAGTACCAGCCTGTGGAGCATCATGGTCTATTAGTACACAGTCTGACTTGACTTGGGTGTACAGACCAGCTTCGTTATAACCTCTAACGACTGTACAGTAGCTTTCTTTTGAAACTAGATTCAGATTGGTTGCTGTAGGAGAGCGGTTTAGTGCTGTTGTCTTAAATGAAGTAATGAGTCCAGCACCAAGCCGCTGTACTGCCCAAGTGTATCGTGAGATGGGAGAATGTGGATCAGTAAAACGGTCCCAGTTTGCACTGAACGTGTTTGTCCATTTAGCATATTTCACGTCTTCGCCAAAATGATTACCATCATATATCTTACCAGGTACTGGTGATGAGGTATCAACAACAACTCCATCGCTCGCGAGGTCAGAAAACAGGCCTGCTTTAGTGTACGCCCGAACAACGAATGTTGCTTTGGAACCATCTGCAATGTTGTTAAAAGTTTTCCCCGCATTGGTGTTTAGATTTGTGCTGGTAAAAGGCATTAACTCGCTGGTTTGATTGGTGTTAAATGACGTGAGAATTACTTTCCACTCGTACTTGCCAATACCATGTCTTGTTTGCACTCCCCCCCAGTTCGCCTGCAATAATGTCGAAGATTGGTAACTCGAGTCAGCTCCAGGCCCATCACGGATCCACCCACCTTGTGGCTTTGATGTATCCACGACTATAACACTGCCGCAGACAAGTCGACTCGTCTTGTCTCTGAGGTCAGATGCTTTTACGGAGACTTTGTAAGCTGTATTATCCTTAAGTGTTACCCCAGTAATAGTCTGGTAGGTATTACTGTTTGGTAGAGTACCACTAACATGTGAATTGAAAGAGCAACTTGAGGTTCCTGATACAACAGACCACCTGAGATTGAGCTTTCCGCAAGAAACAGAAAATCCAGTTACTTTAAGAAATAGTCTGTCTATGATATACTGGTAGGTGACAGCTGACAGAAACTGGGAGTCCATCATTTGCAGGCTGCCAGTTTTCAAGACAATATTATCTGTCACTGCTCCAGGACATGTTCCAAGGACACCATCACACCTACATGCAGAGAACAAAAACAGACATCATTGTAACACAATGTAGTAGAGTTTTGTTTAGACACATTTGAAAAACTCGGGACTTACGCAAAATATAATTAGTATAAATTACTTAAATCTACACTCTAAGTTGTTAAAAATAATAAAAATGAAAACCAAATGCTGCTTTCAATGAATACCATATGTTCACGACAATATTATTCACACATATCAAAAAACCACTGCAGCCAGATTTAAAACTAGTGAGAGAAACTGCTTGCCGCATTTTGATAGGGGAACTGTTTTTTTATTGAAGATATTCAGAGGCAAGACCATTTAGTGAATTTTAATTTTATTTTATTCGATAGATCATGGTAGCTGTGTTCCGAAAATGGAAAATCTTGAAAATGGAACGCCAACACTGACTGGCACAATAATAAGAAGAGGTCACGATTCACAAAGCGTGATTTTTACGACACTCCGTTGGTGGTGTGTCTTGACGTGGTGGGCAGGAGCGTAGTTTTAGTCTGTGCTGACTAAACACTAAACAGGTCCTCCAGGTTGCGGGATTGTTCCAGAAAACGTTACAACGAAACACAAATCGCGTCTCTCTAGGAGGCTTGGGGCATCACGATGCAAGTATGATCAACATGGGTCAAGGCTGTCCGGAAGCTCACATTGGGAGAGCAAGGGCTCCTGGATGCTACAACATTATCGTGCCGGCCTAGAGCTTGGAATGTATGCACAATGTTCTCCAGGAGTTGCTCTCATATTGTGAAAAGGGCTTAAAAACCCTTCTTTAACAAGAGAAAGATGAGAGCAGGCTTCAACGTCAAAGGAAGGAAGTGACCACCATCTTCTTAGGTCAGTATTGAAACTAAAGCTACGAAATAATGGTTCACAGAGGTTGGTACAGCAGAAAAGATTCAACATACAGCTGCTGAAAGATGAGGAAACCAACAGAAAATTCTCTGTCGAGGTCAGGAATAGGTTTCAGGGCCAGCAGGACCCTGACGTTGAACCAACTATTGAGGATAGCAGCAAGTAACACCATCCTTTGAGTAAAATCAGACACCATAAGGACTGGATCACTTAATTAAAAAGAAATAAAACAAAAGATAAGAGAAATAAGTGGCGAGGAGACCTCAAAAAAACCTCAGGGCTTATACTAAGAGGTCTCCTCGATGATACATAATGATACATATGATACCTTGGAGGTATGAAGGACCTGGCAGAAACAGTAGAAACTGCAGCTTCAAATAACGAAATGCTAAAAGCTTACAAGGCCACTTGGCAAATCTGTGGAAATAAGCACCACAACAGCACCCCTGTTATTTGAGATTTCAAACAGACCTGATCCCGGGAATCTGCTCCGGATGAATTAGATATAAGCACAGATGCTCCCACCTGGGAAGAAATCATCAAAGCTATAAAGACCTTAATGAACAACAAAGCCCCAGGACAGGACGCACTGAGCTTGCAGCTGACACACTGCTACCCTTGTTTGTAGAATTGCCAAGAGATTAGACACAAGGAACCATAGTCAGAATCCTAAGAAAGAAAACCTGGCAGATTGGAATTACTGGAAATGTGAAACACTTCTTTAATATACATGTACCAGGCAACGTGTTCTGTAAATTGATTATTATGAGAATAGAGGTCGTAGTGAACAGTGCCCTTCCAAAAGAACAAGCCGGGCTAAGAGGGGGAGAGGAACAACGAAACACACCTTCACTAAAGGAACATTTGGCGCAGTCTAATGAGTGGAAGAGAAATATCTGCTTTAACTTTGTAGATTTCGAAAAGGCATTTGACAGTGTCGATAAAAGCAGCTAAAGGAAAAGACTACGGCACCATGGAATCCCTCAGAAAGGTAACAACATCATCAGTCTATTCTACAGCAACTCCATCTGCTAATAACAATCATGCATAGACTGGCTTATGAAGAATATTACAGAGCAGCATCATACTGACATAAGGTGGACGTTCTGTTACAAACTGGAAGACTTGGACTTTTCTGATGACATAGCTTTGCCCTCCCACACTTGAGCTTACCGACAACAGAAGAGTTCAAGGTTAAGTGACCTAGCCAACTCCATTGGCCTGAAGATAATGCGGGCAAAACAAAAGCTGTGTCTAACGACCCTACCTAAGTAGCGTTATCAACCTGCATGGTGGGACAGAAGGGGCATTGCGCCACGTCTTGGAAAAGAAAGAGCTGTGTTTGCCCAGATTAGGCTGTACAGAAGTAATGTTCTATCAGTACTTCTTTGTGTTTTTTTTTTCATAAAAGAGTGCGGGAAAATGACTGAAAATTATAAGCACAGGTTTGATACTTTAAACGCCACCTGTCTCTGGCGAATCATGCGAGTGTTCTGGCCCAATAACATCTCCAACGCCAGAATCCTACAAGCCACAGGGCAAGAAAAAATGGGAATCATTCTATGGCAAAGAAGATGGAAATGGCTTGGACATGGAGTGGAATGATGCCGGATGAGATGAAGAGCGCTTGAATTGGATGGGAGAGCGCCACAAGATCAGCCCAGGACAGAGCGACTTGCTGGGATCTTGTAGAGGCCTTGGCCACTGGGCACAATGAGGATGAGTGAGTGACCAGAAACCTTCGTTGCAGACGTAATCTAATATAATTAGGTTTTATCAACTGGGTTGATAATGTCAATTGGCCACCGTCAAGAGATCCAAGAGCTGACGTTTCGAGCGACGAAGGGCTAACGCTCGAAACGTCAGCTCTTGAATCTCTTTACGGTGGCCAATTGACATTATCAACCCAGTTGATAAAACCAAATTATATTGTTATACTTCCCACCGACGCAGCACCACAGTTTCTTTAGAAACTTACCCCCTCTATTCATTAGACGTAATCTAACCCTGGTTAGTAATGTCTGCAAAGCAGCACCAAAATCCTTGTTCTACACCACCCCTTCCCCCAACAGACTCGACAGACTTATTTACATTTGCAAGATATGTTTTAGCTCTCATAAGTTTGCTATGGAAGGACAAGGTATGACGTTTTCTGCGAAGAGCATTCAACATTTTTTCAGGTGCTGGTTCGCTGACGGACTTAACAAGGACTTTAGTTCGTCTGCGGTGCAGGCTAGTGACCAGAGGACACTACAATAATCGAAATGAGGTTGCACCAAGGTGCTACAGTATAAATGCATACTAGGTGAGTTTCAAAAGGAACAAAGAACTGCTTTAAACCATGATGTCAATGTTAGAAGGAATGTTTTTGGAATTGTTAATAACGTGTACATTCAAGTTTGTATATTATCTGAACTTGCTTTATAGAATCTATCAAGACTTGACACAGGGTCTGTTAAAAGTACCAACTTTTGCCCAGATCCAAAAAGACTTCACATATTGATATAAATATTACAACTGAGCAAAATAACAGAAATAATCCGTGCTTACGTGTATTAACCGTGCCCACGTTAACTTATGCCTCAGTCTTGTTACTTTGCAGATCTATGTTGCATGATCGGATAGTGCAAATACCTTGAAATTGTGTACAGGTAGCTGCTCAGGAGAGCTTTTTTGATGGAAACCAGCAATACACAAGTTACATGTGTTTGTTTACTCTATATATAGTGAGCCAAACAAATGATTATATATTATAGTGATATATTTGTATTCAATTTGCGTGTTTTTGGTACTCCAGTAAGTGGAGTTGGACAATGATACCTCTTATTGCCTGGTTTCAAACCGAAAGTGACTAGGTACTAGTCTGTTCATTATGGGATTAGCAACTATTGACCCACAAGAGATTTACAAAATCCCCAAGTTTGGTGTTAATCGGGCTAGTTTTGACTGAGATACAGCCATTTAAATACGTCAAAATTACAAAGAAATGTTTGGTAATCCGGACACAGCATCCCGATGGTAAACTTCGACGTTTTTAACTGGCCGTATCTTGCTTAATATTGGGTCTACTAACACCAATCTTGGGGATTTTGTAAATCTCGGTGTGCTCTTTCTGACTATGTGGATCAATAGCTGTTAATCCCATAATTTATTGACTCGTACCTTCTCCCCCTCGGTTTGAAAATAGGCAATGTAGTTAATTTTTCTCATTTTTACCTCTCTGGCTGGTCACAAACATCAACAGCAGGTCGACATATAGTTCCATCTGACCTCATTGTATGTTTGCAAGTACCATCACCAGCACACCCGGAAGTCTTAATACAACTGGATGAAGGGTAAGATGATTGACAGGAGTAGCCCAGCCCTGAACATCTGAAACATTACAAGCACATGTGTGGTTCACATTAAGAAGCAAATCGCTCGTGTGGAAAAATATGATGGATTGTAAATAATAATACAAAATTTTCGATATGTAGTTCCAAGCAAAAGAAAACTTGAAGAGGTTTTAAAAACATGTCCACCAGAGAACTGGGCAGGGGGTGATACATGTACAGCTCAAGTCACCAATTGTCAAAACTAGGCACAGATGTTGGGTTGAAAGGTTTTAGTCCATCAAAGAAACAGGACCCGTTCAAAAAATGGCCATTTTCACCAATTTTTGCATTAATTAGCTAACTTTGATTGACCACTGAGTACTGCAAGAAATAAAACATAATTAGCCTAATTATGCGTGTGTCTGAGGTTTGCGTTTCGGCTGTTTACGATCAACTATCAATGTATTTTATTCTTTCACATGCTCTTTAGGAACTACAAAATATTTGCAAGGAAAAGAAAACTATAGTTTTGTTCAAGAGAAAGCTACGACAGATATATAGTCGCTACATGCGGATTGATGCGAGCTTTCGTAAATTAAATTAACTCCCTATTCTTTTCCTACAACATACTGCTAATTGCATCGTGAAAACGAATGCTATTTCTTTTGAAATGGATAGACCATAGTTTACAATCAAATGGTAAAGAATTTCTCTTTTTGCAAAAATCTCATTTTAGGAACAAATGTCACTTCCGGATGCTTTCAACCAAACATGTTTTCACAATAGTAATTATAGTTAAGGTGGTTTAAATGACTTTTTACATGAAAGTGATAAGTGGGTTTACAATTAACATTCATTCATTTCGTCATGGATCTTAGGGAATGAAAAACTATATAAATAAAGTAATAACTTGAAATCGCGGTGGCCACACTGGCGACCACACGTGAAAAGTTAGTCGCCAGAGGACCAAATCCAGTCGCATTGGCGACCCCACAGGTCGAAACGTCGAGCTCTGTTAGGAAAAAAAATCACTGAATCATATTCTACAATAACACTCAAAGTACAATAATGGATTTTATCTGGCTGATTTGATCTCTTCTCTTCACTTGGTCTTTAGTAAAGTACACTTTTCGTACTTTTAAAAATAGCCTTTAATGGCAAATATCTCCAGTGATCAACAACTTCTATACATTATTCTTACATGCAGGTGATCATCATACAATGTACTTCAAAAAAAGTTAAAAAACACTTGGGCACTTCAATATTTTGCCTGTGCTGAGGCAAATAGCTAATTTTAAAAGAATCCTTCTGTCGGTAACGAGTACAATATCGGCTTAATGAGGCAATTCAGATATATTCTGAAACATTTTGTAGAGCTATATTATATGGTGTTGTCGTGACATCAATGTAAATATAGCATTGGAAAATTTAATTGCCACGTTTTCTCAATTCAATCTCTGGGTGCAATAATAATGAATGGAAACAAGAAATGATGATGATGATGATAATAAATATTACAGAGCTCCTCCAAATCAAGAGAGCCACAAATGACGCTGTAATCAGTTTGCATGAAATAAAATCCAATTTTACAACAGAACAATAATAACAAAACGTGAAGATTACCAAAGCAGAATTTTTTGATTGTTTATTAAACATTTCTTTAAACTACTAAAAAAAACTCGGTATTCGGAAAGTCTCTTAGTAGTACTACAATTAGTATTACAATCTCATCATCATTGCCAGTAAAAAAAATACTCAATTCTCCTCTTGTGTATTTAATTTTTTTTTTCGGGGGTGTGGATGCTTATTTGAGGCTGGGAGCTTATTAACTTTTCCTACCTACAGGATGGTCGCTTACTCGAGGTGGGTGTGCTTATTCAAGGTTGGGCATGTAATCGAATAAATACGGTACAACCAAAATCAAGACAGGAGTTGGTTAAATGTATATACCTGCCAGCTTTGCACGTGTCCTGTTTTGTACATTTATTTGCATCATCACAAGGGACAGTGGGACGATTAGACCAAGCACTGTTGGCACGAGCAGTTGCATCATACAAGTCACACCAATGACACTGGTTTGACGGGTTTATGGTCTGGTGACCATAGTCTTGACCTGTAAGCAAAAACAGAATTGATAAAAATGCTTTTTGTAATAATTTATGCTTGTGACCTCATGATCACAAGGTTTCAGTAAAAATTGAAGGAAAAGGGGGTGACCAAGAACAACATACAGAAGAACTATACTGATGAGATGAAGAGTGCTGGTATTATAGGTATTGGATGGGAGAGTGCCATAAAATCAGCCCAGGACAGAGCGACTTGGTGGGACCTTGTAGAGGCCATTTGCTTTTTGTTTTTTTTTTATTGATGCATCTAAAAAACAAATATTACATATTACAGCTACGTGAACAAAAAGGGAGATTGCAAGAAAAATAATAATTATAAATTTGATAATAAAAAATTGCAATGAAACATTTTGTAAAAGCATATTACACTGTAAAACTGTTTGACAAGACGACATTTTGATGTTTGGCTCACGTCACGATAAAACAATAAAAAAATGTTTAAATACTAAATAAAACAATAGGTGAAGGAATGTCCTTTTAAACAAAGAGTTTTGCGCAAATGGAATCAGTCTCTGTGTTAAGACCAGGATTGCTTTCCTTGAGGAAAAGCATCTTGTAGACAAGACAATCAAATTTTTCTTGGTACTTCTGTAGGATTCGGAATTGGCTTTCTTTGAGGAGTTTAATGTCCCCATGGGCTGTCAAGGCGTGACGTTTCTTGTGTTTGCCAATCGCAGAGTTTTTGTGCTCCACAATACATTAGTGAAGGTGTCGAGCTGTATAGACGACGTAATCTGAATCACACAGATCACATGGAAAAGAGTAAGCAACACAGTGTTGATTTACGATTGGGGGCTTGATTTCTTTGGGCTTGAGATCAAAGAAAGACAGCCAATTCTGCTGGCACTGGCATCTCAGACTAAATAGTCATATTGAACTTTGATCTTGTTGATCAATTCATTTCTTGTTGTGTGTATTTTCTATCCATCCGCTTATTTCCCTGTCCCACCTTGGCAGCTGTAATTTCCCCAGACTAGACCCGTCTATTTTGATTTCTTTATAATATTAATTTGTAATTTTCTCAGTTTTATATATTTTAGCTGTAGTATAAATGTATTTCTAACTTTATTTACTTTATTTTGACCAGTAGAAAAGGAAGCCGTCAATATGGAAACAAGAATTTAGTTACCTGCTATCTTACACATGCACTTGTTGTTCACGAATCCAAATCCTGTTTTAAGACTGCAGCTGTTACCATTACAGAACTGACAGTCTGAGTTACAAGTGAAAGATGTGCCAGTGCACTGACCACTGTGACAGATGTCTCCACGTGTACACTTATCACTGTCATCGCAAGACACACCATCGCGATTTGACCATATGCTTATGCTTCTTCTTGGATCACACCACTGCAGTAAAAAAGAGAGACACATTCACAATACTATAACACTATAATACTATTACAATACTTTATAATATAGATAGGATTCTGCGCGCCCTCTGATTGATCAAAAACCCATGTTTTATCAGAGTATAAAACATATAAAAAGCGTGTTTTATTGTTTTTCGCCAGCTTTGATTGAGTGAAAATTCGCAAGAGATGACGGAGAACATTTTCTATGAAGAAATTCCCGACAAAATTCTGAGTAAAGCTGCAGAAATTGTCGAGGAAGATTCTAAGTTCGAGAAGAAAGTAGAAGAAGCGAAATTAAATTGCTTCAGTTTAAGGATCGTGCATGTTTTGTTGTTTTTACTCACGGCGTATAAAATCGATATCATAAAGCAAATGAAGAAGTCTAAGCCATGTATTATAACTCCGCCATGGACGGTCCTAAGCCCGGCTGAGAAAGGAGGAAGGTTGGACGTAGGGTTAGCACCCCAACCCCGTAAAAGCTATGCTGCTACAGAAACACCAATGATAGATCAACAAGCTCTACAAGTCCTGGAAGACGAAGGGCCTTCCTCCTGAAGATGCATGAAGGGTTGCAGGGAAAGCCGAAAGGAAGCTGCAACACTGACTACCCTTCTGTCAACCAGGAAAACCTTAAACACTGGAACATGGAACATCAGAACAATGCTTGAGTCGGGGAAAAAAGCCCAGGTAGCGAGAAAAATGCACAATTACAATCTTGTGGTGCTAGGACTTTGTGAGACCAGGTGGAAGCAGTCAGGGCAACTGCGACTGACAACAGGAGAGATGGTGCTGTATTCTTGACATGAAGAGAATATGCTCTTCATACGGAAGGTGTGGCATTTCTGCTGACAAAAGAGGCACAAAAAGCACTGATTGGCTGGGAGCCAGAGGACCAAGGTTCATTACAGCATCCTTTAGAACGGTGAGGAAGAACATTAAGATGAATGTAGTGCAATGCTATGCCCCAACAAATGATAAGAGTGATGAGGCGAAGGATGAGTTTTACAGCCAGTTACAAGGTGTCCTCCGCAGGCTAAGGAACCAAGAGATCAACATTCTGATGGGCGACTTCAATGCGAAGATTGGATCGGATGGGAGGACATGGGCTTGGTGAGATGAACGAAAATGGCTAACGATTTGTAGATACATGTGCTTCAAACAATATGGTTATCGGGGGCAGTGTGTTCCCGCATAAGAGGATACACAAGGCTACATGGGTGTCCCCGGACCTTAAAACAGAGAACCAGATTGACCACATTTGTATTGCAAAGAAGTTTAGAAGATCACTACAAGATGTTCGGGTCAAGAGTGGAGCAGATGCTGCATCGGACCACCATCTGGTAGTTGCCAAACTAAAGTTAAAGTTGAGAAGAAATCCTACTGGAGTTACACAATGACGATGAGGTAGTGGACATTAATTCTCAATGGAAGGATATAAAGGAGGCAGTTAACTATGCTTGTGAAGAAGTGGTTGGTTGAAGGAAACCTCAACAGAAAGAAATGGCTTTCGGTAGAGACATACCGGAAGATACAGGAAAGAAAAGTTAAAAAAGCAGCAATTAACAACTGCTGAACAAGAACAGCAAAGAAAGAAGCGCAGAAACAATATGCTCAAGTAAACAGTGAAGTGAAGAGAAACATCAGAACAGATAAGAGGAACTTTGTGGACAAAATGGCCCAGGAAGCAGAGGAGGCAGCAGCAAGTGGAAATATGAAACAGCTTTATGACATAACAAAGAAGCTTACAGGAAAGTTTGGACGAACAGATAGCCCAGTCAAAGATAAGAATGGAAGGGTCTTGATGGAAGTGGATAAACAGCTAAGTAGATGGGCAGAACACTTTGAGGAGCTTCTTAATAGTCCAGCTCCAGAAAATACAACAGACATCCCTGCAGCAGATGAAGACCTGCCAATTGTTTGTGACAAGCCTACCAGGGCAGAAATCAAGAAGGCCATCAAACAGCTGAAGAATGGCAAGGCAGCTGGTGCAGATGAGTTTCCAGTGGAAGCACTCAATGTAGAGCCAGATATGCTAGCTGAGATGCTTTATTGATTGAGAAGAAGAAGAGATCCCCTCAGAATGGAAGGAAGCCCTCCTGATCAAGATCCCTAAGAAAGGAGACCTTGTCCTATGTTCCAATTATAGAGGAATCACACTCCTATCTGTAACTGGGAAAGTACTGAACAGAATGGAACTCCCCCCTTTATATCAATTTTGTCGACTATGAGAAGGCTTTTGACAGCCTAGACAGAGAGACATTATGGAAGCTGCTTCGACATTATGGTGTACCTGGTATTGTTGCATGGAGCAGAAACGTGGCGAACAACCAAGGCGTCTATGAAGAAGATCCAGAGCTTCACTAATCAGTGCCTACGTCGAATCCTAAGAATCCACTGGCTGGAGACCATCAGTAATGAGAATTTATGGGCGAGAATGAAGCAAACTCCAGTGGAAGAGGATATTCAACAAAGGAGATGGAGATGGCATGGCCATACGCTACGCAAACCACCTACTAGTATTGGCCGTCAAGCCCTGATCTGGAACCCCCAGGGTCAAAGAAAGAGAGGGAGACCACAAAACACCTGGCGCCGGGAGTTGGAAAAGGATGTTAAAAGAACTGGCCACACATGGGAACAACTTGAAAGGATAGCTCAGGACAGAGGAGAATGGAGAAATATTGTTGGTGGCCTATGCTCCAGGAGGAGCAATGGGCCAAAGTAAGTAAGTAAGCCATGTATTATACTGTCACAAAACACTTCGAACATTTGAGAACACTCGAGAAGTGTAGAAAAAACTCACCTGCAGCTCGTGTTTTCTACATTTCCCTCGTGTTCTCAAATGCCTGTCGTGTTTTATGACAGTATAATACATGGCTTAGGCTTCTTTATTTGTTAAATAATACTACTAACACTATAAAAAAAGTAATGTGATTTATTGTCTATAGATAAGCTTAATGTAATTGCTGAAATAATATATAGATTCTAGCCAAGTCTAAAAGCAGACTGCCATATTTTTTGCATTCTTAACAATTTATGAAAATACTTGAGCCTGTAATCAAATCCAAGCATGTGACGTTGATGAGCTCTACACCTGCTTCGAGCACATACCTTGGTTTGACCTCTGCCAATTGACCATAAAATTATGGAAGGTGACGTCATACAGACGGACAGATGTTTGTACAGACTTGCAAATACCAAAACTTTCTCCTCTTGATGGGCTTTCAGTAATAATTTTAACACAATGGAAAATGCATTCAATCCTGGAACACAACCTTCACTGTACTGTCATAACAGGCCAATTACATGTATTTACATAAAGCATTCGCATATATAACCTTCATGTGGTTTAATGCATATTTCACAAAGTTAACAACAAAAAGCGGAAGCGGTTAGCGGTCTACATCCCGGGCTCACAGGGTTCATTCAGCCACACAGCAGCATTCATCGTACAGCTTTGTCAGCTATCTTGTGCTGGGCATTTCAGCTGTCTAATCTTCCCTCCCTCCCTTCCCTATTTCCACTGCTTGGCAGTGTGATGGATGCCTGGATGCCCGGTGTAGGGGCTAATGGCTGGGTTGGGAGGATTTGCCAGCCATGGGAGCGGAACTCGGTCTAGGGGCTGGCTGCCAACAGTGGAAGCCCCTGGATACCCCAGGCACCCAACCTCCAGTTAGAGATGCAGCTGTTAATAAAAATTCACCAGATAAGTGACAGCTCTTGATAGCTCTAAATCTTTAATGGTTAAATGAAATTTAAATACTAAGTCAATAAAAATTAATGTTAATAATTCTATCTTGGCATAAATTTACCAATACATTTCTGTCACACCAATGATAAGAGATACCTTTCTAACAAAGACAGACAGAATACATGTACATAATAGAATTGTACCTGGCAGGGATTTCCAGGTTTATACTGATTCCTAGCAAAGCATGTCCTTTGGCCACTATAGTTTATAATGCAATATCCTGATTGGATTGGACAGCCGCCACCACCATCATGTCTCTCGCATGAAAGACAGTTATAGGGCGTTCCAACACATGCCCCATTCACACAACGATCATTTTTGGTCTTTAAGCTATTGTCACTGCATTGTAAGTTATTGTTGTTTGTCCACTGGTGTTGGTAATTGCTGTCACATTGCTAAAAGAAAAAAATTAAATATAATTATCTGAGTAAAAGCTAAACCTCACACACTACATGCACTAAATATTGGACTAGTTTGTAAGGCCAAACATTACATGTAGTAGTCATACGTTTAGAGTACAAAGCTGCCAATTAATGCAGTCACATAGAAACCAATACTGCAAGAGACAATAATTGGACTTTTACAGTTGTTTTACACAAGCCTTATTGTGCTCTGTCCATGTGCCATGAGTCAAATATATTAGCTCCAAGTCACAAGGTGACCCTCATAGCCGGAATGAAGGTTAAGCCAATGATACACGGTTCAACATCTTTCAACTTTTGTTGATCAACAAATGTTGAACATCATTGCGACTTCTTGAAACGTTTTTGCGTTTTCCCACGACGTTCAACAAACGGCAACTTGTTGAACAGAATAGAGCCGAGCTCTATTTTCGTTCAACAACGTTCAACAAAGTTCAACATGTTGAATGGCACATTTCAACATTCAACATGACATGATACACTGTTCAACATTTGTCGCAACATTTGTTTAACCGTGTATCATTTGCTTTACATGTACTTCTCACCTTTGCGGGAGCGCTTCGGGAAAAATTCGTACGCGTGCTAGTTTCATTAAAATCATAACAACTATACATCAGAAGAAAGCTTAATAATGGGGTTTACAATAAAAATATGGTTTGAGCGATTTTTCCTTGTAGTAAGTGTCAGGAGCCGGTAAGATGTGAAACGACCAAGGTTTCTCTATGGAATTTATAGCGTATGTGGATTTGACCAATTTTCGTGAAATTTCGTCAAAACCTTCCAGGGATAATGAACAACGAAAGCGTGTCGGGAAATTTTGATATTTAAAATATTTTTCCATGGTGTCCATTTACACAACACGTCCTGCTTATTTTTAGGTACTCCAACTTCAGATGTGGATATCTAGGCAACCAATCAGAATATTGCAAAAGCCTGATTTGTTGATTGATGCCTTGTGAATAACACTGTGCAGTCATTTTGCTCGTGCTGTGGCATCCGATACCCGATATTTTAAACAGCTATGTTACTGGCTCTTGACACTTACTAAAAGGAAACATTGCTTAAAATATATTTTTATCGTAAACTCCATTTATTAAGCTTTCTTCTGATGTATAGTTTGTTAAAAACTCATGTGCATACAAATTTTTTCCTGAAAAAATTTCGAGACATGGGGCACGTAAACACAAGATCGATTAGACTGCGTTTATTGCCAAAGCAGCGACAATCGCCGCTATGTTTGACGAACTTCGAGACCTGCGACACGTAAACAGAAGATCATCTATAAAAAATGAATATGCACATTTCGAAGTTGTTCGAAAATTTCACCAGCCAAATTACGGCTTGAATATTATGTTGCCAACGAAGCGACAAGTGCCGCTATGCTTGATGAATTTCAAGACCTGCGGGTGGCACGTAAACACAAGATCCAATCGATAAAATAAAAATTGGTTCTGAGTTTTTTGAAGTTGTTTGCAAATTTTAACTTAAGTGAAGAAGAGACCCGAAAAGCGTTTGTACTGGGAAAATCTGTTGCTCTTGAAACATTTGTACAATGTTTTCAGTTTAAAATTTTAAACGACATTTTGTTTTTGAATACCTTATTACAAAAGATCGGAAGGATTCAAAGTGATCTCTGTACATTTTGCCAGACTTTTCCAGAAACATTAGAACATTTCTTTTATCGATGCTCCTTCTCAACAGAATTTTGGAATAAATTTGAAAACTTTTGGTTAACAGTTACAAGGAAGCAAATAAAACTGGATTATATTAATATTATATTAGGAATATTAGATCAGAGATCTGACCTGCTTAACTACTTTATCATTTTAGGTAAACTTTATTTATGGAATTGCCGCAAAAATAAACAAGTCCCTCTGTTTTTGTCTTTCGAAGATGTAGTCAAGAGAAAATATGAAATTGAAAAGCTTTTAGCCTCTCAAAGCATCTTAAACTTAAAATATTTTCAGGCAAAATGGAACCTCGTTTTAAATAACAATTCCAATTTTATTGTAAGGGAGTAGGTGCTGATTTATTTAAATCACAAAAATTATATGTATTATTAAGGACATATTAAATACCTGTATTAAAATTTTATATAAGGTATCAAATTAATACAAAAAGTAATTGTATAAGTAAAGTAAAATGCAGAGTAAGATTTGTATTATCAGTTGTGTAGGCAAGGTATCTGTAATTGTAGTGCTCGTAATCATAGTGTAAGTAACGATTGTCTTTTTAGTAATGTTAGTAGTGACGTAAGCATTGTAAGTAATGTTAGTATTGTAAGTAGTGTTAGTATTGTAAGTAGTGTTAGTAGTGTAAGTAGTGTAAGTAATAGTGCTGTTAGTAGTGTACGTAATAAAAAAAAAAAAATTTCGCAAATTTCGCCAGCCAAATTGTTAGATCTCAGAAAAAGGTTGATCGACTCTAGTGTGCGTTCCTTTTTGATAAGGAACCGACCCTGGGATAATGCTTGCTTACGAGAATAAACAGACGCCACGGAAATGCAAAGGTGATTGCTAGCAAAAAGTCGGCTTTGTTTGGACCTATTGTTATGCAAAATAGTTTAAAGTGTGATCTACAAATGAGCTACACCAATGCGTTTGCGTTTGCGTGGGAACGCAAACGCAAACGCGTTTCCTTTGCGTTGCCTTTGCGTTTCCTTCGCGTTGAGAACGCTAATTACTATTCCAGATAAGAGGTTACAGTAGCAGTAGCAGGGTCTTTGAGGTAAAAAATCTGACCCAGGGTTGCGATTGAGCTACCCATGCAACTTGCACTGTCAGCGAAGTAGACAAAAAAAATCCTGACCTCAACCGGGAACATTAAATCCAATATACACCAACTCTAAAATTAGGCTATTACTTAT
>OX393563.1:16438854-16485978 GCA_947652115.1 Blastomussa wellsi | reverse complement strand
AACAAAAAATTGTCGTTAGTTTTGTCATTTTTTATGTGCGTATGTTTCAGTCTAACGTTTCGTTACTTTCAAGTAAAAGAAAAGCCTTGCGGCTCACAACAAGAAATGCAACCACTTGACTGGCGAATACAGACAGCTTGGTACGAGGAATAAAAGGTGTTTCAAACTTGAGTCGCTGTATCAACAAACATTAACGAATTAAGCAAATTCAAACAAGCTGTAATTGAAGGATGAGATCGGAAGATAATTATGTGACCCCCTGACATCGTACCAGCAGCAGATGACAAACTAAAGACAGGGGCTTAATTCCTTTGGATTCTCAGTGTAGGTTTCCTTTATTCTCTGGAATGCAAACACAAAAGTTGACAAGGAAGCAGTGACATGGATTGGTGCTGTTGGATTCTACTATTCTTGCAAGTTTCAGTTGTAGTATACTAATATGTGACAAAAAGCTAAGGGAATAGCGTTTAAATGCGGGGTGTACACTTTCTTCCTTGTTTTTGATCCCACGAGAAAGAGCAGATGAAAGAAACGTCCGCTAGTGCTCATGCACTAACGGAAGCATAGATTAAAATATTTACTACTAAAAACAGGTCAAAGATGAGTATTCGGGTGCTGATTTTGTAAACAGAAATACAATCATGGGGGATGTTTAAAAAATAAATTAAAAAATGACAGTTTCACTAATATTGTGACAAAAATAAAAAGTCGCCCGAACATGCCAGAATGGACGAAAACCCACGGAAATAAAGATCAATAAGCCATTTTCGAGTTGCCTTCTTCCTTTGTTTCAAAACGAGTCTTGTTCCACAAATGTGTTTGATTTTCAAGACAATAGAAGAGCGGGTAAGACTCATTTCCTTATGATAAGAAAGGAGGAAAGGAGACGATAAGAAAGGAGGAAAACAGCATCTCGGAAATGGCCCAATAAGTTATCACCCTCGCCAGAACTGAAAAACGGCAGAATTGATCATGATTGCAATGTGGTCGACACTTCGAATTCAACCTCGAAAAGGTGCAATCTTCAGTTTTTACTTCCTTTATCGCCTCTCGCTTTATATAAACAATTTGTCACCAGTGACGCGATTCCAAAGATGAAATTAAATTATTGAAAAGAGCTCGACTTTGTGTCAAAATCTGAATGTCACGGAAGTAGCTTAGGATGACCTGGGATGTTTAAAACATTTGAAATTGATATTTGTTATAAAAGCGCCATCTGCTGTTGGTACGGACTACAACAGCAATGCTGGGCTTTGTCGGTCAACATTCTCCAGTTGTTCCTGATAGTTGTTCCTGTATAACTGAAGGATAAAATATAGATACATGCATATACACGCACGTGACCCTATGACATCGTAGTAGCAGCAAATTTGTTCAGTGGCATCAAGTGACGGGTACCAAACAACCAAAACTAAATCATTAAGAACTTCGCGGATCCTTCGCCAAGAGCACGGGAAATATTCCCAGAAGCAATAAGCTCGTAATTAGCAATTACAATAAAACCATCATTCTGATACAATGACATGAAAACAAATTTTTCCAGCAATTACTTTTCACGTAAGAATAGTGAAGATCTTTTTCTTTGATTGCATTCTCTGATCACGACATTCTTCGATCTCCAATTGTCTTCAAGAGATTACAAACTTTAACAAAGCTAAATTAATGCAAAGTTTAACAGTTAAAATGCATTCATAAAGTCTTGAACACATTGACCGAATTGGTATAATTCCTTTGCTTTATCTCGGCATAGATTTATGTTATTTGGAATGCAGGCAAGATAGTTGACAAGGAAGCCAGAAAGGAACAAGTGGCATGAATTGGTGCTGCTGGATTCTACTACAAGTTTCACCTGCAGCGGAATGACTCGTAGCAAACATGAAGCAGCATTCACAGGGAGAAACGGGAGGCTACTTTCAATTCTCCGTCACTTCAAACTGCGAGTAACGCTTTTGCGGAAACACACATTAAAAGGTCAATTACTACAATCAGGTCGCAGACTGAATATGCAAGGGCTGATTTCGCAAACAGAAATTTAATAATGGGGAACATTAAAAGAAGTAAAACGTCGTCAGCAGGGACGAAAACCCGCCGAAATAAAGTTCAATTTAGTTATTTTTTGTTTCGATCCAAGTCATAAGTATGAACTTCTTCCAAACTGAGTCGTGTATTGTTAATGACGATGACAGTAAACGCACATTGGCCAACAAGCACAAAATGTGCATATTTATATAATGTTTATATGAACAGACCGTTAAGACAGAGTCTGAAAAATGTTCATTCCCAAACACACAGGTTATTTCCAAATTTTCTTTTACCTCAGTGTCAAAACGAGTCTAATTGCGAAACCATTCATATAAAAATATATTTGACCATATTTCACCTGCATGCTCATTTTCTAACCTACGATCAGACGTTCACTATTATTTTTCTTTTCTCGAGGTTCTCCCGCCGCGAGAAATAAGAACGCAGGTTAGTTCATTTTCATGCAAGGCAAACTTTTTTTCGCACTTAGACTCGTTTTGAAACAGAGGTAAACGGAACTCGGACATGGCCTATATCTTTGGAATCACGCATGTTACTGCGCACTTCATTCGCCAAAGTTACGTAATCATGGTTGACCAAGGATGTGGCAGAATGTCGATCGGCACTTCAAGCTTTCATAGTGAAAGGTGCAATCTCGACTCTCCACTGTATAACAATTTTGTCGTCCAGTGACGGGATTAAATTATTTTATTGGGTTTAATGTTATGGACCATGTAAACGTCTGTAAATATACAGTAAAGAGTCACGGAAGTACATTTAAAATTGATATTTGTAATGATAGTGTCATCGCGGTCGGTATAGACTGCAATCAAACAAACCGATTGAACACGCTCAAAGGCATTTTTTACTGACGTATGAAAAATGCAGAGTATTTTCTATCTACATTCAGTTCCCGTTGTTGATGTGACCCTATGATATCGTAGGAGCAGAGGAAGTTATTTTTGTGCCATCAAGTGACGTCACGAAGAGAACGGATAAATGTAGAAAAATATGTGACCCTATGGCATCGTTTTAGCAGCAAAGGAAGTTTATGGTACTATTGGCGGGAACCAAAGAATAAATACTTGTGTCACGCACACGTCGCCAAGAGCACGGCATTTGGTACTTTCAATAAACACGCCAACACCGATATTAACTGCCAGAAATGAAACAAAATTATTCCAGCAGTGATGTTTCGAAGACAATTACGATTTTTCTGTCCACATTCTTCTGTGTACATTCCTCGATCTCCAGTTGTCCTTGAAAGAGTAATGAGTGAAGGATAAACCGTGAGATGTAGACAAATATGTGACCCCACGACATCGTAACAGCAACAGAATGATTAGATGATAAACTTAAATTTAGTCTAAAAGTCATGTTGCTATGGATTTTCTTTATTCCCTGCAATGCAAACAAGCTTGAACACCTCGACAAGAAAGCAGTGACCATCAGCATGGATTGGTGCTGCTGGACTTTACTGTTCTTACAGTTTTCAGCTGTAGCCTTTGGCAAAAATACAGCAGAATTAAAAGAGCTAAAGGAGAAAAGACTTTCGTTTGCCCAGCACTCTAAGTGTACTTATTCTTACGAGGTGGCTGTTCATACTGCACGAGGCTCCAAGTCTACGGAAAGTGATGGCCTGCAAGTTCACGCTTTAGTAAGTGTAAATACAATGTCTGCTAAACTAAATGATGACTTGCCCACAAGTCGAGCTCTCAGAGTGAAAGCAAGCGTGAAACCAAACCGGAAATGAGAAGCGAACGACTTTGCGAAAGTCTATTGAAACTAAATGGTGCATCGGAAAATGCCATATAAACTATTGTAGGACTTAAACCTCCGAATGTTACATTAAAAATGAGTGTGTTATAAATGTAATGAAACACGTTGGCTGGACCAGGTCAATGCCGTAAAATCTGTTACGTATCTGTTGATGATCCTCTCACTTCAAAGGGCTTGCAAAATATAAAAAATCAAACCTTTACTACAATATGAAAGCAGGCTACGTGTCTCCCTATGATATTGTGGGCTGGGACTTCAAAGAAGCAATATTTAGCATGTTTCCCAAAAGATACAAAGAAAGTGTGGGTACATGTAAAACGTCGAAGCATTCAATGACATTCTGATAATATATTCTGGATTTGTTTGTTTAAAAATACATTTTTAGTGAGCCTGTTCTCCAAGGAGTTGGGAGTGGGGATGGGGGTATTAACAAAAGGAAGCGGGCTAATTGATTATCGGAACACATAGTTTCTATGAGGTTATTATCAAAACGAATTTGCGTTCATATTTGAAAGGCATGTTGAATCTAAAATGCCGCATGCTAAATTGTTCTAAACAATTTCTGCCGTCTATAAAATAGCAAAGTTTCTGTGCATATCGCGTTGATTGATTTTGGAGTGGGGCGGGGGCTATTACAGGAAGGCTATCGTTTCTTTAACACAATCCAAGATTGGATTCAAAAATCCCAAAACGGATTTTGCGTTTACTTTCTTTTTTCCAAGATCATTTGGATCATGGCATCAAAGGACCGAAGAGGCCTTTCCCAGAGTGGATTCTTCGGTTCCTTTTCATGCACCATGATCCGAGTGATCTTGGATTAATCTGTTTAATAA
The DNA here is from genome assembly GCA_947652115.1 of Blastomussa wellsi. NCBI lineage: Eukaryota > Metazoa > Cnidaria > Anthozoa > Scleractinia > Plerogyridae > Blastomussa > Blastomussa wellsi. The sequence continues at coordinate 16,481,344 of OX393563.1, read as the reverse complement.
AGAAACGCAAAATCCGTTTTCGGATTTAAGAATCCAATCTCGGATTTTTTTAAACAAACGCACCCTTAGATTTGGGAGAGGGCTAATATCCAGAAGTTCTTACATTCAGGGTAGGCTTAGGGACTGTGCAATAATTACCTGGAGGGGGGGGGCGTAAAATGGGTTCCAAATGGCCAAAAATTAAGTCATACCCCCCTCTCGTTAAGCAAAAATTAACTTCAACCCCCCCTCACACAATAATAACATTAAGTTTGACCCCCCCCCCTCCCCCTCTCCCTTGGAAAAACAACTTCTCCCATTGATTCCCTCGTACCTAGTTAACTTGTTGAATGTCTTCATCCGGCACAAACATCACTTCGAATGACTCTTCGATGTATGTTGGAGAGTCGTTTGAAGAGTCATCAGAATCACTGGATTCCGAGTTTGTGTCGTCTTCGCATGAATTGGGAGATTCCTCATCTTCTACAGCATCTCTGGCACAGATGTTCCCGCGTGCGTGGGTGAGAACTCGATGGATTAAATCAGCCTTGCTTCCACTTATCTTTAGACCCTTTTGCTTCAGATACATTTTCAGTTGCTTGTTTGTAAGCGCTTTTACATCGGCTTCACTTGTCCAAGAAATTTGCGGCAGAGTGTTCCTTTCTTTTATTCTCTTTTTGGCCTTCGCATCGAGGAACTCAAGGTGCTGTACATAACTTTTACAAGCCATCTCGTCCACATTGTACTGAGAACATACGTCCTGCAAAGACCTTTCTTCAGAGGTAGGCAATTTTCCCTCGTTAAACAATTTCTTGATCTGAACACTGGGAAGGAACTTGTCGATCTCGACTCCAGTGGACGTTGTCGTAGTGGATGGGAAGTACTTCTCAGGCGAAGCAGCATCAAGGGTTGGAACAGGAGAACGTTTGACTGGGAGGCCTCTTGTCCAACCCTCATTTAAGCACCCATCGCACGTTGGGGTGCATGAAAACTTTAGGTACTCGAGGAAGTACTGTCCCTGGCGAACATGATCTTCTTTCAATTTCTTAAGCTTTTCAAATAAAGCATTACCGGGCAAGGATCTTTTTATCTGCAAAGACGATTTGTTCCACTTGCCCCCCCCCCCACTTATTTAGAAAATTACATGTTACCCCCCCTCCCTAAGGCTGTTAGTTTACATTGTGCCCCCCCCTCTCGTTTTACGGCCCCCCCCTCCAGGTAATTATTGCACAGTCCCTTATTAGGGGAATTTTACAGTACATCTTTCCTGGAAGAATAATCATAATAATATTTTTTGTTATTTACATATAGGTTGACGTAACGTCTGTATCACGCGAGTATGATGGTAAATCCACTTCGCATCTTTACAAGTTAGACGTCCGGAAACCCAGATTGAGACGTGTGCTTTATGGAAGAGTTCTTACCAACTATCCTGTCAATGAAAAGTTTGAAGAGCAGCTTTCAGGGCCATTTTACTTCCGGCAGAAAGAACATGGCGCCGTGGTCGATGTTCTGTTCCCTAAGGCTGCTGAATCTCCGGAAGTAGCTGCCTTTAAGAAAGGTAAGAAACAACCATTTAACTGAAAAGCACAACAGCAGGACCGAGTGGGAATATTCTGACAACAGAGTATCGAATTATTAAATTTTGAATTGAAAGAAGGACTCAGGCTATGTTTATACGGGACTGGTTCCAAACGGATCCAAAATGGACCCGTCAGAAAACCAGACCGCATAGGCTTTCTGTTTACACGGGACCGTTCTGGAACCGGTACAGAACTGATTTAAAGCTGGACCTGTTGTTTTGCAGGGCTAGTTTCGGTTCCATAAAGATCCCGTGTAAACATCCGCATCGGTCCCAAACGGTTACATGTAAACAGGAGCCGGTCCGGTTCCGTTTAACGTAACCTCAGAGACATACATGATTTAATTTAATTCAATTACGCCCTGTTACGCCCTGTTCAAAGTTAAGAACTTTTTAATAAGTCGCTTCATTAAACTGACAAATGTTGCTACATTTAGCTTCGGTTTCTGAAAATGGATCATTTATCTACAGTTACTTGCTCTTCTACAAGTCCCACAACGCCTCTGCCATCGAAAGTATTGTTTGTTAGCTACAACTGATACACGATCACTGTTGCCAAAAATGTATTATATACGGTTCTTTGCAGTGGACTAGCACTATTTTCCCTAAATATCTATATTCAACTGTTATGCGTCAGAAACGCTACGATTTGTAAAATATGTTACAGTACACAGTTGCGTTGCACCAAGCAGTTCCATTCCCGAGATGATTAGTAAGAAACAAAAGGAACATTGCCGCTGTTCAGTAGTTACATAGTGCAATACGAAATCCAGTAGCTTTTCCTTTCAAGTAATTAGCAAATAGAGGATTTAAATATACCAATGTAAAATCTTACCGTCAGACTAACAAACAGCTAATAAAAATTGAAACAGAAGTACTGATTATGCCCTTGAAAATAAATAATCATATTTTCGGCCTTTGTAAAAGGATGTTAATTTCATACTTATCACAAACTTGCAGTACTACTAATGTTGTAAAGGATTTCCTTTTGTTTGCATGTCACGTGACACACATAATTGTTGTTGTTGACACTACTTTGTAATCAGTATACTAACCGCCAATTGTGTCTAGGGATTATATGTGCTGTTTGTTACATAGGTCACATAGGCTCGCTGCTGCTAACAAAATTGTTAGCTGCTATTCAAAACTGTATACTGGGATACTGATGTTCTAGTGTCTATAATTCTTTGTCATTCCACTGCTGAATAGGTAGAATTTATAGTAATTTATTATAATTATTTCTCTAACAAGAATATTGCTACATTATCAAGGAGAACACCTCCCAAAGTTATTCACAATCTTTCATTAATTGTAGCTGTGCTGATGTTGTATGGGATTCTGCAATTTGTTCTTTGTTACAATTGGGTCATACTAGATTGTTCTTGTCAAAGACGCTCTTTCCTTTGTTATCACAAACTTACTGCTTAAGATATTCTGCCATTTGTGAGACTGTTGGCCAAAATCCAGACTGTAATCATACAGTTGTAATCATAAGACCTTCTTTGGTATCAGAATCTTATAGATAGTCCTGACTGTTGTGTATAATTTTTGTCACAGGATATAATACTAGCAGTTCTCATTGAGAAGTGAGTGCTGCCGTTAAAGGTGTTTTTGAATGCAAATACGACAACATTGTTCTGCGGGGGTTGCCACCTCCGGCAACTCCTCTATTGAAAGACTATTGGCATCGGGTACCATTTTATTGGTCAGTGCATGTAAATACATGCGATCTCCATGACATAAGATGTCATCGATATTTGTTTGTGGCCATAAATCGACCGAATTCGATCGATTGAAAAGCAAAGCTGCAAGTGACATAAATGCACACTGTCGGCCTCCAGAATGCTCACTGAAAGCTTCATGACTTTGATGAATGCTTCCTCGAATAGAAGTAATCATAATAGATCAGCAAAAAGTGCTCACCTGTAAACAGCGAAACCTTGACTCTGATCAACTGTATTTATAACTTGCTCCGAGCACATGCGATTTTCCGCTGAGCGAGCACGATTTTCCGCTGAACAAGAACATGTCAATTTTTCTTATAAGACAGCTGCTGATTGGCTAGACTGGGCCATATAACAGGATTTCTGATTTGCTGTTTCTTAATGCGAACAATGGGTCGAACCGTCGAACCAAAATTCCTCGATGGCTTCAAGAATGTGAAGGCTGCCTATCGGCAGTAATTATTGCTTTTGTTGTGAAATTACAAGGTTATTTACTTTTTAGTATATCGAGATGGTTTGTCCAGAATTCTGTTATTCGCTACAGAAATAACCAAAGAACTGCACTGCAAGGACGCTTGTTGGACATCCTTCTTTAGTCAAAACAATCTGATAGTTACGTAATGATGTTAAGGATTTCCTCTCAACAGTTTAGGGGTCCTCAGGGATACCTAAAGGCATGGCATGTGTGGACACTTATTTTCACTTGCTTTTATCTAATGGGCCTGCTATTGCAAAGGATTGCTGTTGTCAAGGGCATACTTTCCAAACTTGCCTCAATCTTAAAGGATTCTCGATGTTGTGTGGGAACCTCTGTCATTGACAGTTATTACAGAGGTCACAAAGGACTGCTGTTTTCAAGGGCAGTGATACTCTCTCCATATCAATTAAAAAAAATCCCATAAGGATTGCCAATTTTGTCATACACTCTGTCATTTCACTGCTGATGCTTTTAAGTACAGCTGTTTCACAAATGATATTGCTGTTGTCAAAGTATTTTTTTTTTATACTTTTCCCATAGCTGTCACAGTCTTGTACTGCTAGCTGATATTGTCTACAATTCTCGTTCCATGCATGACTTGCATAGGTCAAATGGGATCGTGCTGTAGCCAGGAACTCTCCTCCCAGTCATACGTGGGTTTAGTTTTTTGTTGGTTCTTGTCCTTGCTCGAAGCTAGGGTTTTCCTCCAGCTTCTCATGGCTGGTTTCCCTCTCTCTACATAATTCCAATTCGATCGAGAATTCTAGGCCACAGGTTTGTCAGTCGCAAGACTGTTAGGTGCTACCCATGTTAAACAAGGTCAAATGTTCTTGTTTTTGTGGGGATATTTAATTTAATGGTGAGATTGAAATTATTTGTGCTTGGTGTTGTTGAAAGTGAGCAATCAATGACAGTCATAATATAAACTAAGGAGAGTTTTTTATGGTAAAATGCAATGTTCAAACTTGTTGGTGTAAATGACTGCTTCTGCTCTTGTAAATATTTAAAAGACCAGCATAATGAGAAGTGAGTAAACAGAAATTCGACACTAGAAGGAGCTATCATCAAATCACGGGAAGGGTGGTACTCCATTAAACCCTGACCGATAAAATAAGCGGAATTTGATACCCTATTTAAGGACGAAACCCGAAAAATGACAAAACAAAACTAAGAAAGGTATAAATGGGTCAATTTTTTGTCGTTCCATAACGTTTTCAGTTTGACAGACCGTTTCTTTTTCATTTAGCGTGTTTTTACCCAGTGCAAATTGCAAAATAGCCAAATAATTAACAGTTATTGGACAAGGTTGAGCGAAATATCATGATTTGTCAGTGGCGAGCAAATAAATAATTTAATAATTGATCTGCGAGACACTGACAAATTACGCTATTTTGCGAAAACCAAGTTCAATAATGGTTTTATCACTCAATAACTTAATTTGTTTCAGTTTTGCACAATTAACTTCGGGAACTTAATTCAACCGCCTGCTTTCTTGATGAAGTATTACAAAACCATAACTTCACATATTTCGATCATAATAATTTATGAGCTAGTCTTCACCCAATTCCCCTTCTTTCAGGCAATGCCGAAAGGGAACATTTTCTTTTCCTTCGCATGAGCAGACTATTATTCGTAGCAAAATCACTTCTGGATGCTAATGCACATGAGCAGACCATTATTCGTAGGCAGTTATTTGTAGGTCAGATGGTAGGGTCTGGGCCAATGAAAAGGAGGGAAAAAATGAATCGAATGATAATATAATTTAGCTATCCTATCTAAGGATCACACTGGGAAGAATGCCAAAAGAAGCAAAAATGATACATACCTATGGAGCTCATATATGGGATTTAACCCCCCCCCCCCCCCCGTGAATCAAATTCCCAGAGGATGCCTGAGGGAAGGGGGCACTGTTTAATTTGATGGATACCTGTCTGCTGCAGTCCAAATTTATACACCTATCGATGTAAGTCCCACAGAGGGGGAGTGCAGACAAGGAATGGGGATTGGATTATTTTTAATTGAAACTGCTACTATGATGAAAAAGTGCTGTTCTTGTTCTCTTGATTCAGATTTTATATTTGGAAAGAATGCACCATGCCAATTATTATACTTCAATTTCAAGTCCATTTTTAAATGACGATTTCTTACTTTATGTAAGCAATCTACCATTAACAGATTATATTTCAGTCGAGCTGCATTTTGAGCTGGATCGAGAGAGAGAAAATTATTTTTTTCCTGTGTGTACTCTGCCTGGGGTACTCCCTTGTATGGGCTATATGGAGTAGGGTATGGGTTTTAACCCCACAGTTGTGAACAGGGTAATTGTATTAAATTCAAGCAAGTCTGTCCTACACAGAGTATGGAGCTGTCCTAGACAGGGTATGGCGTCAAGACTTCCGTCGCGTTATAAGCATAATTATCCAAAATCAGAAATGTTCATCAGTCAACATTAGATCAGAAATTAGTACTATACTATGAAGAAAAGTTCCCTTTGTCCTAAACAGGGTCAAAATTTTATCACTTGGGAATGAAGCAAAATCAAAGCATAGAAAATCATGAAAACTGCAGGGTTGTCAGTAGGTTTTTGAGTGGCAGGTTCCATCCAAAAAGTAGGTGGCTATTTTCATTTTGATTAGCAGGTTCCATCCAAAAAGTAGGTGGCTATTTTCATTTTATGTCTTCAATATCATGCTTAGAACTGACCTACTAACATTTGGAGTAGCCAGCTCAGTATTCAGACAAGCAGGTGAAATGCGCCGGTTGCCAGCTTATTTTGACAACCCTGCAACTGTAATAAAAAATTAAATAAATTAAAAAAATCCCTATAAGCCATTAAATAATTTTAGTATGTGAGCCCTAAGACTTTTTCTAAACTAGTCACGTGACCATGCATGGCGTTGCAGATGACATCATCATTTTGTCGATCAGAAAACAGTTAAAGCCCTTGAGGTAACTGACATGAGGAAATATGAGAGAGATTGTCTTAATAAATAAACTTCGTTCGGGCAACCAGCTTTTAGGATAAATAAACGGCTGGTTTCCTGAGATTGTCTGGCATTTGCCATCAGGACAACCTGGATTTTTGTTATTTTTGAGCACCGTAACATATGATTTCAAATTATTATTGAGGTTGCAAAACTCAAAGTTTCATCTGGAATTTTTTTATTCATTCATTTACTAGCAGATTTCAGTTGTCCATGAAGTTATTATGCAACCAGTTTTATTTTTTTAAAGGTTGTTACAACATGTTTCAAGGATTTGAATAAATATGTATCAAAGATAACTAGACTACAAGCAGTCCCTTTTTGCTTATTAGTCCACCAAGCAAGAAGCGAATTAATATGGTCAAGCAAAATTTTGGGGAGAGAAGACAAGATGTGCCATACACCTTACTCCAAAATGGCTGCTGATTTATGCACATACCTAAGCCCTTGTTGCCTCGTTCAAGATAAAATATTCTAGCGATCTTTTGATTTTTGAGCTTAAAAACGAGGCACGTAGGGCTAATTTCAACACCAACAAAAGAACATTAAGATGGTAGCCATTAATTGTTTTTGGAAAAAGGTGTATGGGGGAGGCACAAAAAAGGGACCATTAATGAAAGTAGCATTCAGGATACAGTATGTCGTATATGTGACAAACAGATATGCAGAAAATTAAAAGGTGAAGGTAAGGCCAGTGAAAGAGCCATCATGCATGAGTTTTGTTTAGTTTGCAGATACAGAGTTTCCACTAAGAATTTATTTGAAATTCATATGTATGCTGGAGTGATAAAATTTCCACTGGCGATATTAGTTGGAGAACTCAGTTTATGCCTAAAAGCCATGTGTGCTCCAAATGTGTAACAAAGATTAGGAATGCTGCTGAATTGATGAGGCTTTTAAGATCTGGGTTTGCATCAGTGCAAGATTCCTTAAGTTCCGTCCAGTGTTTGCCGATGGAAGTGGCTCAGTCTGATAAAGTAACCAGAACATCTTCACCAGCCCCAACAAAGGAAAACAGGACTTTGCAAACAACCAGTATATCATCACAGTCGCAATACTCAATACACTGTATGTATTCCGATGCAAAACGTTGTGACCCGCAAGGAGAGCTTCTATTTTGCTACGATATCAAGGCTTCTATTTTGGGGAGCCGAGATAAACTTTTGCCAGGATGTAAACCATCGAAAACTGACATGCAAGGGCAGACATGAGTGTTGACAATGTATTCACATATTCTTGTCAATGCTCCTATCACATGTTTGCTTTGTGGAAGCAACGCATACCGTAATTATTCGAATAAACGCCTCCCTCGAATAAACGCCACAGGGACAAGCAAAAATATCATTAAACGCCACCCTCAGCATTTATTTGAAGCATTTATGTATAACCAATGTAAGCAATTCAAGTACCTATCTTTAAAAACAAAAGACAACAGTCAATCTAAACCAGTCGTGGAAATTTACTTTTCTCGATTGTAATGTTATTCAGTTCAAAGTGGCTATACTTCATAGCTTTGCTGCTTAGCTCTCTCTCTAAAACTTCTGCGATGCGCAATTCCGTGGTAACAGCCGAGAATCTTGCCAGTACAACTAGTCCGATTTCTCTTTTTTTTGCCAGTGACTTTCGCAAATAAGTTGTTCTCAGTGTTTGCGCGTAGGAAGTTATTTAATAAGCAAGACAGCTCAATTGGGACGTGGCCAGCAAGCGTCTTCTTCGAATTCGGCTGCTTTGTGCCTTTGGGACCGGGAGGTTTATAAACACCAATTGCGTTTTCGTCGTGCTCCTTCGCTTCTGTGCAAGTATCTCCATTATATAAAAGACAGTGGACAGTTCAATCTTCATATATAATCGTATAAATTGAAAAGACATATAACTTTTATTCTTAGTGTTTTGGGGGTTGATTGTATTGGTTAAATTGACGTTTAAATGACACAAGAAATTCACAGTTGTTGTTACAAGGTTTGCAATAAACGCCTCCCTCGAATAAACGCCGCATCTTAAGTGCCAAAAATTTAATAAACGCCGTGGCGTTTATTCGAATAATTTCGGTAATTCAAATGCTGTGCCATAGTCAGTAGTCCTTTTTTAGTGCCTCTCCTGCCACACATCTCACCCTCACACCCAAAAATTTTGCTTCATGTTCGGTGGACAAAGAAAAAAGGACTGCTTGTAGTCTAAAAGATTACTAAATGCAAATGCGTGATATACACGGACACTACCACAGGTGACCAAAGCATACTATAAGAGTTTGTACATGAATGACAGTTTGTATGGATCGATTTATCATTTAGCTGAAAATACAGTATCTCTTTTTTCCCCTTTCAAGAGCTGCAATAAAGTTTTTTCTTTTTTAAAATTTTAATTTCAAATAAAGCAGGTTACTTACAAAAACATCTGATCTACATCATTGAATATGACAAAATACATTATAATTCATAGTCATATTTTATAGTTACCTTCAGATCCCCTCTACACAGGTTTTTCGTATTGACTTATTTTAAAACCTTAGCTGCAGTCCATTTTTAAATATGGTGGCTTTTTCTATAGGGATTTGCTCATGAGCGAGATAAATCGTCGCTATTCTCGTAAACAAGCACGGTGACCTATATTTTTTATTGCAGATTTTTGGTGTACTAGGTAATTATCACCTTTTAAGTTAAAAAAATAAAAAGAAAAATTTTTGGACAAGAAAAAAGATATGGTTAAAACCTATCAGAAAATCGTTACTCTAGGATACCGATTATAGCCTTGGGAACAAGGACTCGAGGTACGTTTTGTGTCGGTATCGTTTAAATTTGTTTGATTTTGCCATAAATCATATGTTAAATTGTTCCATATAATCGAGACTTACTAGCTATCAAGTTTTCGGCCAAGTATTCCATTAATAATTTGTCCTTTCAGCTACCGCAAAATTTACCGTGAAACGATGAAATAGCACGCATTATTAGCATAAATAAGGTACGATTGGCCCATCATATCTCTTTTGCGAGCACGGCGACCTTCCTTTTTTATCATATTTTTCGAAACAGTGTTTGGAAGGGAACATTCAGGGAAAAGAAACTTTTATTTCTGAAGAATCACCTTAAGCCACACATACCTCGATATTTCTTCCTCAAGTTCCAAAAGCGATGAATATACAGTGTATCTATGTAATTTAAAAGCAAAAAGGTTGAATTTTGGAGCCAAGAATTTTCTTTGAACTCACAACTCCCGCCACGAATCGGCCACCATTTATGCATGAATACGGAATATTAACGACGTTTGCTAATGGTCAAAACCTCGGCTGAGGGCTAAATTGCTACCATCCGTGGGAGACCAAGAGAAAGCTCTGTTCACTACTATCCAAGAAAACTCCCACTACCGTAAGTAAGTTTTGTAACCGCGGGAAAACCTTTCACGTCAGCAATCCATTCGATCCGGAGTGTCTTTCCGTAGAAAACTTACTTACGGTAGTGAGAGTGGTGTTGGATAGTGTTGAATAGAGCTTTCCCGCTGTCTCCCCCAGATGGTAGGGATTAAGTCCTTGGCCAAGGCATTGCCTGTTAGCATATGTGGTTATTCGATTTTTCTAAGATTTCTTGCCAAATGTGATTGGATGCTATTCAATTTATTCCAGACCAAAGTCATCTTACATCAGGCCTGGCGAACAAACTTTTTAATAACATTCAGGAACTAATACGATTTTGTTGTATTTTAACACCTTAAAACTTCACCATAAATTTTCTAGAAATCGCTCTTTTAAAAATTCTTCATATTTGGCAGACCTCAAGAAAAGTATGTCAGGTTAAAGATCCAGGAAGGGTTTTCCAAAATTATCCCTTGATGACAGGTTATTCGGTCTCAAGTAAAGTGGGGCATGACGTCACTACATTGCTATGGTAATTCCGATCATGATAAAATAACTTCATCTGAAACTTGGATCTTTCTCTAGTGCACCAGGATCAATCGATTTTCTGTCGGACATTCTATGGTGGTACACTAGCTGCTCAAAGTTGAAAGGTATCGTCACTCAAAAATCCGATCGAGTTACCTTAAGCTTTTGATTCAGGGCACAAAATTAACTTTTTCTTCAAGGAACCATCTGGCTCCTAAATTTTCCAAAGCGGTCGCCAAGTCCAAAACGTTAGGAGCCATTTATTCACGTGGAAGGTGTAGCCATGGTCGGAATAGTATGGAATGTTCTGAGCACGCAATAATCATATGCATTGTTAGCGAAAGGGACATTTCATTTCACAATATACAACGTAATAATGTTTGGAAAATCCAAGATGGCAGATGGTACATGTATGTTGCTTTGTAGCATTTGTGACGATTTTGCGTAACAGAACTCATTGTTCGAACTGATTCATCTGCCTTAAAGCTATAAAATTATTTAGCGCAAAATACATCACGCAAGATAATACTAAATCCAAAGAGTTCTAGACGCCAACTTGGCGACTAATTTTTGAATCTTGGTCACCAGTACTGTAATCTTAGTCACACTGGCGACTGCATTAGGCGTAATAGACCATAACCACGATAGCCACCATGATGCAAATTAGCCAGGTTGTCTGCCAGGGGACAAACATTAAAATGATGCAGTTTCTTGGAAAATCGGTTGGTCTAAATAGTGAAGTATCTGTGGCAATGTCACCTGTGAGAGCCAAGTTATGGAATAATGATTTTATTATAAGGTTAGTTTGGAATAGTTATTCGATACCTTGTCTTGTTAACTAGGCAAGCCGTTTTCTTTTTTATAAAGTGCCAAAAATTGTGTTAAACTTAAAATATTTAAACCTTAAAACAGAAACCAAAGCATGGCTATGAGAAAAATTATCAGACATGATAAGAAACCAGCTGAAATTTGTCTATTTAGGCTTGTTTGCCCCGTCAAAAATCATGTGCCTAGCGGAGAGGGACTCGTAGCAGCTTGTGTTTGTCAAATGTTTGACTGAGTAAAAACACTGATGAAAATAAAATGCCAATTTACTTTACTTTTTAATTACTTTGCTGACCTCGATTTTTTCCCGCATCTAGTCTAAACTTTGGCCCGTTCTGTCCCCCAAAGAAACACGACTTCGAGTTCCCAGGATCTCTCATCTCTCCCACCTAGAGAGACCCTGGGAACTACAATCTTGGACAAAACTGTTGAGACTCTTCTACAAATTACCACCAATTTGGGTACTACAGCTGCTATTGTCCAACCCCCCCCCCCTCCCCCATGTCAATGTTGGCGATTTTTTTGTGTTGCCAGAGCAAAGCCGAGTGAATTGTAAATCACATGAGACAACATGGAGCAGGGGGAGAGGGGGATTAAACATTTTTCACTCACTTGTAAGTCAAGGCATTTTCCAATAAAGTGCAATTTTTGTTTGTCTCAACTAGTTTTGTCCAAGATTGTAGGTTGGTCCGAGTTATGTTACAGATCGCGATTTCGCTCAGCTGAAACTGTTTAATAATCGATCATTTCTCGAGGTAATTTAAACGTTCTATTCTATAATGAATAACATACCACTTGGTTGTTCAAATTTGACTTGTCGATTGACAATTATCGACAAATATCGAGTACTATCGACTTATCGACTACGTTTTCGATGATCGGCTTTGATTGACATGTTACGTCCTACTGTATTTAGCTGCACGTGTGAATAAGGTCTAATCCGTGCCCTGCGATTGGCATTGGAAATCAATGGCAAGTCACATAAATCTCCCCCATCCGGCATTGATTGGTCATCGATCATCAATATCAATCGATTAATTGATATCGATTGGCATTGACTGATATCAATTGCCATCGATTATCGATTTCATCTATTGGATACCCCGGGCAAAACGAAGATTGATCTTCAGTTCCTCAGTCACACACACCGGCTCGAAGCCATTTCTTGATCTGATATACGAACGCCATGTGATAACACAGAAAGAAGCCATTTTGGATTTTGTCAGCCCAAAGACTCTGGGTTCCAGTTAGACGGGTTAGTACCCAGTCTGCTGGTGGCCGCTGTCTGAGAAACGAAAAGGGCTATGGGGACAACTTATGGGGACGAGAATGCTCAAGTAGGATGAGAAGCTGAGAAGACCCTGGGAATGAGGTTGGTCGGTTGGTCGGCTTTGGTGGTGGGAGAGGTTTATTTGACGAGGGTCTTACATAAACAGGGGTATCCTCGTGAGACAGTGGGTAATAACCGGAAATTATAAAAATATATAACACAATTTATGAATTCCAGTTGTCACCATTTGCAAGAAGTATCACATTATTTAACCAATTCAAGTCTCTCACACTTGTTTTAAATTTATTTTCAACTTTTATTACAGCAGTTCTTTCCATCATCATTTACCGTTATTCTCCCTTTTGTCCCTTCTGTGCGCGCTATGTAGGGGCCGAACCCTCGCGCCTAGGTTCAGCCGCTATATGGGGTGCGCAAAAGGGTAAGTTCAAGGACTGCACTAGCTAAAATTATGCTTGAAAATGCCTTATTCTGCCGGCAGAATTAGGACGATGATTCTCAACGTGGCAATACAAAATGAGAAAACCTGTACGACTAATTCCCAAGTCCTTGGATTTATTCAATTTCATTGGGAAGGAAAGAATTTGATTTCTGGTGACGAATGACCAAAGTCGTTTATAAAGGTATACAATGGACAATTTTCATTCCTCGATTTTTCGTACTTTAAATAATCCGTCTTTTCTAGCATGGCCTAGGTCATATAGAATGGACCAGCCAAAAGTTTTCGATATCACTAAATGGTCACCATTATCAATTTATACGCATTTCACCATTTTTAGTGTTAATGTGAGTTCTTTACTAGAAACCGAAATATTACCGCCGGATATCTGTTTAGAAATAACTGAACAACTGACATGGCTGAGTAATAGCACGTGATTAACTCGTGATTTCTTAACATCAGGCGTCGCCGGTGCATTTCAACTCAACTTGAAGAACGCGCACAGATCCAACATCTACGAAGTCGACGAACATGATGATTCTGGTACATTTCGATCCAAGTACAGTGTCCTCTCCGCCAATGACACACATGTTCATATTCACCGAACCTGGACGAACTTCGACTACCAGCAGTTTGCCGACGGTACTCCGGCGAAAGGAGAACATAAGGTACAGTCTCAACACAGTGCCCACGTTCACGTGAAAAATGGAAAAGTAGAAAAAGTTCACCGTACCACAAGTGCATTCCTCAGACCGGCCAAAGGACATCCAAGGGCAGAAAATTTCAAAGGCTTTGCTAAGCAAGACATCGAAATGTCAACCACTGGATACAGTAAACTGACGTTAAAATCTTGTCAGGTTGGTCATGAACATCACCGTTTTAAGCGCTCTACCACAGAAAAAGAACATCTGGAGACTATAAAATCGCTTACTAGAGACAGTTTGTTGTTTCATGACACTGACAAAATACAATGGTCGACGGTAGGAGGAGAAAAAATGAAGGCACGACCTCTGCACGAAGTTCTACGTTGTTTTGTTGACAAAAACATAAAAGAGCGGGAAATTGGTTATTGTACAAAAGAGCTGCACAACTTGGTTCGCAGTGATAGAAGTGCATTTATAGCCGTGAAGCGATTAGTTGAAAATCGAAGTCATCAAAACATAACCTCATGGGCAGTTTGCATAGCCGCACTAGCTGCGCACGGCAAATATGAAGCCCAGAATGCTCTAGCGCATGCCATCAAGACAGATAACCTAAGGCCTCTCACCAGAGACGAATACAAGACTTTGCTGATATCAGTCTTCTACCTACCAGTTGGCCCACTTCACTCTCGTCTCTTCAATGCACTTTTTGAGCTGACGATAGAAGAGAATAAAGGAGAAGATGTTACAGCCACCGCAATGCTGGTCTTAGCTGGACTTACAGAGAAAACGAACAGAGCAGGCTACAATGGCACCTTAAGTGATAGCGTGGCTGAGATGATTCACAACAGATACAGAAACAAGTCACGTCTCTATCATCCCGACAGTATGGAGTTTGAGTCGCACCTGAGAGACCATATCTGGGCGTTTGGAAATCTTGGCCATCATTCCGGACTTTCAGTCATTCTCGAACACGTTAACCACGATAACTCTGATATTCGATCAGCCGTAACTTCGGCTATGCGGAAAATGTCTCCAAAGCACACGGACCAGCACCTAATGAGAGCGCTGTACCAGGATGAGCATAGTGAAGTCAAGGCGGCTGTTGTCAATGTTTTTATAGATCGCCATCAGAACTTGACTGAATCTGTTGTTGAAGGCTTGGAGCATGCGTTGTGGAATGCCAACAAGGACGATGCTCTGGACTCGTCAATACAAGTGTTCCTAGAAAACCATGGTAACCACACAAAAGCAGTTTATTTACGTACCAAGCGCAGTATAATTCATCGCCGTAAGCGTGCTCTGATTCCAGCGCTCCGCCCTCGAGAGTACGAGGTCGGCCGAACAAAACGCTGGGCTATGGGTGTTGGAGGACAATGGCTTGGAGCTGAAACCGCCATTCAGTTTATGAATAAACTTCAGCTACGCGTTGGAATTTTTGGTGGAAAGTTCGAAATTAAATTTGATAATTATGCGATAATACAAGCTCACATTCTCAAGTTCCCTTTTGAAGTAGCAAAGGGCAAAGCTGCTTTCCAGGCTTCTGCAAGTTTCAAGAATGACTTTCCGAAAGATCTTATTCATGCTGTCGCAGATGTTGGAGACGAACTTCTTAGAAACTTCGACAGTATTACAAGTGTAGTTACTAAAGAAATAGGGAAATTCCGCACGAAACTCGCCGGACACGTCCCGTTAAACATTGACGAGCTCACTAAATTTGTCAGGGGAATTGATAATTTTTTAAAAGATCTAAAAATTCCCTTGCAAGCCATAAAAGGCACCAGAAAAGTCATCGCTTTTTATAAAGGTTTAAGTCTTCGTGCCAAAGAATGGACGTCGTTGATATTCAGAATCAAGATCATAGAGCAAAACCTGGCAAAGCTTACTGGTTTGGATAACCTATTCAAGAAAGTTCTTCGCACTCTTGACACGACGCTTGGGATAATTGATGACGTCAGTAAGCACCTGCCAAATAATTTGCCGAATGCTTTCAATATTAAGAATCTTCTTCAAGCTCTCAGGAAGGTTCCTGTCGGGCAACAAAATGCCAAGATCAAGGAATATTTCATGAAACTAGGATTGTCTGTACCTGATGGATTCCACCTACAGCTTCCATTCAAGTTTTCTTTTCACTTCTCCTCTTCACTAGATAAGTTTCAAGAAGTTCTGGTCCGATTACAACGTTTCAGCAGCACATTTCAGGAAATGTCCCATTTGCTCGACTCGCTTGAAGGTACACAATTACCAACATTGCACCTGCCTTCTCTGAATATACATTATCCAGTGCATCGAGGACAAAGATTTAATTTTGGCCTTGGTTTTGACTGGAGAGTTAACTTGAAGTTCGATCTCAACTTAAAATCAAGGGAATTTCAGAAATTCATTGCCTTTCTTGGAAATATCGGAGACTTGTTTAGTCAGTTCGCATTCCTCGATTTCGATCTCGAGACCTTCTTCCAAGAGATTTTGCCTGGGAGATCATTTGACCTGCAGACATATTCCCCTGGGGTGTTCACAGTTAACCCCGGAAACTCCTCTGACCCCTCCGTCTTGCTGCAAGCGTTTCTCTCCAAAGTTACTGATGAAGTAGAGTTTCATGTTTCAAATGTTTCTGCTATAAGTCACATAACTGACTTTTTTCGAGAACTTGGACCAGCAATGACACAGTTCGTAGAAAAAAGTGTCCAGAAAACCTGCAGAATCCATGAAACAGCGGTGAACTTCACCCAGGAGTTTAGAGACTTTGAAGATAAGATAGAAAAGGAGGAAATTTTTCTTCTTACGGACATTCAAAGTTCAACACAAAACGTTCTCTCTGAGTTGCTTAATCTAACAATTATGTTAGATACTTCAATAAACCAGATCGAACGGAATTTCATCGATTCTGTGAAAGACTTCATTTCAGATTCTCTGCGGGAAACTACGGACAAGCTGAGGAATATCCAGAATCTAGCGGATGGTGTCGTGAACTTTACGAGCGGAACGTCGTCTAAAGTCAGTGGGGTGTGTGCCAATTCAGCAGCATTCTCCGCTAATATCATCGATGAAGTGCAAAACAACGCTCGACAGGCCGCTAATGATCTAGCTTCTGTAATTGGAAATGTGGCAGCAAATATTAGGACTGTTGGGACAGATCTGAAGTCTGCAATCGATAAAGCCGAAAGCTGGTACGAGGAAAATCTAGCAGCTCGTGTGGGCAAGATTTCTCGTGTCTCCCAATTAATAACAGATTTTCTGTCAATTGTCAACACGAAAAATGACTTTTTAAGTGCCGTTCGAGACATAGCTTCTCGGCTCTATAAAGTCCTTAAGCATCTCAAAAATCTTCCAGAATATGCTGTCAAAGCAAAGAAAACGGCTGACGAAGTCATTAATTTCGCAAATAGGGCTAATAATTTTAAAGATGAAATTCAAAAGCTTGACATTCGAAAACAGTTTGGAATTGACTTTGACCAAAGGATAAAGAATGTTTGCAACGAGTTCAAAGGCATCGCTACCGAAACCCTTGGCAATATCAGAAGGTCCAATATTGTTCAAGAGTTAAATACTTTTTTCAATAAAGAAGCAAGCATGATCGTCGATAACGCGTTACCGAAATTCAGCAGTATTAAAGGCTCTGTAGACGAGATACGAAAAGAACTACAAAAAGTTAATTCTATGGTTGGTAAAGTGATCACAGTTCTACAGGATCTGAAGCCTTTTACGAACCTCTTATCGCCTATACTTGAAACAGCGACGAAGCTACCTGATTGTCAGCGAATGACTCGCGTATTTCTTTATACTACGGAACCGTGCGTCCAGAAAGCACTCGCACTCGGTGGGTTTGTCCTAGACAAGTATAAAGACTTGAAGAAAGAGATAGTTGTCCTCAATAAATTGGTTCCGGAAACGTGGAAGAACTTCAAGATACAGAAATGCATTAAGGGTGGTACTTGCATTTCCAAAGCGTTTATTGAACAAGGGAAGGTTATTAAAGCCAAAGTGAAAATGGTCAAGGACAAGCTTGAGAAAGCCAGTGGGTACACCGACTTGCTCAGCAAGTGCGAAGAAGGTGTCAACAGCATAGCAGAAGTGGCTGACAGAATTAAGCTACTACTGGTTCAAGTAGGCAACTTCTCTCTTCGAGACGAAACTAAAAGAGTGAAGGTCATTTTAAAGAAGATATCAGGACAAACACCTGATGAAGAAGACCAACGAAAGGGAAGTGGAGGTAGAAAAAGGTCCATAAAAGACTCAAATGATGACCTCAAAAGAATTGCTGATTACATACGTAAAGCGAAAGAAATGGAAAGCAAAATTCAGAATTTTCAAGAAAGTACTTTTCAGGCACTGCGTAGTGTTTACGATGAGGCTATCCTTAAAAACCTTTACTCTTTAAAGAGCATGCGTTCCAAACTAAAACTGTCCTATCAGCTGTGGCAAAAGACGAAAGATGTCAACAGTGTTTTGAGCACTTTGGATACTGGCACTAAAAGTGCAGTAGCATTTGCCAATAAGCTACAAGATGTGCACGTTTTGTTTTCGAGCCCAACTGTCGTCCTTCTTACTGACACGGAAGAGCTAAGTGACGTGGTGAAACCTCTTCTTGACAAGTATACTTTAGAAGTGACCGAAGCTGTTGGCAAAGTCAATGGATTTTTAGATAAAGTGACCGATTTCTTAAACACCATTCAGACAACACAGAGAGGCTTAGACCCAAGAGATTACAGACGTTGGCAAGATATATCTTACTGCTCTGAAGAGGTCTGCTTGAGATCTATACGAAGATCCTCACACATATATTTGTCGACCACTTTCTCTTGGAAATTTCCTCATCTTGATGATCTATCTTCAATGCAAAAGAGCGGACGCTGGCTGATACCAGGCTTATTTGATGACTATAAGGTGGAAGGAATTGCTCAACTATCCGATAACGAAATGATTCTTGGAATGTACGGTGTAGCAAGTAATGAAGATAGAGCATCACTCCTTGTTGTAACAAACTTTGATAGAGGCGTCAAGAAAATTGTTCAACTGAAGAAACAAGGTAGTATTTTGTCTGTGAAAATTGGTGGTGTCACCATAGCTAGAGATTATATCTGGATCAGCGATAAGGATAAAAATGAGATCCTTTCAGTTAGAAAATCTTCCATTAAATCAACATTCAGTTTACCTAAGCCTTCCCAAGTTTCCATCGTATCGACCGTATCTGTCAAGGGAACAGCCGGGTCTGTCTCTTATGACGAACAACGCAATGTCCTGTGGGTAACAGACAGCAACGAGGGGAAGGCGTATGGCTATAAGCTTTTAGCAGACGGTGATCTGGCTACTGCTGGCACAGCCCCGGACAGAGTTATTTACATTGGAAAAAAGGCGCAAGGAATGACGATTGTAAGACAGTTTGGCAAAGACTATGCGTGTATCTCAAGGTGTGCAATGGTTGCTGGATTCCAATGCAAACTTGAATTTCATCACCTGAATACTGGAGATGAAACAGGCGAAAAAACGCTAGCAAGAGTTGTTCGAACTCCCTCCGGCTTAGAATCTGTCACCAGAGTTGATAATGAAGTAATTGCATTGGCGTTCTCGAGTGGCACGTTTGCTGAAAAAGAAAATGTGGAACAAGTTGGCGGTGATTTTGAAGACAGATACTTTAAAATAAGACTGCCAATCCTCAATTCTACCTTTGGTATCAACGAAAACTGTATTTACTTTAGAGTAATGAACAACTATGTGGTACAACCGCGACCGCTCTTTCCAACTGGAGATGCGATATGTGGAACAAAACGGAAGCGAAGTATCTCTCAGGAGCTCCTGGAAACAGATGTCTACCATGCGAAACTCGAGGAGATCCACGAAAACAGTAAAAGAGCACGAAGAAATTCGGAAGGGCAAGAATCATGTATGCTTTCTTATAGAGGAACTTTATTAAGTGGATCTCATGAATTTTATCGATATACAACAGTTATTCCAGTTTTTGGAATACCAGTTCTGCTTGAGGCAGGAGCTGCCGGTCACTATAGTGTAGGTTACCAGGCAACAATTTGTTTACATAACAAACGATTCACGTTAGGCTTGATTCCCGGGGCGTGGATCTCTGCATATGCTGGTGCAAGCATATCGCTTGTTATAATTGAAGTTGGAGTTACAATTGAAGCGAGACTGCTGGAAACCTACCTAATACCAGAGTTACGTATATCATTCAGCAGGTGGCCGTTGAACGCATGTATTGAACTGAAACTTCGAATGACCCCACTTAGCATAAGAGTTTATCTTTGGTACAGATTTATGTATATTCACATCGATTGCTGGATACTTGGATGCGATATAGAATTCCGTTGGGGTTCAAAGAAGACCTTTATGGAGTGGTGGTGGTCAGCAAAACAAATCGAACGAATCCTGTTTACAAGTTGTGAGGCAAAAAAAGACAGAACACCGCCTGAGGTGGGAACGTGTACAGCACGACAAGTAGCGGACACCAAATATTTTGTGCAGTGGCATGGATTTAAGGAAGATACGAAAATTAGTACTTACCAAGTCAGGATAGGATCTATTAAAGGCTCTGGTGATGACTACTCTTCTTGGGTTGGTACATCGCTTAGCAAGGTGGTCACAAAAGTGCCTATCATGCATGGCAGAGATGTGTTCGTGAGTGTCATAGCATCAAACGACGGAGGAATCAACAGCCCTTTGGCTAATTGCCCACTGTTCCGCGCAAGACGTAAAGGACCACAGATTCTTTACGTTTATGATGGTGTAGAGAAAGGAAAAAATGCCGATTATCAATCGGATACTTATTCTTTAGGTCTAAACTTTGCATTTAAAAGTGATTTTAAAGAGATTGTTAATCTAAAATGGGGAGTTTCATCCAACCCAACCTGCACGTTTGACGAATCAGAAGCAAACGTGGTTTCTATGACACCTCTTGGGGATTCTAAATCCGTTCAAGTATCTGGTTTAAGTCTTGAACATGGTAAAACGTACTTTACCCGGTTGTATGCAATGGATACGTTTGGACTAAAGGCAGTTATGTGCAGCAACGGAATCTTAATCGACACAACTAACCCCATACCAAAACATTTTCAAGATGGTGTAGGTGAAGACGACAAACGATTCCTATCATCATTAAGACGCGTTCGTGGAAAGTTTGATCCTTTTATTGATCCCGAGAGTCCTATTGTCAAGTATGAATGGAAGATTGTGAGAAATTTATCTGGTGAAGACATCACAGCTTTTGTCGATATTCCTCTTGGCCAACAGACGCCCCTTATAGATGGTCTTTCTCTTGAAGAGGGCTCTCCTTACAGACTTGTGCTTCGTGGAACCAACGCAGCCGGGCTTCAAGCAGTCATTGAGACAAATGGATTTATACCTGATAATACAGCCCCAGTTTGTGAAGAACAGGTGATTGACGTGACTGATGAGACGGACATATCAGATGTAGATTTTGTTAGAGAGTTAAACAGTATTCAAGCAAAGTGGAAATGTCTAGATAGCGAAAGTGGCATTCGCTCACAACAGGTCGGTGTCGGAACGTACCCAGGCGGTAATGACGTAGAAGCCTTTAGGGAACTCAGCTTTCTGTCGTATAGCACAACAAATGGTGTCTTTTATGTTCAATTTCCTAGTATATTTATTCTTGCAAAAGTTCGTTACCACGTTACCATCAAGATTACCAACGGAGCGGGTCTGAGGAAAACTATCTCCTCAGATGGAATTTTAGTTGACATTACACCGCCATCGGTTGCTCCACAGTACATTAGAGATGGAGCAGGCGGAAAGGACAAGAACTTCACTAGTGACCGTTTTACGTATAGTGGGCATTGGACAAATGCATTCGCTGATGCAGAAAGTGGGCTGGCAGTATATCATGTCGGGCTTGGTACTAAACCTGGACTCGCTGACATTAAAGCTATCAGTTCTGTGGGCTCCCAGAATAATGTTAAAATTACCGGAATCCTGCTACAAAGTGGTCAGCGTTACTTCATAACTGTGGTTGGTTGCAATAGAGTGGGAATGTGTGTCAACGCGAGCAGTAATGGTGCTGTCGTGGACTTTATCCCTCCGCGTTCTGGAAAGGTTGTTACCGGAATGAAAGGTCCTCCAGTATTTTATCAGTGGATAACTGAGTCAGTATGGGCACGATGGAATTGGTGTTTGGCAGATGAGAAGAGGGTATCGTCAGTTCTAAATTACGGCCAGTGTAGTAATGACAGCTTCTATGATGTTGATAGTGGGATTGCTATGTTTGGTATCTCTGTGGTGTCCCAAAGTACTGATCAGCTCCTTGCACCATTCAAATTGTCTGGACGAAAAACATACACTGGCCGTAATATTAATCTTCAAGATGGAGTCTACGCAGTAGCTATCGAAGCCACCGACAAAGCAGGTGTTGCTGCCCGTGGCCTTTCGAACACGTTTATTGTCGACAGTACTCCTCCGGTAATAGCACTCGTACAGCATGGCCATTTTGGTGAAACAATGGCGTTTATAAACGTTTCTGTGGTAACGTTTCGGTCTCACTTTGTGATTGAAGACGATCTTTCTAAGGTTAAAGCTTACAAAATCGGCGTTGGAAGTTATTCTGGTGCTGATGACATTATCAAATTTCAGTCCTTTTCGTTGTCTTTGCCAGTCTCAACATGGAGGGCCAACTGGACATCGCTTAAACCAACATCTCTGAAAAATAACCGCCGTTATTTCATCACCATATTAGCTATTAACAGCGCGGGACTCTTCACAATTAAATCATCTCCTCCTCTTCTCTCTGATTTCGAAGCCCCTCAAAATGGAGTTGTTTTAGATGGATGGAGTTTACAGGATGCTGTGTATCAGAGCTTTACTTCTGTCTACCGGGCTTACTGGTTTGGATTTACTGATTCCTCAGGAATCGCGAAAGCTTACCTTGGGTTGTCCAGCAAATCAAACTCAACAGTCTGCGATGTCAAAAAAGAAGAACTTGTCTTAACGGACACAGCATTTCATGTTTTATACAACCTGTCCTTGATATCAGGACAGAAATACTTCGCATGCCTCAGATTAGTAGATAGAGCTGGGAATTCTAAATTCGTTCAGTCCAATGGTGTAGTCATTGACACAAGTCCTCCTAGTCCAGGCTATGTTAAGGATGGAAGACCAGGCGAGGACATAGATGCACAATTTGAGACCTCAGTTCTTAGAGCTTCATGGGGTAACTTTACAGAGAATGAAACAAAGATTGTATCATATCATCTGGCGTTCGGGTCTTTCCCTGGTGGCCAAGATGTACAAAGATTTACAAACGTAGGGATGGTAAACACGGCCACGAGTTCTAGAATGAAGTTTTCAGAACTAGCGAGTGGTCAGCGGTACTATGCATCAGTGCTTGCTTACAATGTACTTGGAATGTCCAGCTCTATTGTTTCGTCTGACGGTGTCTTAGTAGATTTTACTCCCCCATTTTTTTCACAACCAGCTCGTGATGGCCATGATCCGAGTAACGACTTACGTTACACATCCGGGAACTCCCTTATTGTAACCTGGAAGTGCACAGATCCAGAGACTGGACTGTCAGCCATTGAAATTGCTTTTGGTCTTCAGCCAGGTGATGTAGATATAATGAATTTCACACTGATACCAGTGTCCCACACATCTCTTATAACAAATCAACCACTTCAGGTGGGCTTTCGCTATTTTGCTTGTGTTAGATGCACGAACAGAGTTGGCCTTACAGCTGTCTCCTTCTCAGATGGAATCGTTTACGACGATACACCGCCAAATCTGGTTTATGTTCGAGATGGTGGCTACCGAGACACAAACAGCACTTTAATTATTGATTTTAAGTTTGTCGATGCTGAAAGCGGTATTCAGGAATATAGAGTTAAAGTATGGGAAAGAGATTCTTACAACAATTCGCTGGATATATATGGATCCTTCACTTTTATTGGAAACGTTACCAGGTCAACTTTGAATCTTTTCAAGGATCTTGTCGGTGGTAAAAAGTATTACGTCAACGTAACAGCAGTGAACGGCGTAGGTTTGGAAGCTACAAAACAATCAGATGGTTTTGTGGTTGATACTACTCCTCCAATATGTTCGAAGGTCTGGGATGGCAAGGGTGACTCGACAGACGACACTGATTATGCTCCGAGCACAAAAAGACTAATTGTTTCTTGGGAGTGCTATGATAACGAATCTGCAATAGTTTTGTATCGGTTCGCGGTCAGAGATATGCAAAATAATAAATATGCTATTCCGTTTTACACCTCGAAGGCGCGAGTTAACTCATCGGATTCAGCAATAATTACTGGCGGAGGACGGAAGACAGTAAAATTTGAGGAAGGA
Source organism: Blastomussa wellsi (assembly GCA_947652115.1). Lineage (NCBI taxonomy): Eukaryota > Metazoa > Cnidaria > Anthozoa > Scleractinia > Plerogyridae > Blastomussa > Blastomussa wellsi. Next base: position 16,457,228 of record OX393563.1, on the reverse strand, counting down.
CACAAATATGAAGCCGGAGTTGAGGTTGTTAACGCCGTTGGCTTGAAGACGATTAAGTGGACAAATGGTGTTGTCATTGATAGCACACCTCCAGTAATAACTCATCTTAAGCTCACATTTATTCCACGAGAAGAAATCGTAATCGGTGAATGGTTAGTAAGTGACCATGAAAGTGGCCTGAGGTCTGTGTCCTGGGGACTTGGAACAACGCCAGGAGCAAATGATATCAAGAACGTTTCGGACGTTTCGCCATCAGTAAATAATATATCGGTATCGATTGTTTCGTTTCGGCAGACATCTACGTGCTTTTTAAACATTCTTGCTGTTAATAAAGGCGGCATATCCAGCATATCCTCTTCAAACGCCATTATCATTGATCGCTCAGCACCAAATCCTGGAATTGTAACTGCCTATCTTTCCTTCCCACGCAGCTATGATCCAAGCAGTAGCACAGTGCCCAATTTGTCTTTAATTGTAACTTGGACAGGATTTGCAGATCCTGAAAGTGGCATCAAAAAGACCAGCTGGGCCATTGGAAGAGACTGCCAAAAGCTCAAAGAAAATGACGGTGCTTTGTACACGGAGGTATTCGCCGAAGACTCTGTCGGCGGAGCTATCATTACAAACCAAACTCTTGTAGGAAATAAAACGTATTTCGTCTCAGTTCGAGTTACAAATGGTGCTGGACTTCACAGAACAGACTGCTCGCCTGGGATGCTTGTGATATTAGGGAAACTATCAGCTGGTGTGGTTAGCGACGGACCCGTCACGTCAGCAAGTGACATTGACTTCCAACTCGATGACAGAGCAATTTGGGCACACTGGCGTGGTTTTAAGGATCCAGTTTTTGGTATCTCAAAATATGATTGGTGCATTGGAGACAAGCTACCAACCCCATCCGGATCAGTCTTGTGTACATGGCAATTCATGGAAGTTCACCATTTAAAAACCAAAGCCAATCGTTTTCATAACCTGACACTTTCGCATGGCACGCGATACTACGTCACAGTCAAGGCTGAAAACACAAGGGGTGACACTGTAATGTCGTCCTCAGATGGTGTCGTTATCGACCGAAATCCTCCAGTTGCAAAATCAATCCAAATCCTACCGTCCGTCGGGAAAAAGACTTTGTTCTTAACATCGCCTTCTGCTCCTGTGGTTACCTGGTCAATTGACGATCCCGAGAGTGGAATAAGCCACTTTTTCGTTAGTGTTGGTAGCTTGCCACTTCAAAGTGACCTATTAGCAATTCAACGTATTGACAGTCTGACGCGTTCACTTGATTTAGACGAAGTAAACTTTACTTTGAGTGAAGGATTAACGTTCTTTGTTACCGTGACTGGCGTCAACATGGTCGGTCTGGAGACCATTATAACATCACCGCAAGTAGTGGTAGATTGGACGCCCCCAGAATCTGGAAAAATTGTGGATGGTATTCGCCCTATTTCGATGAGTCAGGGTTCTATCAACAGCGATAACCAAACAGACAGAGGAATAATGTTTGCCCACTGGAGTGGAATTCGAGATTCTGAAAGTGGCGTTAGGGAATATCGTTGGTGTGTTGGAACAACTCAAGGTTAGAATGTGTTCCTTTTAAGTACTGTGGCCATGCCAATGTTTAGGTATCATTTTACAAACCATTCACGTTTTTGTGTCCTGATGTGATTCTTTATGATTAAAGCTTAGTGCTTGGAACACAAAACTGGATTCCTTACTTTAATCATGATAAACCGTTTTTTTGCAGGAACTTGTGAAGTAAGAGGCATGACACCTGCTGACCTTCGCACAAGCGCTTATCACTCGATTGATGATCCTCAAGAAGGCCTGCAGTATTTCTTTACTGTTGAGGCTACCAATGGTGCTGGTCTTAAAGAAGCGATCTATTCTGATGGAATCACTGTCGATACCTCGCCACCTGTGATAGAAAGAGTTCGTCATGGTGTTAAAAAGGAAGAAAGCGATGTCCCCCAGTTGATGACCCAAAGCGATGGTGGATACTTAGCATTCAATTGGGATAAGCCCCTTGACACCGAAACTGGAATTTCTTCTGTTGAATGGTGCGCAGGAACCAAGAACACCTCCTGTGATATCGTCTCGTTGACTCCAGTAGATCCAGAGGATACTTCTATGAAACACTACATGCCTGAATCACTGGCCTCTGGTATTGTCGTTTTTCTGATGATAGTTGTGACAAATGGTGTTGGACTGACTTCAGTGGCCGTCGCTCCACCTCTCGTTGTTGATACAACACCGCCGTCAATTGGAAATGTGACTTTAGGCAAAGTGAGAGGAACTAGCTATTTCAAAAAGGGGGATCCAATTACAGCTACGTGGCTTGGATTTCAAGATGACGAGAGTAACTTAAGCCGTTTTGAGTGGGCCATATGTCAAACGAGTAGAAAACACGAATGTACCGGTCCATATGTGAACGTTGGCGTTAAGACGACAACCAGTATCGACACGCTTGGAATCAACTATGGCATATCCTTTGTTTTAATTGTACGAGCGTTTAACAGGGCTGGCTTATTCACTGAAGCTACTTCTAATGAGTTTATAGTGGATGGGGCAAAGCCTTCCGCAGGGACTGTTTATGATGGATTGAAGCGACGGAAGGATATTGAATTTCAAAGCTCTACTTCTCAACTCTCAGCCAACTGGTCGCCATTCACTGATGTTAATGGTAGAATCACTGACTACGAGATTTGCGCAGGATCAGAACCGGGAATATGCGATGAGAGTGACTTTGTTAGCCTCGGCCTCAAACTCACAGGAACAATAGCAGGATTAAGCTTGAGTCACAATCGACGATACTTCATTACCGTACGTGCAACGAGTGAGTCAGGTTACAGTACAACAGCAGTCTCTAATGGTATTAGAGTAGACAATACTCCACCTTTAGGAGGAAAGGTCAGAGATGGTGAAACTCTAGTGGACATGGATTACCAAGCAGCTGACGCGTACATTTATGCCAACTGGGATGAGTTCCAGGATGAGGAATCAGATATTACCGGTTACACATGGTGCGCTGGCACAGGAAAGGGTGTCTGCGATATCATTTCCGAAACTTACATTGGAGATCGCACAAGTGTTGGCAAGCAGATTTTTCCAGCATTTCCTGAAGGAATATCAATATTTGTTACTGTCAGTACCGTTAACAACGCAGGCACATCAACAGCTGTATCTTCAGACGGATTTAAAGTTGATAGCACTCCACCAATACTATCAAGGGTGAGCATAACTGATTTCAATTAGTTTTTTTTTATTTGCCATTGCTTGCACACTGCACTGGAAACAATCGGTTAAGTTGGAGTTGTTAATTTTAGTATTTTTATCAATAAGTATTTTGTTATTTTGTGATACATGAACAAGCAAAGTCTAGCGAACTAAGCCGAGGTTTCGGAGTATTCATGAGGCCATTGTCAAGGTATAAGAAATACAAATTCTGCGAGTTCTATTCTAAGGTGTTACAATAAATTAACAAAATAAAGAGTGCGAGGTTAAATTACAGAAATACTTTTCATTGCTACCCTTTAAATTATCCACGAATTATCTATTTAATCTAATTCCTTTTAAGGATCGATTCAAACCTAAAAATCAACATGCAGCACTCGGGTTTACAAAGAATATCACATGAATTTATTTCTTGAAACACTTCGTTCGTAACATAAAATTAAATTGAATCGTGTAATCAAACGCAATTCTGTTTGAGGCGAAAAAAATTAATTAAATAAACGTTAACTGTATTTGCGTAACGTTTCCTTCATATTATTTGTTATCTAAATGCTATAAAAAATGGCTTTACTTTAGGTTCTGGACTTACAGCTTGGTTTGGGTGATAAAGACGTGGACTACCTGACTATGAAAGACAGTTATTGTGTTAGCTGGGATGGCGTGGATCCTGAGAGTGGTGTTCTGAAAAGCGAAGTTTCCGTTTGCTCTGCACTGAACACCAACGACTGTTTGCTGTATGATTTGGATGCAGGCAACTTAACAGTCATCTGTGTAGCCGATCTGGAATTCAAAGAAGGAAGCACGTACGTGACGAAAATTCGGGTGGAAAATAACGTTGGATTGTTTACAGAACTCTACTCAGATGGCTTCATGGTTGACTCAACGCCTCCCGTTATGGGCGAAATAATCTACACTGAGAATTCATATCCAGTTGTGAAGGATGCGGAAGAACTTTTCACAAATGCCCTAATCGCTGTTCAGTGGAATGGCTTCTGGGATAAAGAGAGTGGCATACTGGCCTCCTACGTTTGTGTCGGAACTCAACCAGGAGTGTGCAACATCAAAAACTTTACCAATGTGAGAAACTCTTCAACTTACACTTTCCAAGAGTTGCCGCTTATTCAAGGGGCAACGTACTTCGTTTCTGTGAAGGCGGAGAATGGAGCTGGTCTGACAAGTGACGCCAAAACATCTGACGGGATTGTTGTTGACAAGACAGGTAAAAGTGATACTTGGAAAGCATTATTGAAGAACTCTAAAACATAATATGCTCTGAGATTTTCATTACCTGTTCGGACATTTAAGGGTATCGGTGTTTTAAAAACCGTCAATTGTACATATTATTTAAAGAGTTAACAAAGTGGTTCTGGTACATTTGTGGTATGTTTAATTTAATGCCATCCATCTCGATTGACATCGATTTATTTTTCTTGTTACTTCCGCGATTTGCTGCGCTGTTACAGACTAACATGGATATACAATAATGAAGATGAATGCGTCAGCGGTGGATCTAGGTAGAGGGTGCAGGGGGTGCGTACCCCTCCCTGGGATGACCTGTGGCTTTCTGATATAGCTAGTGTTCTGCTTACGTCAACCATTAGTTACGTCATTCCTAAGTGCACGTCTACCCCTGCACGTCTACAGGTCCATTTATGTTATACTGGAATTGTTACTGTTTGAAAAAAAGACGTTAGTTGCTATGTCAATTTTACTCCATATCGAGACTCCGCGTAAATTGACTCTGCTGTCAATATTATGTCATCCTTACCAAACGTCTGGTAAAGTTTCAAGTTTTCTGGGCCTTATTATAACTTTTAAAAGTTTGCTGTCCATATTTATTAACAGGACCTATCAATGAGGGTGCAATACTAGATGGAAATAATGAAGACGGAGACATTGATATTCAACAAAGCAGAACGCTCATCGAAGCTCACTGGAGTTTCTTTGAAGATCTCGAAAGTGACGTAGTTAAAGTCACTTGGTGTGCAGGATTGTCTTCTGGCGCTTGCGATCTCTTGAATGAAACGCATCTTGGCCATAATAGCACTCTTGCCCGCAGTGTTCTAACCAAGCCGATCATGAATGGCCAGCGGTACTATGTCACGGTCAAAGCAATCAACGGTGCAGGTGTGGCAACAACACTTACATCAGATGGAGTGACAGTTGATGATACCCCGCCCACTTCCGGTACTGTGATAGATGGTATGGTGTCAGATGTACATTATGTGAATGGCGAAGCTGACATCAGTGCGCGTTGGTTTGATTTTAAGGATTTAGAGTCTGGTATAAAGTCATACGAAGTCGCATTATGTGATGCAAGGAATTTGTCTTCGTGCCCTCAGCCCTTCACTGCAGTGGGACAGGTTACTAATGTCACTATCACAGGTGAGATCAGAGGCTCATCCACGTAGTTACTTGTAAAGCTCCTCTTTTGTCAGCCATATGGTATTCACCATGAGTAACTGATGAACTGTTGTCTCCTTTAATGGAGTCAACTCAATCACAGTTCAACCGAATAACACCAAAAAGTTGCCAAACTTGAAAACTTTAGGCCAAACTTCTCATGATATGTCATCCATAACAGAGCTCTTTAAATTAAGTACAGTGTGATTAATATATTAATCTTTATCGAAATATTCCAGCAACATATAAATTAAAATTGCTAAAGGTTTTAAAAATGCAAATTGAGCTGTTTTAATTTATAAATTAAGTAGGCTTTGTGATGAAAAAAGTATATGCTTCTTACAGGTTTGGATCTCGAGAGTGGTAAGCAATACATGTTTATTGTAAGGGCCATAAACTACGCCGGTCTTAAAGTGGAAGCATTTTCCGATGGATTTACAGTCGACTTTACACCTCCGATTGAAGGCAAAGTATGGGCTGGTGCAAGCACCGGGCATATTGTTTACCAGTCAGATTCCGCAAAGATGGTTGTAAGGTAACACACTGTTAACACCAGTATAAATATTCAGACAAGGTGCTTCTACTAAATATATTGAGGATATTACATGGCCGCGGGGAGATACGAAATTTCTCTTCGAGTGTTGGAAGATATTTCACGAGTGAGCGCAGCGAGGAAGTGAAATATGTTTCAACACGAGAAGATAAATTTCGAAGCGCCATGTAATATTCTATTTGTTATATAAACACCAATGAACTTCTAAACTTTTTCACTTTTGTTGCGAAAGGCGCGATTTATTACATAACCATATCATGTTTTCGCGCGAAAGCTCACCTGGTATTTCGCTGCTGTTTATATAATAAAATATTTTCATTAATTTGTTCATTAATTCTTGCAGTTGGGCCCCTTTCATGGACTTGGAGAGTGGCATGGTAAAGTACGAAGTTTGTCTGACTTCTGCTCTCCAAAATTGCACCGTCACCACCTTTGTTGATGCAGGACTGAACCGAAGTTACACAATCTATGGGCTTCATCTTTCTCATGGTGAAACGTACTATGCTACTGTGCGAGGTACAAATAGAATTGGATTGTCATCGGAGATGACAAGTGATGGGGTCTTAATCGATTTGACATTACCCAATCCAAAGACTGAAGGCTTCTCTTCTGCTATGGCACGTCCATCTCCAACTCAAGTAAATATAAGTGGTTCCTTACAAAACGCAAACAATTTAACGCCGTTGAAAGAAAATCAAACCAGCTCTCCCGTCATGCTTACGTGCTCCGAGGAGTACGTAACATCCAGTTGGGAAGAATATGAAGACCAAGAGAGTGGAATGGTGAAGTATGAGTGGTGTGTCGGAACAGCAAAGGCTTTATGTGACGTGGTTTCCATGAGGTCGATGGGAATGAAAACACGAGGAGCTGCTATTGTCGAGAGACTTCCTTTGGGAGCGCAACTTTTCTCGACTGTGTATGCCGTAAATGGAGCGAAACTAAGGAGACGAGTTATATCAGATCCGTGTACAGTCATTACTGTGGCACCGAAAATATCCGAAGTAATTGATATTTCAAGCTTTAACACAAGCAGTTTTACAGACATTGACTGGAAGGCAACTATGCAAAGTTTGTCACTGAGGTGGAATGTCATAGGAAATTATCTCGATGAAATCTCACGCTTGCGTGTTCAGGTGGCAGTTACGAAACTATCCTCTGACCTTTCCTCTGTGCCACGAATACTAGAGCAAATTTCTTGGAGTGGCGAGCCTGTTAAGCAGCCTTTCATGGACGTGCTGTCATGGCAACGCAATGTTACAATACAAAGTGTAATATTCCATCCGTGGGAACGTTATCGTGGCATAGTGCGGGTATGGAATGAGGGAGGTATATACTCTGAGGGCTGCAGTGATGGATTAAAAATGGAACCTAGTCCTCCACCAAATCGTGGTCTAGCAATCCGTGACAAAGCTGCCGAAAAAGAACACTTACGTTGGTGGCCAAACCTGAGGATTCCTGCCGTTAATGAAAGTACAATAGACACCGATATCACTTTCATCTCTTCTCCGGCGGAGTTAGAACTCACTGTTAGCAGTGACGCGTCAAACCAAACATCTAACGGAACAGAATTTATTCTCGACCACAATATGTTTAGCCCAACGGCCGAATTTGAGGTAATTGTGAAAAGGGTGACTAGTGACCAAAATGAGACAAACACGACGTCCTATTCCAGAACAATGAAGTTAATTCCTGGATTTGCTGACTTGGAAGGTCCGTGCTGTTCTAATCATTCGACCAAGATACAATCTGTGTTTCAAGACACTCACTTCAAGCCAACTTTACCAACCGAGGACTTTGGTGTCTCTGTGGCCATTTTACCAAATGAAGTTGTAGCTGTCGGATGTAAAGGTAAAGTGGTTTTACAGTCACTGAAGAATCAAACTTTAATCCATTCCATTACCCTGGCTGATCCTACTGCACAAGCTAAGATATCTTCGCATGGAAACAGAACAGGCTTTCTGCTGAATGATAAAATGTATCTCTACGAGCGAACCGCAAATGACAATGGAGAAAGTGTATTAGGAAAGAAGATCGTAATTGGAAAATGCAAAGGCGTTTCAATGTGGGATTGTCCAGCTAATGAAACTTGGACAGATAGCATTGGACAGGCGTTTGCTCTCGGTGAACGCGTAGTTGCTTTAACTGGAAAGAACTCAACTACCAACACCAGCGTTGTCGCCGTTTTTCAGGAGAATGCTGGAAAATGGAAGTTTACTGGGGCAATTGGCAAGGAGCTGAAAGATGTAGACTTTGGACACTCCATATCATTGAACGGCCATATTCTAGCGATAGCCGCCGGTGATGGGAAGAATTGCTGCGTCTTTATATACTCACTACCAACCCTGGTCCTCCGTAGGAAGATCTGTCTAGCCAAGTCTGTGAACAGAGTAGCCCCTCTGTCTTTGTACCTTACTGAGACTAATGCTCTTGTAGTGTTGTCTAAGGCATCAAGATTACTAAAAGTGTTTCATTTCAACATCACTTCCAACTCTTACTACGAGTTGTGCGAGTACAACTCTTGGCGGCATTACGATGAGCTGAGTGGAAATCTTGACGTTAACACCCGTGAAGAAGGGTTTATTGTTGCCCTCGGGATGGAAACACTTGACGGTGTTGAAGGGGTCCAATTAATTGGCTTTCAAGGAATTTATTCTGGAAACCATCACAAGCGAGAAGGATCCAAACAATGTGTCAATCTAGGAACGTTGCTCGCCCGAGAAAGTGGACTACGAGTAGATAGCATGGGGACTCGAACATCTGTATCCTTCAAAGGCGACACTATCATATTCGGAATACCTGGCGTTCTTACTTGGCCTACCAATGATCAATGGTTAAGCACAGGTAGACTTTTTGTGGCAACATATTGTCCATTGAACCACTTCCGTACTAGATTATCTGGCTTACAAAGTTTACTTCCCATATCTTGTGTACCTTGCAAACAAGGAAGAAAATCATTTGGAGGTTTTGCGGACGCTTGCTCGGTGTGCGCAGGGAGGACGTGCTCTTCGCCTCAAGTTAACGACTCTTCCAGCTTTAAGTCAAGTATTTGCGATTTCACATCCTGTGTCTATACCTCACATCATAGCAATACAACTAATGGTGTCAATGTTCACTTAAAGGATGGATCGTTCTTCGTTGCTGGGTCCGAGCACGTGTATTCTGTCGAGCTACGTGAAACTACTCGAGCTGGTGAATCAACGAGTTCCTGGTCTGGATCCTTTGTGATCGACTCGACAGTTCCTGTGCCTGGAGTGGTTTACGATGGACTTGGTAGCGACCAAAATAAGAACTGTTCCGAAAACTCAACCTTTGGAGAAAACAACCAGTGTTCCACCCGTGATTTTGAGGACACGGATGTGAAGTTTACCAACAACACGCGAGAAGTCCATGCGAGGTGGATTGATTTCTTAGACAATGAAAGCGACGTTGTGGAGTATTTTTGGTGTGTGGGCAAGAAACCGATGACAGACGACATCCGGGAGTGCGAAAGCACTGGAATGAGGCCAAATGGAAGCCATTATGGGCTCAGTTTGGCAAACGGAGATTCTTATTACGTCACAGTTATCGCCTGCAATGGAGCCCGGATGTGTTCAGCTGCTCACAGTGATGGTGTTACCATAGATACCACACCACCTGTTATGAAATATGTCCGGGATGGGGTTATGGGACCAGACATGGATTACCAGGTATGAAAACGCGGGTTGAATTAGCTTATTGTCGCTTGACTCGAGCAGAACTTAGATCGCAGCATTGTGTTATTTAAAAACAATAGTATTACAAGACAAACTAAGTAAATCATAGAAATTCTTATTCTTCGGTCATTTTAGCTTGAGTAAAAATAAAAAAAAATAACTTGAAACTGCGGTCACAAACATGACAAAACAACGCATGTTGTGAAAACTTAAAATCTGCTGGCAATGAGAAACGTCTTCTCTACAAGCCATATAAGTATGTTTATTTTCATTTATATTCATTGTCATTTCTTTCCTTATTAGGTACTTGTCTTCTCGTTTAATTTATTGTAATGTAACCAACCGTTTTTTACCTCTGATGATGTATGTAGAAGTAAACGAAAAGTTAAGTTTCTAAAATCAAAGTTTTTGCAACATGCCTTGTTTTTGTCATGTTTGTGACCGCAGTCTGCTGTTTATTTTTACGTAAGTGAAACATATTTAATTCTGGTTTTCTTTTCGCATTTTACGAGTCACAGGAGGCATTTAGTGACTAATAAAAAACTATTAATTTGCAAAATTGCTGCATCTACTACGACATTCGTTTTTGCTTATAAATTCGGGCAGTACCAGTACAATAAGGAACCAAGAAATTCATCTCTTATTTCGACAGGTGTTTGTCGATATAATTTTTGCCTACTTCTCTGCGAGCGATCCAGACAGTGGAGTGTCGTCTTATGAGGTAGCATGGGGAACCGGACCAAATTTACTCGACGTGACAGATTTTGAAGAGGTTATTAACACCACCATATGGCGTGCTAAGGTAAAGGACGGCGCTCTCGAAGTCGGCAAAAAGTATTACGCAACCGTACGAGCAACAAACGGGGCAGGGTTACTGTCAAATTGGCTATCCTCTGATGGAATTGTTGTCGGTAAATCCGAGTATGTTTTTGATAATTCCTCAAAAGCTTCGTTTTTCTTTGATACGGTGAACGTAAACGACGATGGAACACGTGAGGATGGAGGGGTCGGGCAAACATACGGGACATTGACGGTGCCTGAAGGAGCTGTTGAAGAGGAAGTGAAACTGCGATGTTACAGCTTGGATGAAAAGACGTTAAACGAAAACAAAACTGAGGAGGGTCCTGTCAGCAATCCGAGAAAGACAAAACCAAAGGTAGTGTTATATTGCTATTGTTCTCATGCCAATTGGGGCAATTGCGATTTAAGCCCCATTGCGGATACAAAATTTATATAAAAAAGGAAAGGAGAGAAGCATCAAGGTAGTTTGTCGTCAAATGACAACATCGTCTAAGTATGCTATTGGCAATTTCCGAGTTCCTTTTGTCATTGTCTAAAAGCGATTCCTGTTGCAAGTAAACCTTTATGTGAAAACTTAATAAGTTTTTTCACATGTTTACTGTTGTCATGCACATCTAACGCATTTCGTATTTAGTGTTTTGTAATCTTGGCAAATTATCCGCAAATGTTAAGCAGCAGGTAAAGAAAACAAAAGACCTGATCAGCGAAATGAAAATGAATACGAAAAGACAATTGTTTCAACTATTAGTAGACAAAAAGTGGGGCGTATTAAAAAAATCTTTTTTGTTGCGTTCAACAGCAATTCATGCTGGGAAACTACAGTTTCCAGATCAAAGCATTGGATCCGCAGAATGACACAGTGCAGGAAGGTTTCAAGTTTGCTAAGCCAATCAAACTCTCCATGTTCTATGATGTCGCTAACTTGGTTAGAGCCAACGAAAAGCACGTCAACAATGAGGTCACCAAGGAAGACATAGACCCGGTACTATATCTTTGGGATCCGGAAAACGAAACATGGTAAATATCTTTATAACTGTGTCGGTATTAATTTTGTAGGATCCAGGAAACGAATGGAATGCATGGTTGTTTTGATGAAAGTTCTCGCACCAAACTACTCGCACTGAAGGAATGTGAAAACTCAGTCAAGTATGTTCACGGTAGCTAACTATCCCAAAGGTAATTTAAACTTGGGTGTCAGTAAAACGCGGGGCCGGGGCCGGTCCCGCGTTTTACTGACACCCTTTAAACTTCTAACGTCTCGTCAATACTGAAATCTTTTCTAAATAACTAATTTTATAACATCAAGTGAATTCAGAACAGAAGGACGAGGCAAAATATGTTAGTGCTGATTTCATACCAGACGCAATAGGATAACTGAAAACGTCGGGCCGACTTTTTCAAGTTGGCATCCGCCCGCAAAATAAAAAACATCTATAACCAGTTTCTGTACATTATATATTAACCGAGAAGCGTCCCTTGGATTTTCGATGTGTCACTACAAATAGCGTGATACTGCCCTTTAATAGCTTTAGAATTTATGGCTGGTCCTGTTGCTCAGAAGAGAGAAAATAGGCAGAAGAGGTCATAGCCCTAAAATCAGTTACAGCCTTGCTTACAAAACCGTGAACACCAGAAATGTGTATGGAATGTTATTTTGTTACAAAGGAAAAGCCAATCAGGTGTGAGAAAACTTAACCGCAAAGAGCAACGGTAATTAGTTTGCGGTTTTGAGGTTTGCTCGCGTGTCCTGAACTTTGCTGCGATTGGTCACTACACAATAAACATTCCTGAAATATTTCAGGTGTTCACGGTTTTATGAGCAAGGCTGTAAGATACTGCATCAAGTTATATGAATAAAAAAACGACTGCCAACAACTTACAAGTGACTTAAGATTCAGCTGCTGTTTTCTTCTAGGTTTGACGCGGCCCTTACTTGTCCAGAACCTTGGAGTCACGTGAACCGCTCCATTAAACTTCTGGAAGTGAGCGTTTGCCATCTGACTCAATTCGCGTTCTTTTTCTCGTTCTCTGAGCAGAATGGCTTGGTTCTGTTCGACAAGAATCATTCAAGTGAGTTTTCAACGAAATGGGCTATTTTGTCACTTTTGACCATTCAAGTAGTTAACTGAACATAGATTTATTGTTAGCCTAAATATTTCTACATGGGTACTCACACTGGATTCGACAAGGCTAATACAAGGGAAAGGACGAAGAAGATCAAAATTCGTGGTCATAATTTAGATAAAAATGGTTCTTCAGGATGTACATATTCCACAATATCCCTGTTCATGAAAGCATATTCAGGCTATGCATTTTATCATAACAGTTTAGAGTAAACTAGGAAGAAAGCGATAACAAAGAATTAAAGCAGGATTGCAAATAAACAGAACTTTGCCGGTTGATCACGAAGCCGAACATGCCACTACATCGGCATTAATTCTCTACTGATGTCAGAGCATCTCGACAAGATATTTCACAATAACTGTGAAAGAATAGATGTAAATGACATCCGGAAGGTACTCCCTATAGTGGACTGTACGGGATACCCGCCCGAAAGGAGTACCTTTTCCTGGCTGAAGCCACATAAAAGGGTAGGAATTGTACGGGTTATAGTATACGGCAGGGTGGGGAAACTGCAATTTAGGTATTTAGGTCTTTCAAAATACGTGGGGTATTCCCTATAATGGACTATACGGGGGGCCCCGCCCAAAACGACCAGTGTGTTTGGTATATCTTGTAAATCAGAACAAACACTAAGGAGTAAACGTAGAAATAATGTTGTCAAAGTCTATCCTAATTAAGATCGGGTATCCAAACCCCCTTCGCGTTATGATTTCCTTTGTTTTAACTTGATGAATTATTAACGAGTTTGACAAATATTGTAAAAGAGCCTTTCAAATCCCTAAATAACAGTTTTGCCCACTCTTCACTATAACTCGTAAAATCCGTCCGCTATTATATTCCTCCAGCCTGTAAAAGGTGGTCCTTTTGGGCGGGGCCTCCCCTTATAGCTCATTATAGGTAGCATTCCACGGGGATACATATTTTGAAAGACAATGACGTAGACGGATGGCGCGGCTACAGTTTAGAACTTTTTAGTTCTCGAAAATAATAAGCGACAAATTGTATCTGTAAAAGTAAAAACGCCAAAGTTTGACGTGAAAATCGATGATTGGAACTGTTAATTTCTGCCGTGTTCTGCCTAGTGGACTGAAATTTGTAGTAATTCGGCGGGTTTTGAAGAATAGAATTAATGATGCAAGGCTGATCGAACAGCTTTAAACTGATGGTATTTTAATTAAGCCCAATATTTCGGATGGACAAAAACCAACCTTCATCAGGGACATAAAATGCTAGGTGAAAATGGAAACAAACGGTCACATGGTTTAAAAGGGATGATATAAAATGCTGTTACGCAATTGCCTGACTATATATAAACGTAAACAAACAAGCTAAAATATATATATAAAAAATAACTGCCAGAAAAACAAAAATAGCGTTTGAAGAATAGGCCTTTTGCAACAGTTGGTCACGTGACGTGCTTTTCAAGAACACACGGATTTAGTCATTGGTAAAGCATAATGCTATCAGAAATGGAACGAGTATTTGTAAATAAGCTTACATGCAAATTTTCAGATTTATTTCCTTTAAGAGGGAATTTTTATGGACGTTAGAAATTAGAAGGATTGGTATGGCAAGAAGACGCTTTGCCCTCCAGTCACGCTCGAGTGGTTTCCCATACAAATCCTTGTAATTTTACAAGCCATAAAATCTTTACCTTTCGGTTTAAGAGCCTAGAATTTTCTATCCTTCCTAATATTTTACCCCTCTTTCTATGTGCAATAGTTACATGCCAGCAGTTTCCTTTTGTAGAGATTAATAACGGAAAAGGTTTCTGGAGGACAAAGCTTCCTTACTTCCATAAAAATAACCTAATTTTTACAATATTCAAATCGTCATTACATCTCAACCTAACATAGCATTGGTCCGAAAGTTCGTGCTCAGGCTATTTCAAATATGTTCTTTCTAGTTCTGAAATTCATTTAGCTGCAGCTAAAAGTTTAGAAATTATCGGCCATGTGACCAACTGTTGCAAAAGGCCTATTTCCGAATAAAAAAAAGATTATTTATTGAAGTTCTATTTTGTCTTTGGGTTTCTTTACGCAGTTTGGAGATCGTGTTGCTATAAAATCCCAAATTGTCTTCGCTGAAAGAATTTCGGTGTTTGCTCACACTTTTACTGAGTCTCATCCTTTTGCTTTCTGTTATTCGGGTTCCACTCCGGGCTATCGCTTCGTGGGGTCCATCAGGACATACGATTAAAAAATGGCATCAATTTGTTAATAATGAAAGGGTAAAGGTTTGGACGTCGGGCCGAGCCTCTTCCCCCCGGAAATAACAATTGATCAAGGCTAGGTTGGCTAGAAGCTTTCTGCATAAAGAACACAGTTATCAATGAAGACCCTGAAACTTCCAGGAAATTCTTTTTGTGTAACATATTTGTGACACCACATTATCAAGACTCTGAAATAGCTTTGAAATGTTGTATTTTTCTACATCAGGTTACGTCAACCAAAACCTTAGTTTTTGCAATGATCTCTTTTCTCGGGATCACCTACTTCCTGTGTATCCTGACCTTCCCAAAATTAAAATTGTCACAATTTGTCCCCAAGTTACCATAAAATATAGTTCCCAAAATTTCCTGAGGTACAATAAGAATTTCAACATCATGCACCAAAAGCTTTACTTTCCTATCCTAGTTTACAACGCAAATGGTCACATAGAAGTCACCCGTACGATAAGAGCTACCAAACTGGAAATCCCTGTTCGTAGATCCAAAGGTGCACGAGGTGAAATCACAGTGGAATGGTCGCTGTATGGAAATGGCTCATCAAACAGCCTCGACCTGATATGGCCAACATCCGGGAAGGTATCCATGAGAGATGGCCAATGGAATGACTCTTTCATTTTAAATGTGGCCAATGACAGAAGACAGGTGCCAGAGAGCGTGGTCTGGGTTCAACTGGAAAATCCCACGGGTGGGGCTTTGCTTGCGACGCGTGATAAAACCACCACAAAGATCTTAATTACGTCGAACTTGAAGGACGATCAGAGGACATGGATTATAATTACAATAAGTATGTGTGCGGCTTCAGTAGCGGTAATTTTTGTCGCATCCTGTGCCATTAACAGATACAAAAAGACAAAGAAAAAGTAAGTGTAATACATTAAGCTGTTCATAAGTCTTTTTATCCCAATGTCAAAGAAATGTTTATGACTGCCGTTTCAAGTTCAAAATGTTAATGCTCCTCACTAACTACCGGTACATGTCGTTAATGTCAGTTATGAGAATTTGGTGGTATATCAAGGAAGTATCTAATCGTTGATTTTATTATTCTCTGTAAAGTTTCATTTGAAATCCTTTACGGCAGTTTTGTTTAAGATTCCAAAGTATGCATACACATTTATACCCATAGCTGTTTGCTGAAGTACAGGATATTATAGTTTTTTAGGAAAATGGCATTAACTGTACTTTTTGCACCATTCTGTCTGCAACATTAGAACAATAAGGATGGTGTTATGAGGGTACAGGTGCATTATTGGAGGAAAACTTCCACTTGTTTTATCTTACATTAGACTACCGTCAGACTTGGTTGTAACGAGTGAAATATAAAGGGATAAAAGAATGAAAGGGTTTTTTTGTATTTGTGTGCTGGTGCATATTTTCCAACGTCAGCACTAACTCACAGGGCACACACCGGTCTCACAGAAAAAACTGTAATGTTAAGTAAAATTTTCTTTTGCATTTCAGAAAAGGCTTTATGATTGTAAATTCGATTTATTTAAGTACTATGAATCAAGCAAACTGGTAGGAGTAAACAAAACAATGCCACTTTTACTGTTTTCAGGAAAATCACAAAGATGCCACGCAAGGAAACAGAGATGCCATATTGTAAGCGGAGTTCTTATTCATTTCGTTTTGACTTTCTTGTTCCTTCGAGGGCGCTTTCGACTATTGCTATTTTCTGCAGGACTGCTTTGATTGGCTCATTAACCGGTTTCAAAGATATAAGGAGTGTCTCTTTCCCGGCAATGGGCAACTGAGTCGTGGTCTTGGCGCGCCAGAATCTGGATAGTTTAATTTATAGAAGGGCTAGTCACCAAAAAAGTGCACTGTTGCTGCAGCTGAACCTTTTCAGCACCAGTCGCCTTGGTGACGGAATTAATAGAGTGGTCGTTGGAAGGATAAAGAAACTGTGACGTTGCAGGGGGGTTTCAAAAGAACTAATATGCATGGCCACTGTAGAGAAGTGGTCGTTCGTATTATCTCGACTGTACTTGCATGTCTTTTCCCCGCTAGACAGTGCGCGTCTCTTGTTGGTCAGAAATACGCCAAATTTTTTTTCTCTTTAGAAATTTGATGCATTTTTAGAATTGACGATTTGATTACATCTTGCAGAGAAACTATCTTGGCTAAAAGAAATATCCTTGGGGAGATAAACTCCCTTATTCCCTATTCATTTCACTCTATAATTTTTTTATCACCCAGTGAAAAGCGACGGCGACAATCAACATGATCAAGGCATTCGAAATCTGGAATCGCCAGATAGTAGTGACAATGAAATGGAGACAACCTTCTCGACGGTCGAAGCAGAGGCAAAAATGGTTGAAGTAAACCCACTGTATGAGTCAGCAGGTCATTCAGAACAAGGTGGTTCTAATGGAGCTTTAAATCCACTGTACGAATCAACTAGACGTACTGGGATGGACGGTGCTGGCTCAATAGCAAACCCACTATATGAGTCAACCTTAGGTAGCACTCAAGCAGTTACAAACCCACTGTATGAGACCACACCCTCTGAGGCAGAACTGAGAGGAGAGTTCTAAGATGGAGACGACGAGGGGCTTGAGGTAGGGGAATTGTTACTTTCCAGCTTTCAGAACTCTTGAAATACAAACACAAGAATGAATTTGGGACTACTCGAACATTTTTATGGAGACAAGTACTTTCGACTTTTTTCCAGCTCGATACGACGTTTGCATAGAACTTTTTCCTGCATGGTTGCCAATCCCCAGTTCCCTCAATGTGACACGCTTGCAGGGGATCATGGTGGTTGTATTTTACGCAGAAGATACTTTTTGCTCTTCTCTCCTAAAACAATACCAGTAAAAAAGTCGCTTCTGGCTTTTGCAGTTAACGGTTAATATTTTGACTTTTTTACGGTATTTGGTAGACACTTCAAATGCCCTGATAAGAGATTTTCAGACTTTCAGTTTCGTGTCTGGTATTTTTCACGGTTAACCTTTTTACATTTTTCAATTTTTACCCCAAACGGCTAAATATCTGGACGTTAACCACCTATCATGATGCACTGCAGGCACAGAGGAAATTGGACATTTAAAACTGAATACCTCAATAACCTCGTCTTAGATTTGATCTCAAAGAATTTTTAGTGTCAAACGAGGTCAGTAACGCTTATTTAACAGCATACAAAATACTTTAAAATCGACAGCCATGTATGAATAGAGTTTATGATAATTGGTAGAAACAATGTGTTAAAAGTTGTTTCGTGCTCTGTGACCAAGAAATTGCTTGTTTGAGGAACTTTTTGAGGAACTCTTTCGAGGTTCTTGTAAGATTTTTAAGAATAAATACATGTTAGGAACAAATACATATAAAATTGCGGGGATTA
>OX393563.1:16388854-16433854 GCA_947652115.1 Blastomussa wellsi | reverse complement strand
AATCCTGAGACTGGACCATCTGGGAGCACATTCTGGTCGAAGTCCCAAAAGCCGGACCGGAAGACATCTAAAAAATATCAAAAATAGACGAAAAGCCCTGAGAAGAGCAGATTAAAGGGGAAAAGCATAAAGAAAGATACAACAAGTAATATAAAAGCTTTATTGACAATGGGGTATGCTACCCTAAAGAACAAGAATAATATACCAAAAAAAAAATACAAGCAGCATAGGCATGTTCATACGTAACAAAAAATGGGGGCGCCTCTAACTACAAGAGTCACACTTCCCGTTAGGCATAGTGCAAAACCCCGCTAGAAAGGAAGGGGGCCTGGGACGACGAAAGTCGACCCGAATAGCAGCAACCTCAAAGTCTAAGCATCTGGTGCCGAAAAGGGAGTTACGGGCTTTCCCTGGGACAAATAACCCCTTAAACTTTGGCAGGTACACCCAGTCCACAACAAAGTTATTCCAGTGGACGCCGTCTCTTGCGCAAATGTTCCAGAAGAACGAAGACTTCCATAGCGGAATAACTATAGTTCCCTTAGCAAGACACACTTCCATGTGCTTTAAAACTCTAACAATAAGACAAACCGGGGGACAGAGCCAATTGTTATCGTATCCCCAGTCTTGCGCAAAAGCATCAACTGCCTCGCATCCGGGCTGAAAAAACCGGGAATTAAACCTAGGTAGTTTGGCATTGTAACTGCAGGCGAACCTATCGACAGAATGCGGGCCCCAAAGGTCGTCAATGCTCTGAAAAATAGAATCATTAATAGCATAGTCGTCAAAATCAACAATCTTGCTTATAATGTCAGCTTTGACATTAAGGTCCCTAGGAATCCACCTAGCATCGAGAGAGATGTGATACTCCAGGCAAATGTGGAAGGCTTGAAGAGCTAACGCCTGCAGATCCAATTTCTTGCTTCCGTTGAGAAGAACAGACTCAACGTTCTGGTTGTCTGAATACCAGATGACCTTAGTGTCGGACAAACGATCGGCAAAGGACTCCAAAGCGAGGCAAACGGCCTTAAGCTCTCTCCAAGTCGAACTTAGAACTTTTTCTTCGGGAGACCAATTCTGATGAAAAACCAGTTCGGGGTCAGACTCGACAAATGCACCACAGGCTGAATCAGAAGCATCGGAGAAACTCACTTTAACCGGTAGCGTTTGTGCTCCCCAATAAACCCTCCCGTTGAGGGAATCAACATTGGCAGCCCAAAAGTTAATTTCCGCAACGGCATCATCCGACAAGAAAACTTCGCTATCCCAGGAAAAAGCAGAGTTCACCACTGAAAAGAGATGCCTGGTCATAATACGTGCCACTGACCCCACGCAACTGGAAAGTGAAATTATCTGGCCTGCAAGACTAGCGACACTTTTAACGTGAACCTGGCGAAGAGTCTGTTGCGAAGACAAAGACTGCAAAAACACGAGATCGGAAGACAATTTTGCAATGCGTTCAGCGGTGGCCTTAACAGTACCTTCAATAGTGTTAAGAATAACTCCAAGCCAATTGATAATTTGCACGGGTTCCCATAAAGACTTTTCCTGGTTGGGGACGAAACCAGACTTGAGTAGATCAGAATGAACAGTTAGACTGCTAATTTTAGCGGAAACTTGATCCATTCCCCCCCCTAGGCCGTCGTCCAGGAAAATAGCAATAGGAATACCCCGACTCCTCCAGGATTTTTGAAGCGGTTTGAGAATCTTGGTGAAAACGAACGGTGCCGAAGACAGGCCAAACGGAAGAACGCAAAATTGAAAATATCTGAAAACACCGGTACCAAAGTCCCAAGCGAATGCGAGGAATTTGCGGTGCTCTGGAAAAATTTCAATATGGTGGTACCCCGACTTCAGATCGAATTTAAATAAATAATAACCCTTGTCGAATATCTGCGTGGCCACAGACAAATCTTCACACTTGAACTTTTGTTTGTAAATGAAGGTGTTTATATGACGAAGATCCAAAATAAGCCTTTGTTTGCCATAACTACGGGTGGAAACTGTGAGTGGGTTAATAATGTCTGGAACGCAAAAAATTTCCTCCACAAGGTCGGAATTAAGTAGGTCATTAACAGCTGAAGACACAAAGTTACTGTTAGCACGCGCAGAAGCATTGTTACTTTTGAAGAAAGGCGTAGGGAGTTGAAAAAAGGGAATCTTGTACCCTTCGCTAATAATATGCAAAATAAACTGCGACACTTCCAACGAACGCCAAAACTCAATACACTTACGGAGTCTTCCGCGAACTGTGGGCTGAACGGGAGAATCAAAAGCAACAGAGCATTGTGGAAAATCAGTACAAGAAACAAAATCATGATTGAAAACGGGGTGATTCTGATCGATCAGCGCTTCGGAAATCAAATCACTAGAATCGCTTGTAAAACAAGAAGAGACTACACCTGATAAGTCCTGAACGTCATCCAGTCACTTCGAAGATGAGGCAGCCTGCTTGGGCAATGCTGGGCAACAAGCACGCCAGTGCCCGGGCTTTCCACAAGCGAAACAGGTGCCAGTATTCGGGCGACGAGGCTGGAAACCAGGATTAACAACACCAGACTGGAAGGACTGGGCTTGTGGCTGGGCGTTTGAAGTGGATCTGTCAGGCGGCGAGAACTTCTTGGCCGACGGCATATTCGAAGCCTTCTTCTTCTTACGAGCAGAAAGAGAAACACGAGCACGTCTCTCGGCGCTATAGATGCGCTTTTCGTCCTCCGAGTCGTCCGCTAAGTCGTGTTGTTTATACTCATCTACGGTGCACCAGCCAAACTCTGACTTGTCGGCTAAGAGTATATGTTTCTGGCGTTCGCTAAGTAGCTTCTCACCTTCCTCGAGGTCAAGTTTGACTTTCTCAAGCCGGGATTTTTCCGCCGCCGACTTGGCACTGTCCAAAGTTTCTGCAAGCTTGAGATTAAACTTATATTGATCTTCGTTCGCTCTTCGTTTAAATTTGTGCGGTTCTTGATACTTGATCTTCTTAATTTCTTGCATTTGGAGCTCCGCAGAAGCGTCGTTGGCACGTTTTATCTGGCCAACGGTGTCTTTGAGAAGTTCCTTGAAATCTGACATTAACTTCTCGTTGTTAGTTGTGATAAGCTCAGAAACGTCGTCCTTGCTGACCGCCATGATAAAAGTCGAAGAAAGGACAAAACAAAACGAAAAGTACGCGGTTGGTTCTGAAGCCTAGATGACAACCACGTGTTATACTCTGTCTTTTATACCCCTACACAATTACCCATGATGCCCCCGCCTGGAACCCAGGCCTTGTTGTATCCCGTGCCGACAAAATAGTTATTTCAGCCTTGTTCGCTCGCTCACTCGTCAGAAATAACATTTTATCCAGTAGTCACTGAAAGAGATAGACGAGAGGGACCTTCCTGAACATGAACAGATTGAGTTGTCTTACACTTTTCTTTGTTTGGATGTCCCAGTGCTGGATTGATAATAAGCTTGCCCGACAGCAAGGAAGATTTTGTACCATGTGATCGTTTGTTGCAAAAAGGCTTATCTTATACCCCACCCACACCAACAGAACATGTTGAATAGACCTTATTCACGATAGCCGCCGTGTTTGTTTTAGCATTGTAATGCAAATTAGGCGAGTGATTTGTGAGGGGGGAAACAAGCTTAAATCGACAAATTTCACCTGGTTTCTTATCACGTCTGATACTTTTTTCATAGCAATGCTTTGTTTTTTGTTTTGTGCTTTAAATATTCTAAGTTTAACGCAATTTTAACACTTTTATAAAAAAGAAAATTGACAAGTCAAGCTATCGAGTAACTATTTCGAAATAGCCTTATAATGCAATCATTATTCCATAACTTGGTTCTCAAATGTGGTTTTACCGTAGATACTTCACTATTTAGACCGTCCGATTTTCCGAGAAACGGCATCATTTCAATGTTTGCCCCCTGGAAGACAACGTGGCTAATTTACATTACAATATGAAAACCAACATGTCGGCTATAGCGAATATGGTCAATTGAAACGGTTTTATCAGAATGAAATTCAGCAATGGAAAACTGAAAGGCTGAATTTTAAGTAGGGCTCAAGTAAAGAAAACAATTTTAAACTGAGTGAAACTAAACTCCTTCGCGTGACTGGGGTTAGATTGCTTATTGTTTATTTTGTCAACGTTCATTAACTGTAGTATTATTTTGCAACATTTCGTTGTTTTAACCGGCTTTTGACATCTCATAGTCTGGGAATGAAAGAACCACCATAAAATTTCGGGCGTGAACGATTTAATGAACTAAACAGATAAGGACAAGAACTAGAGATGCATGCGCTAGTGGCTAGAGACTAGTGAGGAAAACAGTTTTATGTTCGTGTAGTCATCAGCATCGGTCCTTGTCATGTCATGGGCCGCATAAGGTCTCGGTTAGTTCTAGATTTAAGTCGGACTTCGAAGGTTTGAAAGGGTCGGTACAAAAACGTGGACCCCCAAATTGGACCCCATATGGACCTCCATATGGACCACCTTCTTGGCCCCAATATGGACTCCCTTCTGGACCCCTAATTTTCTGTACCCCCTTCCCCTTCTGGACCCCAATATGGACCCCCTATTTTTCATCGATAAAATACAAGCCTCCTTCTTTTTAGGTAATTTAAGTGTAAGATAAACAAGTCTCATCGTAAATATTCTTGTTCTTCGGTCATTTCAACTTTAGAAAGAAAGAAAACAAAGGGTAGTTACAAACATTATCTATAGAGAACGCATGGTGTACTAAACTTTATATAAACTTGACGTTTCATATGCTTCAACATAGATCTTCAGAAGTGACGGCTATAACTGTTACAAAACATTTTAAAAAATACAAAAATAAAGCGAGGCACTGGTGACTAGCTAAAAACAATGCCAAAATTGAAACTTCCGATAGTTGACACTAAGTTCCTCCCATTCTCGTCCCCAGAGCCACTTGTCCCTCTCGGATAATCACTTTGAAGGAGAGTTTTCTTTAAATCAAAGAGCGCCGACTGCAATAAGGAGGAACTCATTCCCATCCCCAGAGCCGCTTGTCTCTCTTCGCCGGCAGGGCCTGTGCACAAGGAACAAGTGGCTCTGGGGACACGCGATTTGATTCGGGCTGAAATCTAACAAAGAGAGTCCAATCACATCTACAGTTTTAAACATGCTAACGTCAAAAGGAGTTTAAAATGGCTGTTGTGATTGGGCTCCATTCGTTTGATTTCAGCGAATCAAGTCATGTGTCCCCAAAGCCACTTGCTCCTCGTGCACAGGCCCAGCTGGCTAAGGGGGACAAGCGGCTCTGGGAACGAGAATGAGTTCCTCCTTACTACAGTCAGCGCTCTTTGATTTAAAGAAAACTCTCCTTCAAAGTGGTTACCCGAGAGGCGTACTTTGTTTGAACAGATAAAAGAACAGGTCTGCTGAACCTATTGCCACTGTTCCAAAGAAAGATACCTTTCCAGTCTTGCCATTTTTCAGTTTCCAAAGCGAAGTTCTTGCACGATGTGTTAAATAGGCCTCGATACATTGTTTAGAGTCACAAGAAAATAAAGGAATCGTTTCGGTCACTAAGCTTTTTATACACGCACGCGCATTTCATCGGTACGAATGATCTGACCCCGGTAATATATTACAAAGGAAATAAGTTTATTAAAAACCCACTTCTACATCTATGGTCATGCGTGGTGAGTAACAAATATAAATTCTAATAAGAACTTTGAATAGTTTAATTATTCGAATGTCAGGCTTATGCTTTTGAAAGTCAACTATGAATAATTTCAAAGGGATGCTACGTGGGCGGTGTTAATCAGAATAAATTGATAATAACTAAGAAAGACCGCAACAATCACATTACCACCACTTGTAACAATAATTATGCGATCAAAGGAAAGGCCCATTTTCCTATTAAATCCGCTTACAATTACTTAAAGAGAAAATTGAACAGTACTTTAAATTTATTGGACAGTTTGCTTTCAACCTAGCGCCCAGAAATTCCCTTCCCGACTTAGTGACATGGCGCGAGATTTCGAGACGTCACTAAGCCTCGCGCTTCCTTGAGAGAGTCGAGAGAGGACAACGCCAAGGGACTAGGCTGGTTTGTTTTTTTCTCAGTATCCTTAATTAAACGTTCAGACAGTAAAAATCTCCTTCTCTCAAGTACTGCTCACTCTCAGCTGCAATCAGCTTTGTAGGGGGTGACGAACTTTGCGTAACTAAGCCTGCGCCATTGCGTGACTCAACTGTCACGTAAACAATGTCACCATCAAACAAAGTGCTACTGTTGGTCAAAGGAAGAGTAACGTTTGTTACTAAGCCAACTTCATGGAACTGCAAGACATTGGTTGCGTTTGGCTGTTTACCAACTGCTACCCGAAATCCGCTGATCTCGGATTCTTTGTCGTTAAAACCATACCAGTGAGCCCGCAGTGTTTTGTTGAAGAGATGGCAACTGGAATGTATACCAAAAACGTCATGTGTACGGTCATCACTCACAATTACCGAGCCCTATAATAAAAAAGGAGTACTGTTAATTGTACTACACTCACGAAGGAAATATAACAAGGGCTACCAAATATCACATAGGGAGGTACCAATCGTAGACAGACGTCGTCGTCGTCGTCGTCGTAGTCGTCGTCGTCGTCATCATCATCATCATCATCATCATCATCGCCATCCCAATCGCTATCGCCACCGCCACCGCCACCATCATCCATCATCATCATGATCAAAACATACCATTAGGTTTTACATGTAGTTTTACCATGTTGAAGACTGTTGAGGATCAAACACTACAGACAGAACTACTGTTAAAAGGGATTTTCCTGAAATGAGATTCAGTCCATAAAAAAGCCCCCAATAAGTAAAAGCTTGAAAGCTCAACACATTCCGTGTACGTGTATTTTACAGAAAATTTAAGAAAGTATTCCTTTCCTGAGTCAATTAATATTTAAAATGTTTAAACACTGTTCGAATGAATTAATGAAGTGAGTACAAGCAACTAATCATACCTTTGAAGGTGGTGTACTGTCGACAATTACTGGAGAAGACACGCTCTCTGTGGTGAGTCCAACATTGTTTTCGCATCTCACAACAGTATAATAGCTTTGACCGGGCTGCAACTGCAGACCTGTGGCCTCCACAGTCATACTCAAGCCATTATCAATATAATCAGTCACAAAGTCAGTACTGTTTCTTATGGCATAGGAGCAGAGTCTGATACCACTTTCATCATCCTGGACCCCAGTGACATTTGAAACTAGGGTACAATTTGCAACGCACGATGTGACGTAGAATTGCGGGACGATATCACCGAGGAAGGGAGCCGTCATATCGACTCTTGTTTCGTTTGTTGCAATCACAGAAGAAAGGCCAGCACCATTTGTTACTCTTATGCTAAGGTAGTACGTCCCATAATGGCTCAGGTGGCAGTTACTGCAGGTCACATTTGTTGCGTTGAAGAATATTTCGGTCATGGATTTTATTTGGCATCCCACAGGCAATGTTCCAACACAAAATTCTGTTTTGTCTATTCCACTCTCAAGGTCTTGTGCCTTCCAGGAGGCGCGCAAATCGTCCGCAGAACCAATCCAAAGTTTTGAACCAGCAGAGACCTGTCAGGACAAGATTGAGTGTGATTTGATTTAGTTTAGTTTCATTACGTTACTGGTACACGAGATTCTCCGAGTCATGGCATGAGCTTGTGTGTAGTGACCAAGTAAAGTGACCAAGTAAAGTATCCCAACCTTAATCAGTCATTAAAGCATTTATCAAACCAAGACCACTTTTACTTAGCCTTTGTTGGAAAGCTTATGGCATTGCTTCTAAACGAAATTATCACTCAGCAAATAAGAGCTCCGCCTAGCTTGCAAGTATCGAGTGAGATCTTGACTTGCTTAAGTTAAGTTTACGCAAGTAGATTGTTAGAAATGACCTTTTCGTGGAACGAATTGTAACCGCTATAAAGTGTGTGGTAATATCAGAAAACGGTTTTATTACTTGCCTCAGTTAATTCAGGAGGAGTGATGTCGACCACAAAACCACTTGACCAACCATGTGACGTCATTCTTGCGCCATTTGCAGCCTCAACTGTGACGTAATATCTTACTCCATGGGTGAGTGACACGTTCTCTGCTTTTCCGGATGTCACCTTCCCTACGGCAGTAAAATTGAAGGCATCCGTGCCATCAGGAGTGGTTCCAAGGCACCAGCGGTATTCCGCGATTCCACTTTCTTGGTCTTCAAAAGGACTCCAAACTGCTTCCACCAAACTTGTTGATGACTGATATTGGACATCAGCTACAAGAGTTGACCCATCGTGAACAAGACCAGCATTTGGAGGCGTAACATCTACAATGACACCATCAGAAGAGGAAGTACTGCTGAAGCCGTCACCATTGGCGCATGTGATTTGACTTATGTAGCGGGCGCCTGGGACAAGACTAAGATTTGCTTCTGTCAGGTTCCCTTTGTTGTTCACGACTGTTGTTAACAGAACAGTATCATTGCCAAATACTGATCTGTCATCTGAGGCTGACTGTTCGATCAGTGCCCATGAACAGCTGGCAACACCAGACTCTTCGTCTTCAATACCTTCCCAATTTACTGACAAGTAACTCGTAGTATTTATGAAGTCAATGTCGTTGCCAATGCCATCATTCACAGTACCCATAGATGGAGGTGTAGTATCAAAAACTAGCTTCTTTGATGACATGACTGTTTTTAGACCAGCCCCATTGACAACAACAACTGTGACAAAATATTCAACCCAAGGTTCGGGTCTGAAAGGGCCAACAGTTCCAAAAGTAGAAGCACCTGCTGGAACAAGGCCACTCTTACATACTCGAGGAGTTGTTCCTAGGCAGTATCCATTGCTGCTTATGCCACTTTCATTGTCTTTAACACCATTCCACGAAACACGTATTTCCACTGACCTCATTCCTTGATCGATCACTGTGTGTGGCACCGAAACTTCTATCTTGACTGGTGGGCTGGGATCTACAGTAAATCCATCAGAATGTTGCATCGAGTTTAGACCACTTACGGTTGTGCCTTTTATGGTTATGTAATACATTTGGCCAGTCTCTAAGATATCAAGATCTGGAATGTTTGGGGCCAAGTCCTTTTCAAGACTTCTCTTCAGGCCAACACTTGTGAAGTGAAGAACATCTTCTTTGTTCGCAGCCGTCCCGACAGCCATCTCATAGTCGACAACAGGATCTCGGCTATCCGCAAAAAACGGGTCCCAGTTGGCACCAACTCTTTTGGTATTGGTAAGATAAACAAGGTCTGTCCCTGGTACTGAGCCATCTCGAACAGAACCTGGAATAGGCCAAATGGGTTCTACTTTGAAACCATCAGACCGCACAGTGGATTGCAGTGCTGCATTATTCAAGCAAGTCAACACATTATAGTAAGGCAAGTTTCTAATGAACTGAAGATCCACATATGTCTGGTTCTCTGAGAAAACATTTCTTTCTTCGTAATTGGAGTTGTTGGTGATTTCCTTTTGGAACAAAATGAATCCATCGGTGCTTTCAATGGACCAGGTGCATGATTGCACACCACTTTCAACATCCTCCACACCAAACCAAGACATAGAAATATTCCAATCCTCCAGTACAACATTGTAGTCAAGTCCTATAATATGGCTTCCATCGATGACATCACCCATTACAGGAGGACTGACATCCAAGAGCATTCCATCAGACGTAACAGTTTCAGACAGACCTGCACCATTGGTCACGCGGACTGTCACAAACACTTTCTCCCCCTCGCGTAGGCTACATTCTGGGCAAGAAAATGATTTGTTAGTACCAGTGCTTGTCATTTGTTTTATCTGACAGCCGAGAGGTTTGGTCCCTATACAGTAGTCGCTTTCCATGATTCCACTCTCGGGATCCGTGATATTTTCCCAATGTGCAGACAATCCCGCATTAGGGGACAAGTAATCAACATCTTTGAAAAAAGAACCGTCTTGGACATCGTCGTTCTTAGCAAGCGGTTTAGATATATCTATTACGAGACCAAGTGATGAAATATTGGAGCTTAACCCAGCCTGGTTTGTTGCTATAACCGTGATGAAGTAAACATCTCCATGCAAAAGACTCAGGTCGCTTTTGGTTATCCTTGTTGCCAAATGGATGTCCTCAAAACCAGCAATGTCGTCTTGGTAAGGCTGAGTGCCCACGGCGAAATAATATTTTTCTACACCACTTTCAAGATCTATAAATGAAGGCCATGATGCTGTAATTGAACTTGTGTCTGACTGATATTGAAACGAGTCATCACGCGATACACCCGCTATAATAGGTCCACTCTTTATGGGTGGTGTGGCGTCGACGGAAAACATTGCAGATGAGGAAGATGCAAGATCTGCATTGTTTTTGCATTCTATGCTGGCATTGTATTCGCCAGCTGGAATATTTATGTTGCCTGGCAGTGTGACATTGCCTGATGACGTATTCGTTAATACAGAGAAGATAAAATTCCCAGCTTCGTGACGTACGGAAATGTTGCAACTTCTTATTCCACTTTCTGCATCTGAAAATTCGTCCCAGAAAATAATTACACTATTGTTTTTGTTAAACGCTGTGTCTCCATTTCTTCTTGGCAACTTCCCAAAGTAAACTTTTCCTGAAAGTGGCGGACTGCTGTCAAAAACAAGTGCATCGGAACATGATTGTGACACGAGACCAGCTCTGTTCCTGGACATCACAGTGACGTAATACTTCACTCCCGATCGAAAGACCAAGTCTGTCATTGTAGTGTTGGCGTAGTTTGTTCGACCGATGTTGATGAGTGGTTGAACCTGAGTACCACATTTGCTTGTACCTATGGCCCATTTGTAGTACCAAACTTCACTTTCAGGTTCAGAGAATCTTTTCCAATAAACTGCAATGCTTGATGCCGTAGCAGAGTAGAAAGCATTCTCTTGCTCGTTGTATTTCCACACTCTTTGAGAATCAAAGCCTGGATAGATTGTGCTTGGTATCGGTGGAGTTCCATCTGCTATGACACCATCCGAAACAAGTTCCCTGATTGCTCCGGCGTGGTTTGTCACCTTCAAATGTACATAATATTTTGTTCCACTCATTAAATTAAGATTTGTCTGACTTCTGACATGTGTTGAGAGACCAACGTCTCTGTAGTCTTGAATACTGATTTTGTCTTGGTCACTGGTTCCAATACTCCATTCAAATTTCTCAACACCACTTTCTACGTCCCAGATTCCTTCCCAGTTTGTGGCCATGCTTGACAGAGAGGACTGGTATTTAAGATCTGGTTCAATAATTCCATCATGAACGATGCCATGGCTCGGAAGGGTCAAGTCAATGAGCACGCCATCAGAGCTGATGCATTTGCGAAGCCCAGCATTGTTTACAGCACAGACAATGATGTAATAGACATCATCAGTCAGCGATAGGCCAGTCACAGTACCTGAAGTGTTCAGAACAGCACTTTGAAATGGAGAGATATCAGGAGCACCACCACGATTTCTGCTTACCCCATACTCGTAATACTGAATCCCAGACTCAGGGTCCATGAAACCCTCCCATTCAGCTGACAGTGCCGTGGTATTGGCTTGGTAATCAATGTCTGAGCCTGTATTTCCGTCACGTACATGAGCCTCATAAACGTCGGGCAGTGTTACATCAGCGATAAAGCCATCCGAAGACACCTCTGAGCTAACCAATCCAGCCTTGTTTTCAGCCTTGATCTTAATGCAGTACCGTTGGCCATTAACTAGTGATGTGTTTCTTAAAATAAATGAAGTTGCCCTTGGAGGGTCAAGTTTAACGAATCCATTTCCTGTTACATGATAGTTTCCTGACAAACAGCTTCCAACAGCATAGTAGTACTGTTTAACAGCAGTGTGTGGCTCTGGAAACTTTGTCCAAGAACCGGAAACATATTTCAAGTCAGCCTGATAGTCAATGTCTACTTCAGAAATTGATCCATCGAACACATGTCCAGGGGATGCAGGGGTAGCATCAGGTATGACAAGTACTGAATACGCATCTTTAAATAATTTGGCTCCATTGTAGGCTCTAATGATGAAGTAGTAACGTTTACCCTGAGATAATGCTAACCCATTGAAGGTTGCAGATGTCGGCAGATTAGATCCAGGCACAGCAGTGAAGTCAGAGCTTGATGGTGATATGTCTGAAGGGATAATAGCCCACTTGTATTGATGAAGTCCACTGTGTGCATCAGAGAAACCAACCCACTGCACTGATATTGATGATACACTTGGTAGGTAAATACATGGGGTTCCATTCATAAAGTCGTCTTCACCAGTCACTATAACCTTACCATTGAACACAGGGTGGGTCGTATCCACGGTAACACCATCAGTAGTGACCTCAGTGCTGAGACCCACAGCATCAACTGCTTTAACAGTCACAAAGTACTTTGTGTTATTTGTCAAAGCCAACCCGCGAAGTGTAAAATTCGTTGCATTTCCTGCTGATGTCCAAGGAACAGTTATGTTTCCACTGCTGTGTACTATCTTGTACTTGTATTCCACAATTCCACTTCCTTTGATTCCATCTGTGAAACCATTCCAGTTCGCTGCTATCATAGTGTCTTCTGATTGGTAGTTTACATCACTGAAGTATCCATCATTAACAGTACCAGCCTGTGGAGCATCATGGTCTATTAGTACACAGTCTGACTTGACTTGGGTGTACAGACCAGCTTCGTTATAACCTCTTACGACTGTACAGTAGCTTTCTTTCGAAACTAGATTCAGATTGGTTGCTGTAGGGTGACGGTTTTGTGCTGTTGTCTTAAATGAAGTAATAAGTCCAGCGCCAAGCCGCTGTACTGCCCAGGTGTATCGTGAGATGGGAGAATGTGGATCAGTAAAATGGTCCCAGTTTGCACTGAACGTGCTTGTCCATTTAGCATATTTCACGTCTGCCCCAAGCTCATTACCATCATATATCTTACCAGGTACTGGTGATGAGGTATCAATAACAACTCCATCGCTCGCGAGGTCAGAAAATAGTCCTGCTTTAGTGTATGCACGAACAACGAAAGTTGCTTTTGAACCATCCGCTAGATTGCTGAAAGTTTTCCCTGCGTTGGTGTTTAGATTTATGCTGGTAAAAGGCATTAACTCGCTAGTTTGATTGGTGTTAAATAGCACCAGAAGTACTTTCCACTCGTACCTGCCAATACCATGTCTTGTTTGCACTCCTCCCCAGTTCACCTGCAATAATGTGGAGGCTTGGTAACTCAAGTCGGCTCCAGGTCCATCACGGATCCACCCATCTTGGGGCTTTGATGTATCCACGATTATTACACTGCTGCAGACAAGTTGATGCATTTTGTCTCTGAGGTCAGATGCTTTTACAGAAACCTTGTAGGTTGTATTATCCTGAAGCTTTAACCCAGTAATAGTCTGGTATATATTCATGTCTGGAAGAGTACCATTGACACGTGAATTGAAAGAGCAACGTAAGGTTCCTGATACAACAGACCATCTTAGATTAAGATGTCCACAAGACACGGAAAATCCAGATACTTTAAGGAATAATCTATCAGTGATAAACTGGTAGGTACTCGCTGACTGGAACTTAGAGTCCAGCATTTGTAGGCTGCCAGTCACCAAGACAATATTGTCCGCAACTACCCCAGGACAGGCTCCAAGTACACCATCACACCTAATGAACATGTGGCATAACTTTAATAAAGTTGATATAACACTGAACAGATAGTGCTGTGCATAAGTGTGGGTGCACTGTGTTGTAACTGTGCCCAGGTTTTGCCTCAGGAGAAGCCGTGTTACTTTGGACAATGTTGTGGCAGCAAGTGCTTGTCTAGCTGCACAGGGTAGCTGCCAGTATGTTTGATTTAAATATGTACAGATTGGGTTAAGGTGCACAAGTAGCTAGTGTGCCCGTTGACTCCAATTGACCAACTCCTATTCTATTGATTGTTCAAATCAAACGGAATCCATCAAACTAATATCTGAACAACTCGTGTACATATAGAAAGGTCGGTAATCAACAACATCCATCGAATGGCCCTCTGGCTTGGAATGCACTGGGAACGAGTTTGGTTAGCTAAATTAGACTACAGAATCACCCAGGTTAGCCTATTATAACACTGCGGTTAGCCTACAAAGCAATCCGGTTAGCCTACTGAGCACTGCGGTTAGCCTATTAAGCAATCTGGTCAGCCTACTAAGCAATCTAGTTAGCCTACTAAGCACTGCGGTTAGCCTACTGAGCACTGTGGTTAGCCTACTAAGCAATCCAGTTAGCTTACTAAGCACTGCGGTTACCCTACTAAGAACTGCGGTTATACGGTTAACTCTCAAGAATGGTAAGGGTAACACGATAAATTCTTAAAATTTTCGGTGCTCGGCAGCCAGGTCTCAGTAGTGTGGTTAGTGGGAATAGCTCGTGATCTGAGTGACCCGGGATCGATTCCACCTCTATGCTATTTTTTAAGTGTTGGGGCCATTCATTCAAGAGATGTTATCGAGTGCCGACCATATAGAAAAGATATAAGAAATTACCAGGGCCAGAAATAACAGACAGACATCAGCCATACAATGGCCAACCAAAATTTACCAATGTCCGACTAGATCTCAACTTTGGCCGGACAGAATGCCTGGACATTTTTTTACAGCCTCCAATGAAAACGCTTCATTGAACAGTTGTGATATGACGTCTGACATCGCTAGTTTTGCCTGACCAAAATGGTGACTTAGTCAGTCACATGTCTTTTCACAAGAAAAAATTAAATTTGGCAGCCCTGAACAA
Source organism: Blastomussa wellsi (assembly GCA_947652115.1). Lineage (NCBI taxonomy): Eukaryota > Metazoa > Cnidaria > Anthozoa > Scleractinia > Plerogyridae > Blastomussa > Blastomussa wellsi. The sequence continues at coordinate 16,419,108 of OX393563.1, read as the reverse complement.
AACTGATTTTTTGGCAATGGCATACAACATTTGGAAGGAATACACTGAATACTGTCTTTGAGTTCATAGCTAAACAAATGACCAGCATACAAATTGTCAATTGTTTGGTGGATGGTAGATGATTGTGCAACAACTAATATCATTTTAAATCAAGGTTCTGTTGGTTTAATTTTCATTACTGATTAATCTTTATCCAGTGCCTTGTTTCAAACTAGGAATACATACTGCATGAGCAAAGTGCAATAAAATCCCTGTGTAAACTGCAGTGTTTTGTAAGGATTTCCGCCCCCAAGATAAACTGTAATTGAACACTGTAAAATTACATTTTACGTGTGATATCAGTGACTTCGTTTGACATGTTTGTCGCTATTGTAGTTCAATTTGTTGGTGTACAGTCGAAACATCTTCGGAGGTCTTCAGCAAACCTCGGAAATCTTCGGAAACGTTCAGTAATCTTCGGAAATTTTCGGAAAATATTCGGAAACATTTTTAAAATCTTCTGAAATCTTCGGAAAATGGTTGGAAATCTTCGGAAAATTGTCAAAAACTCTGTTGCTTGGAGATACGAAATTTCTCTTCTCGTGTTCAACTCAATATCTCACTTGTTCACTGCACTCACTCATGAGCTATATCGAGTTGAACACTCCAAAAAAATTTCATATCTCCGCACACCCATGTATTATTCTCTATTTCAATAATTTTCTGTTACTTTTACCTCTCTGGCCCATCACAAACATCAAGAGCAGGTCGACATATAGTTCCATTTGGCCTCATGATAGGTCGACAAGTTCCATCACCAACACATTCAGAAGTCCTGATACAACTTGATGAAGGATAAGATGATTGACAAGAGTAGCCCAGTCCTAAACACCTGAAACAAAGAACATAAGCTACAATGCTTAATGTTTACTACAGCACATCTGTTGCTCATTTACACAAGCAAAAGACACAATTGCAGATTAGACCTCAAAATAACATGATAAAATGTGATTGCTACTTGCACATTAGTGAAATGTCAGTATGTGTCATGAACCTGGATGTTCCAATGAAAATGGTACCAACAACTAACAAACCCCACATCCCCTCTCCCCCCCCCCCCCCTCCCCTCAAAAAAAAAGAAAAACAGAGGTTCTGTCTCAATTAACCTTGTGCTTTCAACACTCTAGTGAAAGCTGCTCTCTAATACAGTCTGTATAGGCACTGTCAAAAGCATCACTCAAAAAACACAAGAGAAACCTACAAATGGTGGTTCACTTTTGTTAAAAAAAATATACCAGTGTACTATAATATTTTTTCGTTGAGCTCATATACATGTAGATGTATACACTGTATTTTACACTCTTGTCAGGGCAGTCTAAGATATTACATTAGTAGGTAGTAAGGATGCGAGCTGGGAAGCTAAATGAACCAGAAGGTTTACTAGTTAGCTCCCCGTCCAAGTTATAAATTAAGGGAGTGATATCATTGTGATACAATCAGGAGCTTTGGATCTCAATTTAAAAAAAAAGTCAGCCAGTTTGGCCCTTGTGGTTTCTAAAAATAGGCAGTGTGGTGTATGAACAAAAGACTAGTCATAATTTTGCTGTTTTACTAAAAAAATTCCTATGACAGCATCCTTTTAAGCAATGCTCAAGAGAAAATAAGAAGTAGTAAGAAGTAGAAACCATTGTATACCTCCCAGTTCTGCATGTGTCCTGTTTTGTGCATTTGTTCGCATCATCACATGGGACGGCAGGGCGATTAGACCAGGCACCAATAGCACGAGCTGCTGCATCATACAAATCGCACCAATGACACTGGTTTAATGGGCTTACAGTCTGATGACCATAGTCCTGCCCTATAAGAAAAAAATACTGGTGATATGAAATTCCCTTTGTATTAACCAATACATTTTACAGTCTACAAAAAAACATTATACAGCATGCAACATAAAAAGTGAAAAGGACATGATTATACAAATATGTATGCTATAATGTTACATAATAGCGGAGCTCCAACAGCCCGAAGGGCCGCAAAGCGGAGCCCCATAACCATAAGAGAAAGACAAATGTGCATGCATAGAAATAGGATAACCATGCATTCAAGTTTTCATGTTCGACATGGCCTGTGGCATGGATCGCGGACGCGTGCGCCCTATGATGAAGATGACGACGACGTCGCACAAAATGGCGGCCATTGGGGTAGCCATGCCTTGTCAGCCCTATCAGCTTACATCTTTGGTGTAGGACATCCATGTTATGGTCAATTGACAGCTGTCAAATCGAGGTATCCGCTGACCAGTATCACATGAACAGATCGTGGGCTGACCAGGCATTGGTTTTTTCCACTGATTGCAAGCTCAGGTTTGATTTTTTTACTTCTGGCAGCATTTTTATTTTTTTATGGTCATTCTTAGTGGAAATTCTGCAATTGGAGTTGACGTTTTTAATTATTGTTTTTTATTTCAGAGAAATTATTAAAATCCAGCAAAAGTATGGAGCTCCGCTTTTAGGCTTGGCTAAATCTATGTATTACAGGGGGTTCAATAAGGGCTTTGCACCGGGCATATGGACCAGCTGTAAACAAGACTTAGCCATTCAGACTTTGAGAGTGTTTTTTATCTTCTCTACTTACATGTACTTTCTTTTATAAGAAAAACTAAAAATGCCCGTCTGAAAAACGCTACTGACCTCCTGTACAAAAAAATTAATGTAATGAAACCCCTGATATCCCTGTCTGGGATATCATTACTTGTCCAGACAGTGTTTCTAACTGGTTACATTTCTCTTTTACTATGGTTCTCAACAAGTGAAGGAATCTAACTTTCACATTTCAGTGTTCTATGCTTCCTATAAATATAAACGGTCACAGCTGTTGCAAAAAAGACACCAAATGGGAATGCTGTGTCTTTTTATCCTTAGCTAGCAAAAAGAACTCAGCCAAAGCAATGCACCTAATAAACTAGGAGGAACAAGCTATATAAAGATAAAGAGAAGATTTAATGGGAATGAAGAGATGGCAGCACTGCAGTTACCTGCTATCTTACACTTGCATGTGCTGTTCAAAAAGTCAAATCCAAACCCAGGTTTTATACTACAACTGTTCCCATTACAGAACTGACAATCTGGATGACAGTTGAAAGGGGTAGCTGTGCACTGGCCCCTGCGACATGTGCCGCCACGTTTGCACTTGTCACCATCACGATTTGCGCATCCTACACCATCACGATTTGACCATGTGTTGATGCTGCTTCCTGGATCACACCACTACAGCGGAAAATAAAATGATCAGTCAATTGTAACATTTGCTTATTAATGATGATCAATGTACCCAGTTAACTGTAGAATATTTCAAAAACAAAGTTGCATAAAATAGTAACAATTTAATGTCAGTAGTATAATATGAATTAATTCATATTTGAACTGCGGATATAGATGGAAGTGAAGAATGATCATTGCAGTGAATTTCCAATTATTTTAACAATTGGAAAGAAGCCTGAAAAAATCAGTCGAAAATCAGGGCTTTTTCAGGCTTAAATTGGAAATTAACTGCGATGATCGTTCTTCACTTTCATCTATATCCGCAGTTTAAATATGAATGATTTCATATATACTACACATAATTCCACTCCTCACAGGAATATATGAACTCAATAAATTGACCTGAATCCCAAAGTGCAGCTTCTTTTATAGCTCAGTTGGAAAAGCATCCCACCGGTATCGCAGAGGTCACGAGTTCGAATCCTGTTGCCCTGATTTTTTCAGGCTTCACTTTCAGTAACAATATTTAATTGGTGAGTAACGTAACTGAAGTAAATGTTAAGTTTAACTCAAAAACATTGTAAGTTCAGTCACTACTGAAAGAAACACATATGCCAACTCTACTGAGGTTTCCAGGAGTCACCAATATACAGGCCAAATATTCCAGTATCCATGTACATCAACAAATCTACCAGCTATGAAGGGACACGGTCACAAATGTGTCATAATGCTTATTTTGTCTGATTAAGGGGTGGGGGAACATTGAAATACAGCACAAATTGTGGGAGCTTTATTTTTTACCCCATTTGGAGGTTTAAAAGAAATCTCAAGGCAAAGATTGGCCTTTTAGGTTGACATCCCTGGAAACACTGTCATGTGTGACCAAGTAATCCTCTAGAATTGATCAATAAAAGTGTATGGGTAGCCCTTCATTGAAGGTCAAGTCAATAAGTATTATTTAAAAATGCTAATGGCTAAAGCATTTGCATGTACAAAATTGATATCACTATTACAAGAACTATTTGCAGCATAATAGCTAAGATTCTGAGATTACCTGGCATGGATTTCCAGGTTTATACTGATTTTTCAGAAAGCATGTCCGTTGTCCATTAAAATATATGGTGCAATGTCCAGATTGGATTGGACAGCCCCTGCCATCATGTGTCTCGCATGAAAGGCAGTTGTAGGGTGTTCCTACACATGCTCCATTCACACAATGATCATTTCTGGTCTTCGTGTTGTTGTCACTGCATTGTAGGTTATTGTTGTTTGTCCACTGGTGTTTGCTGTTGCTGTCACATTGCTGAAAGAAATGGCAATTCTGGTTTGATATAGTAACAGAGCTCCAGTGGACCAAAGGGCCACAGAGTGGAGCCCCATATCCAAAGAGGTTGGAGAACCATGGATAGAAATAGGAGAACCCATGCAGTTAATTTTTCATAGTTAAAATGGCTAGCGGCATGCCTTGCAGGTGTGAGCGTAATACAAATGTGTGTTCATAGTACAACAACATCGCTCAACATGGGGCCATGCTCCAGAAACAGGTTGACTTTGTTAAGGTTAACGTATGTGCACGTCTTTGATATTGGACATCATTATTATGGTTGACTGCTGTCAAAACAAAAATGGTACCTGCTGACTAGTATCACATGACCATATTATGGGCTCAGGTTTGGGGCTCATCAAGGTCACACGTCTTTTGTACGTTGACTACTGACCAGGCAATAGTTTTTTGTTGTATCGTGGGCTCAAGTCTGATTTTATTTTATTTTCTAGTTTTTCTCATGGCCATCCTCAGCGGAATTCCTGTGATTGGAGTTCGCGATTAATGATGATTTTTTGCGGCAATGAAATCTTTCTTGAGGAGTTCCATACGCTAGTATTGTTAATTTAGATCATTTTCTCAAAGTAAAAACAGCAAAAAATATAGAGCTCCGGTTTTAGGCTACAATACAATATAAAACCTTTATTTAAACATGAATTTAGATGCTAGAAGTTGTTGTTTAAGGCTACCCTGAGTGTCTTTAATTTTTGCCATCAGAGTAAGAGAGTCCAAAAATAGTTGCCTATCTTAGGTTAATGCTCTGGAATCTATGGTTTAAATGGCCCAGGTTTGAGCCCTGACCAAGGTTGCTGCCTTTTGTTCTTGAAAAAGAAACTAATTCTCTCCACCATAATATCTCTCTTCAACTAGGTGTTTCAATGGGTACAGACAAATTTAATTCTGTGGGTGACCCAGTGATGGACTAGCTTGGATGGGGCCACACAGAATGTACAAGGAAAATAACAATATTTTATGTTAAATCAAATCTTGTTCTATATAGCTCTGAAATCTTTCCTCATAGCCAGCAAATCAAGATCACCTGGCAAGGGTATCCTTGTCTCAGGTCTCCATGACTGAAGCATGTTTTTACACCTCCCAACATGATTGTACAGTATCCTGGTTTAACACGACAAGCGTCATTGTAACATTCTTCACATGACAGGCAGGTGAAAGGAGTGCCAATGCATCTTCCATTGGAGCAGCGGTCATTTCTTGTGCAAGCAATTCCATCATTGCAAGACAGAGCATTGTCATTTGTCCAGGATGTCTTGTAGTTAACGTGACATTTCTAATTAAAGGAATAAAATTATCAAATAAATTTGCCATTCTTTAAGTTGTTATAATTACTTTGCTGAGTGAATTTAATTAATGCATTATTTTTCTTATTCTTAGAGACGGACCATTAATTTTGACTTCTGGTGAATGCTGAACGCGCATGAATCTTTTTTGGTACTGGTGCTGTGCACACACTTTTCTCTTAAAAGTTGGCTTGCAGGGAATTTTTTCTAAATAAGCCGCCCCCTCCCCCCTGCAGGAAGCTAAATGGTCTGCCCCTTGCAGTCTTTCCCGTAAAACCGTGAACACCAGAAAAAATTTCTGGACTGTTTATTGTGTAGTGACCAATCACAGCAAAGTTCAGGACACCTGATTGGCTTTTTCTTTGTAACACAACATTCCATAAACATTTCTGGTGTTCACGGTTTTACGGGAAAGACTGTAACTCTTTCTTCTTTAAGGTGGAACTATGGTCATGCAATTGTTAAATTAAGAAAAATAAAAAAGTATGTTATTTATATTTACTGATCAGAAATCCAGAAGGGAATACCAGTAGTAGTGTGCAAAATAATAGGCCTGATCACAGTTTTCAGTGCCGTTTCGATTGGTAGACAAAACAGTGAGAAATTACAGTGTTTGTATTGGGATCTGACGGGAAATAACTTTTTTCAAAAGTGAAGTTTGCATAATTTGTGAATTTCAGTGTTAAAAGACTAGGTTTTTTTTTTACAAACACTTACAACACTACTTTAAAACTTACATAAATACATACCTACTTACACTTACAGTTACTTTTTGTTTTTAGAACAAAAATTACACGTAAAAAAAAGAACGCTAATAGTAAACTAATTAAACTAACTAATAAAAACTACAGCAACATTGCGCTTACATACTTACATACGAGAGTTACCTTTTACAATAAAAAAAACTACTGCATTATGTTAAGAAAAATATTAAAAGATACAAACAAAAACTTGATTTGTGATATTGGGTATGGTGTTTATCGGTGTGACAAAAGATATAAAAAAGAAATATGGTGTTTATCTGGTGTGACAGGTATAAAATAAGTAAAGCATCAAGTCAGCCACGAGAGAAGGTTATCCCACTTTGTGTAATGATTATGTAAAATTCCTTTCTGTTTTGCAATATATAATTCTACTTTAAAGGTTGCTTTTAGCTTAGCTTAAGACTAAAAGAGATGGGATAACTTTAGAAAGCTTGCATTTATAAATAAAATATTTAGCAAGCAAGAGAATATGATGCACTAAAAGATAATCTTTCACAAGAATATCTAAAAGTGAAACATTCAGTACGATATTGGCCTCCACTGCAATCCAAGATAACAGTTCTTTCCAAAAGAAACTTGATGACTTACAAAAATACAATAAATGCTCCAGGGATTCTTCCTCCGAATTGCAAAAAGAACATAATGGGGAATCCACCATTTTAAACCGGTGAAGTTTTTTATTAGTGAATATAATCAAGTTTAAAATTTTATATTGGAATTCTCTTAGTTTGGTATCTAACGTAGCTTCAAAAGCTAAAGAATACAACTTTTTTCAGTCTATGACAAGATCAGGGTATGTCTTCAAAATTTTAGCTTTCGCAGTGGCGGGAATTTGCTTCAATGAGCGAAAAACATTATCTCTGCAAGATCGATTACTTAACCCGCAATTGTTAATCCAAAGCCAGCTTGATCCATGGGAGAAGGAGCACAATATGGGTTTATTTTAATTATAGAACGCCATTCCTTTGGGATAGCATCAAAAACTCCCATTAAGGAAAAATAGTGACAAGGGGAAAAAGTGGAATTCAGAATTTTGTCACTTTTAAGAAAAACACCCTCCTTAGAAACCAGGTCGCCAACCTTAAGAATTCCAAGGTTATAGAAAACCGACTGAAAAATGGATTTCCCCTCGCTTAAAATATACTTGTTGTTCCAAATAATTTGATTCATCATCCCTTCATAAGATGAACAGTCGTAATTAGTCACTAAAGACCAGGCTTTCAAACACTCTCTGTAGAAATTTGGAAGAGTAATGGGTAATGTCTGTTGATCAAAATTGCATTGAAACAAAAATTTTCCCCCCTACTTTATCGAGATAAAAATCTAAAACATACTTCCAGGGACTTTCATAATGTTCAACATATTTCTTGACACACATGACTCTTTGAGCAGATATCATGGATTCAAGATCCAACATTTTCAAACCGCCATCTTCAATATCATTAATTAAAGCTGAACGTTTGACCTTGTCCTTGCCCTTCCAGATAAATGAATAAAGTTCTTTATTAACTTCTTTAATGAGTTCACTGGACACTGGAATTAAAGTTGCCTTGGACATAACTTTCGGTATGGCAAATGATTTCACTATTTGAATTCTACCAAGGAGCGTTAAGCCCCTCCACTTCCACATATTCAATACCTTTTTAATGGATTTCAGAACAGAATCAAAGTTGGCTTTTTTCCTCCTAACATTGTTATAATCAAAATACACACCAAGAATTTTAATAAAATTTTTAAATTCATAAGGGAATATCTCGTACTCTGAATTTGTTGTGCCTAAGCTAAAAAATTCAGTTTTCTCCTCATTTACTTTGAGACCAGAACATTCTGAGAATTTAGCAAGGCAATCCCGTAGACAATCATACGAGGCTCCATTGCGGAGAAAACAAGTCATATCATCAGCAAAAAGTGTCACTTTAACCTCCGACTTGCCAGTTTGAATACCCTGAATGTTTTCATTTTGCCTTATACTACATGCCAGAATTTCTAATCCTAATATGAAAAGAATAGGCGAGAGAGGGTTTCCTTGCCGCACGCCTCGATCAACCGCAAAATAATCTGATGTAAAACCATTGTTGATAATACAGCTTGATATATTTGTATACAAAGTACGGATCCATTGAATAAAGGACGACCCAAAGTTGAATGCATTGAGAACTTTAAGAAGATAAGTATGATCCAAAGAGTCGAAAGCTTTTTCGAAGTCAATAGCTACAAGAAAGCCTGACATTTTCGTATGTCTGGTGTATTCCAAAATATCGTCAATAGTTCTTACGGCGTCAAAAATTGACCTTCCTTTTACGTACGCATTTTGACCGCACTGAATTATCTCAGGTAAGATTGGTTCCAGTCGTTTGGCTAAAGTTTTAGAAGCTATTTTAATGTCTACATTGATTAGGGAAATTAGACGCCAGTTTTTTATCAACCTTTTGTCCTTGCCTTTCTTTTCCAACAAAGTAATATTACAGCTTGTTTTTGAGAATTGGAGAGCTCGCCATGGTCATGCGCATAATTAAAGCAGTCAATCAAATGCTTCCCTACAATTGGCCAAAAGACTAAATAAAATTCTACCGTAAGCCTGTCATTTCCTGGAGTTTTATTCTTTTGAAATGTCTTTAGGTGGCTCGCGTTCGTATTATTGCCCCTTGAGTGATGTAATCATTTTGGAGCTCAAACTCTGTCTTCAAAACCTCAAACATGTTCATTTTCTGGGGAAGGATCTTGATCACATATTTTTTGACAGTCATTGAGCTTAGCTTCTAATGTTGCCATTTTTGACCGTCGCTATTTGGCTTTTTGTTTACTATAAGAAATACTTTCTTGACGAATTCTATACTTCATCAGATCCCAGAAAAGCCTCGGGTCTATAACTTCTTTAAATTCTTCATTCCATAGTGGGTACTTCATGTTAATCAAAGACACATATTCCTTATCATCTAACAAACTTGAATTTAGCTTCCAAAAGGAGGGACCACGGGATCTATTCTCAAGTCCATTTATAGACAACACAATTGCTGAATGATCAGATTTAAGCGATGGAATGACATCAACATTTTCAATATCTTCCTGTAAGCCATTACTTACTAGCCAAAAATCGAGCCTTCTTTGGATCACTAGAAGATTGAAGATTGTATTGGGTCTGTATTCACCAAGTGTGAAGGATGTGGCTGGGAATTGTCTGTAATTTTTTTTCCTGAGAACCGCGTCACATTTACTGACAAATGTATGGAAAATTAAAAACTGAACGTCTTTTATCCCTTATCCCTTCTACATCCTTCAAACTTGGTGAGTACAATCTTCAGCCTAGTATTTCTTGCGATTCATAAAGGCCTACAGCCTTGTCCAATTTAGCAGTCTTCGGAATTTTTTCTCATGTAATTATTTTCAAATTGGACAGCATTTAGTCCTATTACATATACCAGTACTTATCCTCTTTAGAGGGCTCCCTTTAAATTAGCTGTGTGCACTATATACTCATTTTTATGTGGACAATAATTTCTTAGATATAAATTAATAATATTATGGCATTCGTTGTACTTAGCACTCGAAACTAACTGCATACCTGACAAGGATTTGATGGGTTAACTGCATTGTATGAATAACAGTTACCACTTATTCGGCATTGCCTCAGTTCACATCTTGTTCCCAGTTTAGTATAGCAAGGGTTACAGCTGCAGGTGTAACTACCATATGTGTTGGTACAAGTGTGTTGGCAAGGTCTTGAGTTGCACTCATTCACATCTACATGTACAGATAAAAAAAGTAATTTACATAATTACGGCTGTTAATGTGTAGTTCCATAAAATATTATCCCCTCCGCATAGAAGACATTTGTCTCAAAGACCACCTCACCCCTCTGAAAATCCTTATTGCTTGAGAACCATTCCATCCCCGAGAATTTCCAAAACCTTATGTGGAGGGAGTATGGAGATTTTCTGTAACTAAACAAGTTTAATAATGTTGCAACTGCTTGCATGGTAAATCCTGCATTCGAGCCTAAGTGGCTCATCAGGCCGGCACTTATCTCCGGTTTCCGTAGCATGAAGCGACTAGGGGTATTTCTACTTCCCCTGGATGGGATGCTAGTCCATTACAAGGTTACCCCCAGCATTAAATTTGTCGGTACCCATTTATACATGTAGAACTGGGTGAAGAGAGGCATTGTGAGAGTAAAGTGGCTTGGCCAAGAACACAACACAATGTCCCTGGCCAGGGCTCAAACCTGGACCGCTTTAACCATGAGGCCACCACACCTTCAACAGCTTTATTTAATTAGATTCGGTCTGGAGACTACCAGCTAATTCCAAAGAGTTGGCATTAATGGTGCTAGCTGGCCCAAAACAATCAGAAATTGCAGCCTTTACAATTCCGGCATAGTGAAACAGTGTTGACCAGTCGATAGCTTTACATGTGTAAGCTGAATGCGGAAGCTAGTTGAGTGTGAAATCTCAAGTTCCTTCCGCTCCACTGAAGTACGCCTTTTGTGCCCCATACAGATATGTTCTGTGTACGTCCCAGGATTTTGGGTGAAGTGGATGTACATAAGTTACTTAACTTTATACTAAATACAGTGTGATGTAAAAACAGGGTTCGCACTCTTTTGAGCTTTTGAAATTCCATGACTTTCCATGACCTTTTCCATGACTTGTCCAAGTTTTCCATGACCGAAATTTGGGCATTTTCTATGAAATCTTCTTTCAGTTTTTGTACGCTTTTACGATTTTAAACACGAAAAACCCTAATTGATTTTGAACTTTTTTATAAACGTAATTTTCCATGACTTTCCATGACCCACACTTAAATTCCATGACTTTCCAGGCCTGGAACATGACATTCTAAAATTCCATGACTTTTCAGGTTTTCCATGACCTGTACGAACCCTGAAAAAGTTGGGTGTCTCGAAAACTCAGACCTCAGACCTCAGACCCCTCGAAAAGTCAGACCTCGAAAACTCAGACCCCTCGAAAACTCAGACCCCTCAAAAAAGTCACCCACACGCGCGAGAAATTGTTGTGTCACGCAATCGTCACACATGAGAAATATATCCAAAACGAATAAATTTATTAAAACAACCTGGCAATAACAACAGCAAAGGGCTCTAATTTTGCAGAATTCGCTTAATATTCGCACGATCCTGTCTATTTTTGGGCTATTTTCTGTGGTGTAGACGTTGCCAAAAGCACCTTGCCCGAGCGTTCTTTGCCTGGCAGTATGTTACAATTGAACATTTTTATGTCAGCGACACTTTCCGAAACAGAGTGTTGCAAGATTTTGGGGAGCTTGATTCACCAAATGAATCATGCTGGACTCGGAGATACATGGCGAGTGATCAAGCCCCAGGCAAAATTAAATTTGGGTGGGAGATTACCCACGTTCACATAGGCCGTTGGCCTTGGAACGGCAGTCCGAATGGCGAAGTGCGTTATTTCATCAGTCTAATTTTCTCAATTTGCATTTCAAGAGTGGAGTATTCATAACAATGAAATGAATGGCCATAAATTGGCTCGAAGACCACACAGGGGGGAAAAACCACACAACTAAAGTAAAGACGTACAGAACCAAAGTAAAGGTTACAGAAACAATCGTTATTTTCCCCATACAAATCCTTATAAATATGCAAATCGCTCGAGTCACGTAACAACACAAAGGTCAACATATAAAGAGCTGCTCATATTTTGAGCTTGGGTACCTGTGGTCTCATTCGTTCGCAGGCCCCTCTCTTGCCCCAAGAATCTCCCGCGAAAATTGAAAATGGCGTCTCAAATGCTGATGATGAGCCGTATGATGATGTTGCACGAGAGTTAAGGATTTTCAATAGATGAAGAAAGTCTGATAAATTCAGAAGATGATGGTGAAATATATATCCTCTCAGCTGCTTCCACTTTCATGAGACCGGACCTCAACATAAACCATGGTTTATAGCCGGCATATTCGATCGATGAAATTGTGATGAAGTTTTAAAGTCATTTCAGAATGACAAGAGTCACCATGGAAGCTCTATGCAGAGACGCACAAGCCACTGGAAGGGTCCCACCACGACAGGCATTTGGCGGAACTCCTTAGCAAACAAGTGCTGGCATTCGTAGGGTTTATTGCGAACTCGGAAGTGATCCGCTCAATGTCAGACCGGTTTGACATAACCCTGCGTAGTTTGAACAGGATCATCCACCGCTTATGTGGAGCCTTAGTAGATCTGAGACAGCAGTACATCAAGTAGCACTCGTACAAACTCTGAACTGTCCTCTTAAGAACATCACATGAAAACGCCATTTTGGTTGAAGCCAGAAGCAGCAAGAAAACGAGAGGGGCCTGGCTGCGAAAACGACCGTGACAGGCTTGAAACTGGTGAGAAAGACGAGAAATTAGTAAATGGAACACACATTTCCATTGGAAAATTTCCACCGGGAAAACGGGACTACCTTTTTTGAAATTCCATTATTTTCGGAAATTTTCCAGTGGAACGAACCAAAAAGTCCTGTTCTATTTACAAACCAACCGGAATTTCCGGGAATTTTTTGTAAATGGTAAACGGGGGCGCTTTCCATTTAGAAAAAAATCCGGAAATTTCGGTGTGAGTTTCCGGGAATTTCTGAACGGGTAAAGTTGTTCCATTTTGTCGAAAATCTCCTTTCTCCTTTGTTTGCCGCCAAACATATGTTCATGGTCAACCCAAGAGGTGATAAAGTTCCTAACATCATGATCCTGCCAAGTCTGCAGCTTGTTAGATGTCATATTTTCCGGCTGATAGGGCGAGGGGGATCGACTGGAATCTAAAGATTCCAAATAAAAGAAAGCAAATAATTTGATCAGGGGAAAAGTGCAGGCACTTCATTTCAATATGAGCACATCAAAAAGTGTACACCTTCCAAATTCAAATAAAATTACCAACCATTTTCATAGTAAGAGCAGTCGTGTTTCAGTAGATGCTCCATGGAGTGAGTTGTGACGAAGAAACATGAACACTGGTACATCCATCACGTGCGGCTAAATACAGGAATCGATCCGGAGACTTAGAAATTTTTAAACTTTGATATTTTGGTCTAACAAAGAGAAAAAGACCAGGTGAATTTTAAAAGCATCGAGGTGTGGATTCGAACCCGGGTCGTTCAGATTACAAGCGCTTCGCAGTACCGCTACACCACCGAGGCCCAGCCAACCAAACCCTAAAATTTTAAAAATTTATAGTGCTATACTAGGCTAACCGGAGAGGGGTGTACAATATTGGCTGAAATATATAAATAAACAACAGCAACAATGGACCCTAGCCCTAAAACAATAGAGCTGGGAAAGAGCTGGGAGCTAACCATACTAGTTCCCGGTGCATTCGGAGGTCGGATCGATTCCTGTATTTAGCCGCAAGTGTTATACGTCATCATAACCCCTGCCGCCATTTTGTTTACAAAAACTGACGGTGAAAATTCGATTTCCGTGGGCCTGGGACTGGTAAAGATTACCGGGAGATGCAATTGGAACGCGACAAACCAGTCGGGACGTTCCAACCGGGAAAACGGGACTACCTTTTGAGCAGTTTCACTTTTTCCGGGAATTTTCCAGTCGGGCGAACCGAAAAAACGTTTTCCATTTTCCCCCGAACCGGAATTTTCGGAATTTTTGACCAAATGGAAAGTGCCCCGCGTCCCCAATGGAAATTTCCGTTTGGGAATGGCGTGTTCCATTTACAAAACAGACCCAACTTACCGAGAAAGCCAAGGGCGAGTTTGACATATTGGCGTAGGGCCTGGAACTTGTGGCGAATGGCAAATGGGAAGCACATTTTCCGTTCGGAAATTCCGTTTGGGAATTTTGGACTACCTTTCAAGAAATCCCGTTTTCCCGAGAAAATTTCCGTTCGGGGAGACAAAATTAGTCGTTCCATTTACATTCCATCCGGAATTTCCGGATTTTTTTGGTAAATGGTAAATAACATTTGTTTCTGAACGCGGGCCCTCCAAGGGGGCTTTGTAACCACGCCTAATTTCCTCAAACACACACCCAGGATCTTACTCAGGACCCCGAGACACCGACGGACCTGCCTCGTACCCGGATTCGAGAGCAACTGGGATTTTAATTCCACCGAAGGACTCGAAGATGAGGAAAACAGATTTGTTTGTCACTGGAGTACAATGGACTAATATTCTTGGTTGCCATGTTGTTTCATACAGGAAAGCTCCTCAGTGACTAACGATTTCTTTAAAGTAATCGCTTGCCCTTCTTTTAGGATTCAGCAAACTGTATATGCGTAATATACGCCTAGCATTGACTTCACCCGATATGCTTTTTTGGAGACATCTTCATTATCAAAGCGGTATCAGGCCTTTACTTAATAACTGTTCAATAGTAAGGTGAAAAAAATGAAATAGAGAATTAAACTTGCTAGCTGCGTTGTCTGAAAAAGCTGTATAACTCACCATACCCGCAGCAAGTTCCAGTAAATCCCGGTCTACAGTGGCACCCTGTACTGTGAGGCGTACCATAATTTCGGCAGCGATTTCTATTACATGGTCTTTGTTCGCTTAACCGATGAGGGCAACGTCCTCCACAACTCTGTTTTGTGATGATTCTTCGAGTCCACCATTGCATACCACCGTTGCCACAAGGATATGAACAAGCACCATACGACCAACCACTGACTGTGCAATCACGCGGCCTACAAGGTGGTGGCGAGCTCCGCCGTCGCCAGGAGCTCGTTTTTCCAAAAAGCAAGACGATGCATAACGCGAAAAAAATGATCTTAATTTTCGACATCTTAACTGAGGCCGGAACTGTTGGCTCTTTGTCTGAAAGTAAAAATAACATCTTGTCAGGACTGTTAAGCTGAATCGCAGCGCTTGCAGTTGACAGCAAATATTATTGTCAATTGGTATTGGCATGCTTCGTATCAACAAACATTCTCAGTTTGTTAACCTGTTCACATTGTTGAGTTAATAAAACAAAACTCAACTAGCGTCATGACTTGTCATAGTTCTGCAGTATTCGATTTCTTTTCAGGCCAAAGCAAGTTACATAAAGGTGAATTTATACTAATAATTTTTGCAAGGTGAAAACTGCGAATGAAATAATGGCCATTTTTAAATTCCCTGCATGGCTTGTACTCTGCAATAGCATGTTCCTCGCGTGAAAAAGAAGTAGCCAAGTAAAAGCCAATGTTCTTTATTAAAAAACCAAATTGAATCAAAGCGACCGCAATTTCTAACTGTCAAATGGGGTGAATTTTTGTCCCGTTTTAGTTGCGCCAAAAGTTACTGTTGCGCAATAAAATGAAGACCCCAGACACCCCATGCTACATGGAATTCTACATTCGTATGGTATGCAATCCATGGTTTATCTCTATCCATCAATTGGTGGTCCTTTAAGAACTGCCCTGTTTCTGTATAAGTTATTCAGAGACAGTTCACCTGTCAGTAGTTTGCGATCACGTATATTTCGATGAAGACAGAACTGACATTTAAAGGGAGCAAGGATACACCTATCTCCTGACTATCACTCTTCTGTTTTTTTTTTTTTTGTTTTGTTTAAAAACTGCAGATGTCATGCTTTCTTTCTTATTCAAATTGACGAGCCCATTGCGCCATCCAGCACCAGACACCGTAAAAAAAAAAAAAAAAAGAAATAAACAGCAGAAAGTGCCTGAAACAACTGAATAAAGACATGTGAATTATCTAGAGCTTTATTAAAAATTAAGGTTAAAAGATGTTTAAAAAAAATGTCACTAAACGTTTTCGATCTATTTGATCATCATCAGAGTAAAAATCAGCATGAAGCTGGGCGTGTTTATAGTTTAGGCTTCCATTACGTAATACCGGGTCCCATGGGGAACAAAGTTAGGTCAAATGATTGGACTTGCTTGTTAAGTTCTGGATGCAAACGTGCGATATATGACGCTTCTTTTATTCTCCTGTTCATCAACGAATGAGCGGTGGTTAGAACGTCCCACGAGAGCTTGTGATGTGGGTGTTTCTTTATGTGTTTAGCTAGCTCCGAATACCCGTCAACATGGGAATGTTCGTCGACACGCGCCTCCAGGTTGCGTAATGTTTCGCGAATAAATGTTTGTCCACAAATACATTTGCCTTTGTAAATGATGTGCGACGGATGTAAGTTTTTGTCTTTTAATTTGAATATTGATACAATCTTGCGCATTTGCCAAATGATAGAGAAGTTGAAATTCCATTTGGTATATGTGTTTAGTTTCTTTATGAATCTTTTACTCTCCACTTCGTTTTTGTAGCAGAAAGGTACTAGACGGATTCCGATTTTGGTTCTTTCATCAAACCAATGGACAGGGATTATTGTCTCATCACCTCTTGGGTTTTCAAAGTCATGAATAACTTCGTTTACAAATTTAGCAGGATTCCCAGATTTGCTGAAAGATTGTAAGATGACTTAAACTTCTTCTTTCCAATTGGTGGCTATTATTTCATCAAATCTGGATATCCTGCTAAATTTGTAAACGCAAATTTAAGCGCAAGATTGTATCAATATTCAAATTAAAAGACAAAAACTTTCATCCATCGTACGTCATTTACAAAGGCACATGTATTTGTGGACAAACGTATATTGGTGAAACAATTTGCAACCTGAAGGTTCGTGTTAACGAACATTCCGATGTTGACGGGCAGTCGGAGCCAGCTAAACACATAAAGAAACACACAAATCACAAGTTCTCGTGGGACGTTCTAACCACCACTCATTCATGGATGAACAGGAGAATAAACGAAGCGTTCTTTATCGCACGTTTGCATCCAGATCTTAACAAGCAAGTTCAATCATTTGACCAAACCTTGTTCCCCATGGGACCCGGTATTACGTAACGGAAGCCTAAACTATAAAAACACCCAGCTTCGTGCAGATTTTTACTCTGATGATGATCAAATAGATCGAAAACGGTTAGCGACATTTTTTAAAATATTTTAACCTCAATTTTTAATATGAACATTTACATCTAGAGCTTTATTTTCATACTGCGTCTTTTGGCACCGCTATGTCTCTTGATGAATCTTGCAGACTCGGTTGTACAAGTGTAGCAAAAATGTGCCACTGACCCCATGTCATCATAACAACAGATAACAATACTGTTCAATTCAATCCTTTTTCTAAGTTTTCTTGGTGTCAGATTTGTTTATCGCTGGAATCATGGTAAGCAAACAGAAAGAAACTCGCTGAGACCAGCTGACAACAGTTAATGAGGTAGTGACCATGAATTGGCACTGCTGGATTTTACTGTTCTTGCGAGTTTCAGCTGCATTTGAAGAGCTAAAGGAAAAACGACTTTCGTTTGTCCAACATTCTAAATGTACTTATTCTTACGAGGTGGCTGTTCACACTGCACGAGGCTCCAAATCTACCGAAAGTAAAGACTTTCAAGTTCACGCTCTAGTAAGTACAAAGTTTATAAACACCTGTTTTAAAAACCGTCCGATGAACCGAAAAATGTTGTAGATGGAATCAAGTAGAACTAAGAACTGGCCAAGAATGTTTCATAAATTAAACCTGCAAAGCTCTGCAATCCGATTCATAATTCATCGCGAAACGTATTTTGCCAACAATAACTTGACATTTCATTGCGAATGCATGCTAAGAAGTGGAGAACCAACTACCAAAAACAATTTTTCAAAATAGACACGAACTGGACATACTTTCTTTTCAAGCGACAAAACATTGTAAGTGCAACACAGCAAGCTTCCCAATAATTTCCTGGGGCTGTGGCTATTGCAAGTGTTATTGCATAATTATATACATCTTGGCTGAGCTAAGAATAAAATAAAAGTTTTTGTGGACAATTTCATCGATACGAGTGGCCAAAAATAAGACTCAGAAGAAATTCAGCAAAATGTGCAAAAATAACCTTAATAGGATGAATGCAGTAAGGTGTCTCTCCGTACCATTCATGAAACATGATCCTCTTTGGTCATTTTTGGAGGTGAGAGAATTGCATTTGTTTTATGGTCTGTTGTATCTTGTTTCAGGTTAGGAGCAAATGTGATGCCTCACTTCAAAACGCCGATTGGGCAACCCTGTATAGTTTTCATTTAAATGGACCTCATTCTGGACTTTTTAAAAAATTACTTCGAAACAGCCGTGAAATTAGTACTCAGTAGCTTTAGTGTGCATGTAATTAGGATATTAAAACGAGAAGAAAAGAGATTTCACAATGGGAATGCAGACTAGTTTGTAAAACATTTAAAAGAGCATTGCTAATCCTAACAATTATTTGATAAGCCAGCAGGCCATAATTATGCCGGGGGTGGAGTAATAATATTAACAGAGTATGCAAGGAACAATTTAGCGTTGTTTTTCGCAGACAATTCTGAAGTGCTAATCGAGGGGGGCGTAGGGGTTTGCGGTGATGCGGTTTTGGGTTATTTCTTCCTAATCTGACTGCTTTGCATTCATAAGTCATTCTTTAAGACTAATCGCGGTTCTCCAATACTTTTAGGTCGATGTGACATCTATATCACGCGAGCACAATGGCGGATCTCCTTCGCATCTTTACAAGTTAGATGTGCGGAAACCCAGATTAAGGCGGGCGCCTTACGGACGTCTTATTATCAGCTATCCCGTGAATGAAGATTTCGAAGAGCAACTGTCAGGGCCGTTCTACTTTCGGCAGAAAGAACACGGAACCGTGGTACAAGTGCTGTTTCCGAAGGCTACCGAATCCCCGCAAATAGCTGGCTTTAAAAAAGGTAGGATTGAACACTATTTATGTAAATAAACTCCACACTACCATCCCAGTGTTTGACGCAACAAAGTGGGAGTCTCGTAAAACAAAGACATCGTTTAAATAACTTCCTTAGAATGACATTTAATTTATCACAATATATAAGTCATTATTTCTTCGTAACCAGGTTTCGAGCTTAAAGTTAATTGTATGCATAGACCAATTGCGAGTTTCTTTCCTCTGATTCAAAACGAGTCTAAGTACAAAACTATTCATGAAAATGAACGCGCAGGAAAACTAATTTTTATGTGAATGGTTTGCACTTAGACTAGTTTTGATACTGAGGCAAAAGAGAACGCAAAAATGACCCATTTTATTGTAAACTTTCAAAACAATAGAATAATTTCAATTTGCAACTGTCACGATGTAGCTTAGAGTGTAATTACTTTGGCCAATGTCAAAGGACGGAGACAATGGACTGATCCACGTTATTATACGTTGCCGACATAAAGCGCGGGACTGAACGTGCACGCGTGGGTCACAATTGGTTTTAGTTTTACTTCTGATTGGTTGAAAAGTGGCGCGACATTTTCTAACCAATCACTGGGAGCAAAACCAAAGCAATTCGCTAATTACTTTCGATACTAAATTGAAAAGCGCTTCATTTATTTCAGAATAGAGTTTTGTTAATGAATCAGTTACATCAGTAAGATATGCTCTATTGTTAGTAGCCACAATTTTTCAAGATCCCTCTTGACAATACTCGCACTATTCAAAAATCGACAAAAAGTTAAAATGCACTCCTTCCATAATGCTCACAATCTTATCACAGTCACTGTAAATTGCTTTTATGGATACTGCTTCCATGTTTATCTCAACCTTTTCGGACTACTAATATTCTCTGGAATTTCCTTCCATTTGTATAGTAACAATTGCACAAGAATTGTCTTTCATTTCTTTTTGAAGAAGGCCACGTACATCATCACTCACACAGGATTCCTGTTACTGATTCTTCTTCCACTTCTTCCTAATCTGATAAAAATGTTTATGTTTCCTTAAATTCTCTATCATTTGTTACAAGGTCACTGGAGGTTGCAGCTGTCCAGCATAATTCTTCCCTCAGTTATCTCAGCGCACTAAGTCCAACAATGGTGTCTAGAATTCTCTGCGAATTTTTACTATGTTTCAAGGGTTTCAAGGTCACAGACACGATTAATGTTCTCAAGGACCCTCCTTTCTCAGTTTTCTTAGTCTCATTAAACGACTGATGTTGTAATCTGGACTGTTCACTTTCATCAGTCATAGTCGGCACCCATAATTGCTGATGTGGACATTGGTGCTACTTCCTCAGCTAATCGTCATCTTGCGGACTGTTGATTTTGACTAGAATTTCTTTGTTAGTCAAGGATGACCTATCTATAGTTAAGGAGACTCCTGTCTCGTTTTGCAAACTTAAGTTATACTGAAGACTGCTGATGCTATCCTTCATCGGTTACATCGGTCCTATAGCCTGATGATGAGGTCTGCAAGCAACCAGATTTCACGAAATTGACTCTATGAAAAGAAGACAAATGGCTTTAAATATCTCGGAACAAATGTTCCCAAACGCGCAATATTTCCGCGTCTTTTTAATAGCACTGCCAGGTCGGACTTACTGAAGTAAGAAATTCGAATATTTAATTGATGAGTTGGAAGGGAAATTATTGAGATTTTTTTGTTTGGTTCTTTTTTAATCTGCAAAGTATTTCTTCTTTTTACCTTCTCTTAAAGTCCCCTCGGAAACCGTCTTGTTGTTGTCGAGGAATTTTGTTAAATTTAAGTTGCCTCATCTAGCTTCCCGCGCAGACATTCTTTTGCTCGTCACGCAATATTCCTGAGGCTAAGGGTGCGTTTATTTAAAAAAAAAAACAAGATTGGCTTCTTAAATTCCGTAAACGGATTTTGCGTTTTTTTATTAAACAGATTAATCCAAGATCACTCGGATCATGGT
This sequence comes from Blastomussa wellsi, assembly GCA_947652115.1. NCBI lineage: Eukaryota > Metazoa > Cnidaria > Anthozoa > Scleractinia > Plerogyridae > Blastomussa > Blastomussa wellsi. The sequence goes on along the minus strand of OX393563.1, from coordinate 16,397,832 downwards.
GCATCAAAGGAACCGAAGAACCCTTGTACAGAGTGCAAAATCCGTTTTCGGATTTAATAATCCAATCTTGATTTTTTTTTAAAGAAACGCACCCATAACGCACCATTAGGGATTCTTTGGTTCCTTTGATGCACCATGATCCGAGTGATCTTGTCTTAAGTTTATGACAGTTATGCAAACCCTCGACTGCGTCTCGGGTTTGGTTTACTTTTCTAAAATATTTCTTAAAAATACGCACGAAACTAAAACATCACAACCTTGTTGGCATACTCTCATCTAAACACATCTATCGACCAATTTATAAAAAAATATTGGTATATATATTGTTCATGCTCATTCACGTGGGCTTTTAATCGTTTTAAATTATACTTCTACTTGTTAGCTCAGACAGCATAAAACAATAAAACAAAACATTTTTTAATTATAATGCATCTTTTGTCAAAACACGAACACTGAAATTAGAAATCTGGTAGCTCACGCTTGTGGTTGACTTTTCTTATCAAAGAAAGCGGCACAGAAAGCAAATAGATCACTCCCACGGTTTGTAATTGATGGATTTCGATGAACGTTTTAATTTCTGTTTCACGCTTTGTTTGTTTTCGTTATATTTGAGGCAGTGCGAGACACAACTACTTTCTAGAGTTTTTTAAAAAAACGAACACTGAAATTAGTCACTTGGTTTCTCACAGTTGCGTTTTACTTTTCCGTATCTGGGAAGACGCCACAAGAAACAAAAAAGATGACATCTGGGGTTTGTGATTGGTGGATTTAGAGCCACTTTGTCGACCAATGACAGTACGCGTAGTATCTCAGTTATTTTATAAAACGATCTTGTTTGTTTTCGTTATATTTGAGGCAGTGCGAGACACAACTACTTTCTAGAGTTTTTTTAAAACAACGAACACTGAAATTAGTCACTTGGTTTCTCACAGTTGCGTTTTACTTTTCCGTATCTGGGAAGACGCCATAAGAAACAAAAAAGATGACATCTGGGGTTTGTGATTGGTGGATTTAGAGCCACTTTGTCGACCAATGACAGTACGCGTAGTATCTCAGTTATTTTATAAAACGCATATAAAGCAGTGTAGATTTTTCAAATAAACCAGAACCCCTAAATTTTTAAGAGCCTTATAGGGTTCCTGTATTATTGAACGTGTTGCACTTCTCAACATTAGGCATCGCTGGTGCATTCCAACTCAACCTGAGAGACGCACATACATCAAAGAGTTACGATGTAAAAGAACACGATGAATCTGGTATCTATCGAGCCAAGTACAACGTCCTTTCCTCAAATGATACACACACTCACCTTCATCGAACTTGGACGAACTTCGATTATGAACAGTTTGCAGACGGTACTCCGGCGAAAGGAGAGCACAAGTTACAGTCGCAACACAGCGTTCATGTTCATGTGAAAGATGGAAGAGTGAATCATGTTCACCGTACTACACGTGCATTCCTTAGACCTGCTAAAGGACATCCAAGAGCAGAGAATTTCAAGGACTTCAAGAAGCAGGACATAGAAATGTCAACCAGTGGATACATTAAACTAATGTTAAAATCATGTTCAGAACCTAACTATCGGCGTACAAAACGCTCCACGATCGAGGACGAGCATACGAAGACTGGTAAACCACTTACCAAAGACAGCTTGGTGTTCGATGACATCGATAAAATAAACTGGTCAGAGATGGCTGGGGAAAAGAAGGAAACACGGCCTCTTCACGAAGTCTTGCGCTGTTTTGTTGACAAAGGTGTAAAAGAACGGGAAGTTGGCTATTGTACAAATGAGCTACACCACATGGTTCGCAATGATAGAAGCGTATTTGGAGCAGTCAAGCGATTAGTTGAAAACCGAAATCATCAAAACATAACCTCTTGGGCTGTCTATTTATCCGCACTAGCAGCGCATGGCAAGTATGATGCCCAAAATGTTCTAGCACGAGCCGTCAAGACAGATTACCCACGGCCTCTGACAAATGAAGAATACGAGGCTTTGCTGTTATCAGTCTACTACTTACCGGATGGACCGTTGCACTCTAGTCTTTTCAATGCTCTTTTTGATCTGACATTAGAAAATGACAAAGACGAGGAAGTTGCAGCCACGGCAATGTTGGTCTTAGCTGGACTTACAGAGAAAGCGAAACGCGCAGGATACAATGAAACCTTAAGCGATACAGTTGCGGAGATGGTTCACCACAGATACAACAACAGGTCACGCCTCTATCATTCCGATAGCGAGGAATATGAATTGCACCTGCGAGACCATGTCTGGGCGTTTGGAAATCTTGGCCACCATTCCGGGCTTCCAATCATTCTGCAACATATTGATCACGATAACTCTGATATTAGATCAGCTGTAATTTCAGCAATGCGGAAACTTTCTCCAAAGCATACAGACCGACACCTAATGAGAGCGTTGTACCAGGATGAACATAGTGAAGTCAAGACGGCTGTTGTCAATGTATTTATAGATCGTCACCAGAATTTGACTGAGTCAGTAGTTCTTGGCTTGGAGCATGCGTTGTGGCATGCCAATAAGGACGACGTCTTGGACTCGACAATAAAAGTGTTCCTAGAAAACCATGGTAATCATACCAAAGCACTTTACTTACGCACCAAGCGAGGTGCAATTCATCGCCGAAAGCGTGCCTTGACTCCAGAGCTCCGCCCTCGTGAGTACCAGCTCGGCCAATCCAAACAATGGGATATGGGTATTGGGGGAGACTGGCTCGGAGCTGAAGCTGCCGTTCAGTTCATGAATAAACTGCAGCTACAGGTTGGAATTTTTGGTGGAAAGTTCGAAGTAAATCTTGATAATTACGCAATAATACAAGCTCACATTCTCAAAATGGCGTTTGAAATTGCAAAGGGCAAGGCTGCTTTCAAGGCTTCAGCAAGTTTTAAGAACGACTTTCCAAAAGATCTTATTCATACAGTTGGAGACGCTGGAGACGATCTTTTAAGGAACTTCGATAGTATTACAAATGTAATTACAAAGGAGATCGAAAAATTTCGAAGGAAACTCGGCGGTTACGTCCCATTAAACGTCGACGAATTTACGACCTTTGTAAGGAAAGTAGATATCTTTTTAAAAGACCTAACTCTGCCTTTGCAAGCCATTAGAGGCACCAGAAAAATCATCGGTCTCTCCAAAGATTTAAGTATTCGTGTCAAAGTCTGGACGTCACTGATTTACAGAATCAAGAACATACAGCAAAATCTTGCAAAGCTTACCGGATTGGATATCCTATTCAAGAACGTACTTCGCACCCTTGACACGACACTTGGGATAATCGATGACATCAGTAAGCACCTGCCAAACAATTTGCTACATGACTTCAATATTAAGAATCTTCTTCAAACTCTCAGGAACGTTCCTGTGAGCCAACAAAATGTCAAGATTAAGGAATATTTCTTGAGCTTAGGATCGTCTGTACCTGATGGATTCCGCTTACAGCTTCCATTCATGTACTCTATTCACTTCTCCTCTTCATTAGAGAAGTTTATGGAAGTCTTGTTGAGATTACAGCGTTTCAGCAACAATTTTCTGGAAATGTATTATTTGCTTGACTCGCTGGAAGGGACAACGTCACAAGCTCTAAGCCTGCCTGTTTTGAATTTACATTCTACAAAGTTTCAAGGAAGAAGATCTCAATTTGGCCTTAATATCGACTGGAAGGCTAGCGTAAAGTTTGATCTCAATTTGAAAACACAAGATTTTCAAAAATTCCTTACCCTCCTTGAGGAGGTCGGAGACTTTTTCAGCCAGTTTACACGTATCGATGTTGATCTTGGAACATTCTTTCAAGACATCTTACCTGGAGGATCATATGACTTGCAAACGCGGTTCCCTGCGTTGTACAAAGCTAACCATGGATTTTCATCTGATGCTTCTGACCTTCTGCAAATTTTTCTTGCCGCAATAACCGATATAGTTGACTTTCATCTTTCAAATATATCGGCTATCAGTAATATAACGGACTTCTTTCAAGAACTTGGACCAGCAGTGATTCAGTTCGCAGAACAAAATGCCCAGAAAACCTGTCGAATCCATGAGACGGCGTTAAACATTTCCGACGAGTTTAAAGATTTTGGAGAAAAGATTGATAAAAAGGGAATCTTTCTCCTCAAGAACGTTGAAAATTCAACACAAGAGGTTCTCTTAGAATTGCTTAACCTTACAATTATCTTAGATAGTTCGATAGACAAAATAGAACAGAATTTCAGGAATTCTGTGAAAGGGTTCATTTCTGACTCTCTGCAGGAAACCACTGGCAAATTGAGAAATATTCAGAATTTAGCAGATGGTGTAGTAAACTTTACAAGCGGAGTGCCTTCGAAGGTTAGTGGGGCTTGTACCGATACAGCTGCATTTTCCGCTGATATTATCGACGAAGTGCAAAAAAACGCGCGCCAGGCTGTTAATGATCTAGCTTCCGTGATTGGACCTGTGGCAGCAAACCTCAGGACTGCTGGGACAGATTTGAAGTCTGCAGTCACTAAAGTTGAAACATGGTATCAAGAAAACCTAGCAGCTCGTGTCGGAAAAATTTCTCGCGTTTCTCAAATAACAACAGATTTTCTATCCGTTGTAAACACGAAAAATGACTTTCTTAACGACGTTCGAGACATAGCCACTCGTTTATATGAGGTACTGAAACAGCTCAAAACTGTTCCGCAATACGCTACCAAAGCCAGAAAAACGGTAAACGAAGTTCTTTCCTTCGCAACTGGAGCTCAGAAATATAAAGACGAAATTCAAAAACTTGACATTCGAAAACAGTTCGGTATTGACTTTGAAAAGCGAATAAAAGATGTTTGTAAAGAGTTGAAATTCATTGCTACCGTAAGGCATGGAAAAGTGAGAAGCGTTGATGTTGCCCAAGAAATCAGCGCATTTTTCAACAAAGAAACCATCATTTTCGTGGATAAAGCTCTGCCAAAATTCAGGAGTATCAAACACTCCGTAGGCGAGATGCGAGGAGAACTGCAAGATGTTAGTTCCATGGTTGGTGCAGTGATTGTAGTTCTACAAGATCTCAAGCCTTTGATGTACTCTTTTTCACCTGTACTTGAAACAGCGAGGAAGTTACCCAGTTGTCAGGAGATGTTGGAAATATTTCTTCATAGTACGAAACCATGTGTCCAGAAGGCACTCACGGTTGGTGGGTTCCTTATCGAGCAGTATAAAGACTTCAAGAATGAGTTAGCTGCCCTTAATAAATTGGTCCCAGACGCTTGGAAGAACTTTGGAGTACAGAAGTGTGTTAAGGGTGCTACTTGCGTTTCCAAAGCTTTTATTGAACAAGGGAAAGTAATTAAAAACAAGATTAATATCATCAAAGAAAAACTTACGAGAGCCAGTGAATATACCGACTTGCTTGGCAAGTGCGAGGAAGGTGTCAGCAACATAACCGAAGTGGTGAACAGCGTAAAGTTACTTATGGAACAAGTACGGAACTTTTCTCTACATGACGATACTCAACGAATGACGATTGTTTTGCAAAAGATCACAGGACGAACGCCGGACGAAGAAGTCCAACGGATACGAATGCGCATACCAGATCCAAGATATCGCATTGAAAGTACTCTGGATTATATCCAGAAAGCAAAGAAAATAAAGAGCAAAATTGAAAAGTTTCAAGGAAATACTTTTCAAGCATTGCAAAGCGTTTATGATGATGCTATACACAAACAAGCTCGCTCAGTGAAGAATATTCGCTCCAATCTGAAGCTATCCTATCAGCTGTGGCAAAAGACGAAAGGTAGCGGCAGTGTTATGATGGCTTTGAATACTGGAACCAAAAATGCACTGGCATTTGCCGATAACTTACAAGACGTAACGGATTTGGTTTGGAACCCAACTGGCATTCTTTTGGCTGATGTGGAAGAGCTCAGTGATGTGGTGAAACCTCATTTCGACAAGTATACGCCAGAAGTTATAGATACGGTTGGTAAAGTCAACGGGTTTTTAGATAAAGTTACCAAATTTCTGAACATGATTCAGACAAGACAAAGAGGCCTGGATCCGAGTGATTACAGTAGTTAAAGTCGCTCAATGGCAGACCTAGCCATCTGATTGGTCGAGACAGCACACGTGACGCGTCTCGACCAATCAGAAAGCGTCTCACAAAATTACCCATGAGACGAACTTTTTTAGCGGTCGTAGTCTTAAGATGGCGTCACCCATGCGTGTAAAACTGCGCCCCAGACCTCTACGGAGGTTCTGGACCCGGCTAATCGATAAAAATCGATAATGGGATTACGTCATGGCTTTCCGGTCCCCCGCTCCTGAAGGGAGCGTATTATTTTCCAGTCCTTTCGCTAGATGGGGCACTTCTCTTTGGAGTTAAAAATGAGGAGGAGAAACACAGATTGATTTTTTAGTGGATTTGAAATGGACAATCATGAATAGACTGCTTAAACCTCGCTGATGAAGGATTCATCTATCCTTTTACGGCCTTGAAGACATGATGTCATGGCGCTTACAAACATGTTTTGAATTCGAATCACGGACCTGTACACCAAGTTAATTAGGCTTTTCAAGACTTTTGAACACAAAATGGTAATGTACAATGTTGCTTCGAATTTGTATGGAAGTTTTAGAAAGATCGGTAAAGCCACTGAATTATGAATTGAATGCAAAAGCCGTCTGCTAAAATTTGAACTTTCCACTTTTAGCATGAAGCCGAGTGAAGTGTGAATAAACTAATTACGCATGCAGAATTGCACGGCTTTGAAATTTTCTATATTTTGATATTTTGAGTACATTTCGTGGGTTCATCTTCAATGACATTTAATTTGAAGCAAAGTTTATTTGAAGTTTCTATCATATTTCAATCTTTTGTTCAAAATTTTAGCCTTTTTGGAGCGAACAGATTTGGCACTTGCACGCACATGTTTATCTGATTGAGACGTCCCGCCGCTTTCATTTATTTAAGCGCTTTCAGTGTCGCCGGAACTATTTACAAATTGAACGCAACGATATATGAGCGAGTGCTACATAGAATAAATAAAAATAAATAATTAAAATAGAATAAAATCACACAGAGATTTTTTCAAAAATTGTTTTAATTACAATTCTAATATCATACATGGCATTTCTAAAGTTTACAAAACGTGACAATCGCTTGCAAAATAAAAGTCCAATTCTCCTATCATACATGGTATTTCTAAACGCGACAATGCAAAATAAAAGTCTTCACAAATTTTATAGGAGCGTGTGCTACATCAACAAATCACAGATGTTGTTTTGTTTACAAAATAAAAGTCTTCACAAATTTTATACGTTTGAGTGCTTTTTCAAGATTCTCACCTAGAAACACGGTTGTAAAGTTCCACTCCTCGATATCGTAATACTCTCCATAAATGGAACCGCAACAAGTCAAGAAAACGCGACCACCCCACTTGGTTACTATGTCGCCCCATTTGATTTCTTTCACGAACTTCTCATGATCAGCGTTGTGCACTCTGTGAATAGGTTGTGTACACGTGGGAGGTTCCTGGCCACATACTACACAGCATTAAGGTAAATTTCCACAAGACATGACTGACAAAAGAAAACAAAAATAAAAAAAAAAAATAGTAACGCAATAAAATGTAGATCAACGGTCCATAAAATGTTCAATAAAATGTAGATCAACGGTCCATAAAATGTTCAATAAAATGAAGATCAACGGTCCATAAAATGTTCAATAAAATGTAGATCAATGATTCAATGCATCAAATGCCTCTGCCCACACGAGTAAGTCATTCCAAAGCGAGAGCACTTCAGGGTCATCGACGCCCGCGTCCCATGATAGACGACTTATTCTATCCAGCAAGACTGCTCCATCTTGAATAAGATCAAACATGTCCTGATAATGGTCACCTTCACAATTCTCTTTATCTGCGTCTAACTTCCATTCCATCAATGTTGTCGCTTCGTTGTAAGTTTCCCATAAAAGTTCTTTCTCATACGCCATACTTACTTTTTCAGACTCAGCTTCAAGGGGTAACAGAGGTGTGGAATGAAAAGCCTTATATAAAATCAAAACAGGTCACGTGATACCAAGGGTATGGGGGATTGGGGGGGTATCCCCCCTATGAAAGGTTCAACACACTATACAAGGAACTCACTTGTTTAAGAACATTTTTTTTTTTTAATTGCAAACGATGTAAATATTTTTCGAACTACAACAATTGTCAATAAAAGACTTTATTACAACTTGAGTTTTTTCTTGGCTTGCATGATACGTCTCACGATGCGTACTGTCATGGTTTTCTTGCCGGGTAACTTGTTGATCGCACTTATCATCATAGCATCCGCTACCCACTTGTCTTGTAGGTTCTTGGCACGAGAATAATCGATGTCGTGGGTTCTTGCAATCCGATCCAGACGATTGATGCCCTTGTCGCCTCGTTTTACTGCATTGCATTTGTACCGTCATCTGCTATTAACCTGGGGTCACCTCCATGCTCTAGAAGTGTCTAGTTTATGAAAAAAGAATACATTCCCAGTCAGGTTAATTGCTCAATCAAATTTTCAGAACTCCAATACTACAAGAACATGTTTGGCAAACAGTAATGGGAAATAGCTATTTAGAATTAGTGAAACCAGAGCACAACCACAACACAACCAGAACACTTTCAAACACATTCTACGTTGGGTATTTTATACACCTTCATGAAAATTAATGGCAGTTGACGTGTCTGTTGCATATAATAAAAACAAAATAATGCATAATGCCTCACCCAAATACGTCACCAGATTCACAAGGATTTCCTGAATTAAGAACAGATGAAGGATAATTTTTAAGTTGTTGAATGATGCCGGCCTCCTATGCAAGATGTAGAGTCTAATATTCTCTGTAGACTAAATGCTATCACTGATATCTTATCAAAAAAAGATTTGATATCACTGGTTAGGAGGTTGTTAAAGGAGGTGTAAATTTAAAACTAAGTATTACCTGCCACAGTCAGCTCAGCAAGTGAAG
>OX393563.1:16361112-16388654 GCA_947652115.1 Blastomussa wellsi | reverse complement strand
AAAGATTGGGAAACGGTTGGAAACATGTGTTTACAGGAAAACGACAAACAAAGGCCTTCTCCTTCACTATCAAAGTCATGTCGACGCCCGTTACAAACGATCACTCCTTATGACAATGTTAAACCGTGCCCACTGTCTTTCATCTTCACCGGAATTATTTGCTGATGAATGTGACAACTTGAGAGGAATCTTCTTGAAACTGAAGTACCCAGAGAAGCTCATTAATTCCACCATAACTAGATTCATCGAGTCGCGAAATCAACATCAGGTTCGCGATGTTCAAAGAGATGCACCCGTTCGGATTATTCTGCCATTCAAGGATCAAAGATCAGCCGACATTGTACGTAGACAGCTGTCCGATCTTGGAAAGAAAATAAACAGTGATATACGCCCAGTTTTCACAAGCAAGAAAATTGCCGACGACATCAGAGTAGCTGAAGCCAAACCACCGTTAATAAATCAACAATGCGTTGTTTACAAATTCAAATGTGATCTGTGCGATGCAGATTATGTTGGTTATACTCGCCGACACCTTTTTCAACGCATTGATGAACACAAGCACTCAGCTATTGGAAAACACCTGCGTGACTCTCACAATCAGAAGAACGAAGATCTCACTGAACAATTCACTATACTGAAGAAATGTCGTGGGAAATTTGAATGCTTGATCTACGAAATGCTTTTTATCCAGGAAATGAAACCCAAACTGAACACTCAATCGGACTCAATAAAAGCGAAACTATTTAGTACCTAATTAACACTCACTACATTCCACTTTGTAGTTTTTAATCATGTGCAACGAGACTTCACACACATTCTTATATATAAAGAACTTTTAACAATCCAACTTTTTAGAATTTGATAATGATGAGCGAGTCATCGAAACGTCATTCGAAATTTTTATCGTTGGTTTTTATTCTTAAATGTTTATCGAAAGCGTCTGTTATTAGAATTGTAGTATCTGTCATAATTTTGACATACATGCATGCATATGCACCTTCATGTACATAAGGGAACATAAGGGAAGGTTGGGAGACAGAGTAAATTGTGACCAGACATCTTTTTTGTAAAAGAAGGAAATAAATATGCCAGATACATTTATTGAACCAGCTCCCATAGTTAAGATAGGCAGGTACGCTTTATTTTAACATACTTATTCTGTAGTTGTTGTTAATTTAGCCACCCAAATTTCCACCTGCAGGCCAGCTAGGGCTGGTGCAAAAAACGTCTCAGAATAATAAATTTTGCTATCAGACAAGTACAGTGTACATTAAAGCTTGGCCGCATTAAAATAATGGAACTGGTGTTCTTGAGTTACATGTATTTCCATAACAACATTGGCTTAACATGGACAATTAAGGTATTCCTATTGTCACTTTTATTTTGTAAACATTAATTTTTTTAAAAAATCTAACACCTTTGGCATTACATGTATATGGCAAAAAACAAAACCTGTTTGGCTAACAAGCAAAACATTTCCATGCAAGCAAATCATGTGCCTCAAATTTCTCTGCTTGGCCTTTAGAGAATAATTTCGTGTATATTGTAAATTCACCAAGGTTTCAGCTAACTCATTTAAACTCATCCCCTCTATAGACATGCTTCTTCTCAACTGGAAGTCTCCTTTAAACAAGACAGCCAATGAGAACACGACCATTTCATAAGCATTGTTTCTCAACCAATCATATAAAAAGCCAAAATCTGGCGTTTTTAAATGAAATCTGACAAGTAAAGTTGTAGCAGTACTTTATGATAATCAAGAATGCATGTGCTGTTTGTATGCTAATTTCAAGATTTTAAACTTACATCTGTCAATTCTTTGTTAGCTAGTGAAAGCTCTCCTTTTGTGTCAGCAGCCCATTCTTTCAGCATTCGCCTTTCACTATTCTGGAATAATATACATGTAACATAATAAATTATTATCTTGCAATGCAGGCCATAACATGTAAATAACAACAAAGTTTTAAATTTCAATGTTGCGCATATAAAGTTGAGGATGAAAACGTGTACATGTACATGCAATTTATTTTAAGTACATCCCCAAATTTAACTTATCAAGGTCACTCGCTCATGGAGAAACCTTTGTTCTGGAATAATCTTGTTTTACATGTACATGTAAAGTGCAGTATTATGAAAAAAATGCACGTACAATTTTCCTATCTACAGTATTAAACCATTTTAAAATTAATAAGTAGTCTGTATGGGAATAAAAATACCACTCGCTATTTTAATTATCTTGTTTCATTCCAGAGATTTTCAAGATTTTGAAATATGCAAATTGCTACCTGATGAAACATAGACTCGACCAAATTAATATCTCAAGCAATTTGTTACAGAAACGTTTGGTTCTTTGCAAGAAGACTCTACTAGGTATGTTGTACTAAATGAGATTAGCAATTATATTTCCATGGCAACATACTGGGTTCCAGACCTCCCCAATAGTTAAGGCTTTTCTGCATGTAGCCATTTAAAGCATTCCATTTTGACATTACTCAGCTGCCTGTTAACATATTAGGAAGACTTTTTGGCCTGGTATAATTTCACAAAAATCATTTAAACAGGTTTGAGTGGAATGTAAGAGTGAGTTACCATGGTAACAGAATTTAGCCTAATATACAGCTGTAACAGTGTGTCCACCTATACAGCTATTAGCCTGCCAAGTTTCAATGGTCCCTGTGCAAATTGACCAAGAAAGCTGCATTTGTATGATTATTCAAATTATATAAAACTAGGATGAGTAGATCTATAGTACACTGTACATGTATGATGTCATCAGTCTTCCCCTATTTGCATATAAACTAAAAAAATCCCAGGAACTAAAAGAGATATTTGAAACGGTAAGCAAAATTTTCAATCTTACATGTATGTTGAGTTCTCTCGCAAGGTGTAGAAATTTAATCATAGTACGTAGCACTTTAAAAGAAACATAATTGAGGACCTAATACAAATAAATTCAAATATTTATGCACATAACAAATTTTGAGCTTGCAAAAGAATACACTGTAAATCAAGTACTGAATTGTTCTGCTGTTCCACTGAAAAAATCTCTGAAATTACAGACAGTTTTTACACCAGACTTTTGGGCATTAAAATTCTTTTTGTATTTCAAATTTTCATGAAAAATCATGTAGATAACCATTTTATTACTGAAATAATGTATATATTGCTCAACAGGAGAGAAAAGTTTCAAAATTAATACCTCTTCCTGTTTTTCCATCCAGTCAGCAATCTGGTTTACTCTGATTTCACTGCAGGAGAAGTACAAAATTGTATGCACACATTAACCAACAAGTTGCAGATCAAGTGCTGCAAATTTCTTACACTAACCAGTGTAATATTTATATTAGTAGTAATAGAAAAATTAAACATTTATTAGAACTGATGTGTTCAGTCAGCAAACAATTCAAACAATACATACGTTGCACATTGTTAAGTCAGCAAAGAATTATAAGTAAAGTCTTATATTAATATAGTGACGGATCAGGATTGCAATTGGCCATGTTTCTGGCTGTAACTGGCCGTGACAGATGTTGGCCTTTGTTCCGCTTCTGATGTCATCAGCTTTGACCAAAATAGTTATTTTATTTACACCAGTTCTGCAGGAGGAAAAGAGCTTTCCATACCCAGATGATATTGATTGGGTTAATGGGGCTTGAAATATACAAGAAAACACTAAGAAATGTCCGTCCAAAACTAGGAGGATTCAAATTTCCCTCACTTACCCTTGGCTACTCTGTGTTAAGGGACTGTGCAATAATTAGCTGGAGGGTTGGAAAATTAGGGGGGGCATAGGAGAAAAATGACAACAAGAGGGAGGGGAGGGTGGATGTAAAAATTAATACATACAGGGGTGCATTACTTTTTCATTCCTTTTTGCAAACTGGAAAAGACAGTAGTGGAAGAGTTATTAGAGTTCAAATATAAATACTAACATTGGAATAAAACTAACAAATTTATCAACTCTACGGTGTTCTGATCTATGAACTGTTGTTTTCCTATCTGTCATGCTGAATTAAATGTACATCAAGCTTGTGTCAAAACTTGTGCAAAAAAACACTAATCTTGGCAAGACAATTTGCTCACACTATCAGCATGCATTATTGGATGTTGCGTGCATGCTTATCTAATTGAGGAATTTCTTCAGGGGAGCAGGGTTGGCGCAGTGGTGGCATATGTGGGCTGAGTTTGTTGGTTAATTTCTCTACTCTGTCCCAAGAGGTTTCTCTCAGGGTCCTCCAATTATCTCCTCAACATTCACATTTGATTTGATTCAATTTAATGTGATTTAAATTGATTTAATTTGTGTTTTATGTACAGCGACCCCAATAAGTACGTCAGTGCTACTGTAGATACAGTTGACACCATTATCATCGTTATTACAGTGTACAGCTGTGTTATAACAAGTATGAGTAACACATGAGGACTCAAACCTACTATTTATTGACATAAACTGAGTCTGACTGGTTACCTCTTGACCTTTGCCTTCTGCTCAGAGTTCAATTCATCATTCTGTCATATAATTATAGAAAAATAAAACTGTTAATAAAAATTGCTGAAAAGGAAAGGAGTGAGGATTAAATTAAATATTTAAATTACAAAAATATATTCCAAAAATGATCAGAAATATGCATGTTCTTCGTTATCTTTGGTGGCAACAAACTTGTTCTTGAAGTAAGGAGAGAACTCCACTTAATTAAGATCAGATCTCAATTTGGTTCTGGTATCATGATCAATTATTATGCTTGATCAGTATTTTTTCCAGAAGGCCACAGGAGTTGTGCCAAAATGGAAACACAAGCATTGACAAACATAAGCCTTAAAGTAGCTTGAAAGAAAGGACTACTCTGCAAAAGAACCATTCTCATCCCCAGAGCCGCTTGTCCCTCTTAGCCAGCTGGGCCTGTGCACTAGGAACAAGTGGCTCTGGGGTCGACACACGATTTGATTCGCTGAAATCAAGCAAAGGGAATCAAATCACATCAGCCGTTTTAAACGTGATAACTACATTGTATAAAGGCTTTTCAAACAGCTGATGTGATTGGACTCCCTTTGTTTGATTTCAGCGAATCAAATCGTGTGTCGCCAGAGCAACTTGTTCCTCGTGCACAGGCCCAGCAAGCTAAGAGAGACAATTAAGCAGCTCTGGGGATGAGAATGCAAAAGAACCTCCATACAAGTGCATGTGAGTATGCACTTGTAAAAAATATATAAGAACGATAAGCAAACTAATCAATGCACACCCTAGTTTTTTTTGAGCTTTTAAACAGAAGCCTAATCATTTTTGCAGCACTGCAAAATTTTGAGTGGCCATTCATGACCCCTCACAGGCTCGGGTTACGTAAATGTCATCATCATTAGTCCTTATGGCCCCCAGTGAGGCATGTGGCCGCGTGCACTATCGAAAGTATCAATATTATTTTATCAAAAGTATCAATATATTTCCTCAGTGTAGGTGGTATTGAATGTTTGGTATCAGAATAAAGCGTATTCACACACGTGACAATTAAAGTGGCTACAAAAATGATACTAGCTAATAATTATATGGTACATAAAAATAGAGTTCAATTCCCAGAAGATTGGTTTGGGAGACCAATATGGCTGCTGTGACATACATTGTATATCAAATGAAAGTGCTCTATCGTTAAGCCTATGTATATTCTGACCACTTGCAGTTAGGGTATTAAAGGAATTTGCATGTACTGTAGGAACTATTACTAGTATTTGTCTGCAGAATTTATGCCAAATAGCGATATTAGGAACACCATTAAAAGAATATACTGTAATTATACCGGTACTCACTTTCGAAGGTTGCTAAACCTTGGCTTCTGCCGTTAAAATTAATATGAAGCACTAATACATGTAACTATAAAAATGGGAGTATCAGTACTGTACTACTCATGGATGACACTTAAGTCAGGACTTGCCCCAAGACGCTGGTTTTTCTTTGTATTGATAGACATGATAGAGTTATTATTGCTGTATAAAAAAAGATTGCTTTGAAATCGCATGTAAATAATTAAAATACCGTAAAATCGCTTGAAAACTGTATGAAAAGACAGTGCGGAATGTGTGACATTCCGAGAAAATGCTTAAGAACAAGCGACTAGTGTTACTTGCAGGAAATCACTTCAGGCTAACAATTGTTGCTGCAAAAATGATTAATGGCATCATTATTTTCAGTAGCACTGAATTTGTTTCTTTTTTCATACTGGCATCATTGTCACGTGCCGTGCTCAGTTTGATGCTTGCTATAGTGTCACATTCCCAATTGTTTATCTAAACAGTCCTTCAAGGCATGCATGAAACCAATTCTTTTGACCACATACCGTAAAATTCCGGTTATAAGCCCTGGGCTTATTTGTACACCTTCATAAGGGGTTTTGGGTGGGCTCATAAACAGAGGGGCTTACATCTATCCAGGGAGGGGGGGAGCTTACAAGCGGAATAATTAAAACGTTTCGAAATGAGCCACAGTAGTGTTGATGGAAATATGTTTTTAATTTACTACATGTACAGTAGTCTTCATGAACGTAACCGGAACGTAACAAATCGGAAGCTCAGAGTTCGTTTTCGATTCACTGTCATTGTTAAAAATTTCAATGTGAAGTTCACAGCGGCAAGGCTTCCTGTACTTAATTTGAGTTCATCTTAGTTTACGGAGTGATTTGGCCTTCTGCTTCCATCGTTATTACCTTTCTGGGAAAATAATTATGAATTCAATAATACATGTAGCTCAGTTGGTAGAGCATAGCACCAGTATCGCGGAGGTCACAGGTTTGAATCCAATTGCTTAAAATTGGAAATTCACTGCGAAGATTTCAGTGTTTTTTTTTATTTGAAATGTCCCAATTTGCATCTCAAAATACTGGAAAAGGCATCTCCGAGAGTCTAGAATTTCAACTTTGAAATGTTGTGAAAACACTGTGACTTCATTGTCATAGTTCAGTTGGTAGAAAACTATTGGCTGGTGTAACAAAGGGCGCTTGTTGGCAATTTAAATAACAAAAACAATGTTCTATTTCATATACTTCACATCACTTCATATACATTTCATATACTTAACATCACTTAATTTACTCCTCACGGGAAAATATTACCTAAATAAATTGACCTCACTCCCAATGTGTGGTTTCATAGCTCAGTTGGTAGAGCACACCACTGGTTTGATTCCCAATGGAGCCCTGATTTATTTTAAGCTTCTTAATTCCAATTGCTTAAATTGGAAATTCACTGTGTGAATAATTTTATACACTTCCCTGGTGAAAATCTTTTGAAGATCCTTAAGGATCTTTAAAGATCTTTGTGAGGATCTTATATTATGGATCTTGATGAGATCAAAGATCTTGCAGGATCTTGTCAAGATATTTCAAATCCCTGGAAAGTCACTGCAAAGATCCTTGAGTATCCATTAAGATCGATCTTCCAAGATATTTGTAGATTTTTTGAAGATCCTAGCTGATCTGGAGGATCTTAGCATCTTGCAAACAGAGTGCACTAGCCTCACAAATTGTGTTAGAAGAGTTTGCTCTTAAGTTCACATACAATAATATATTTTGATTGACAGTCGTAATGTGGCAGCACCGGTGAAAAAAACACCAGTGACATCACATTATCAGAAATGGCGCACTGCAGGTGAGACAAGTTAATTAATGCTGGTTCTGGGCCACCATGTCCAGCAGT
Source organism: Blastomussa wellsi (assembly GCA_947652115.1). Classification (NCBI taxonomy): domain Eukaryota; kingdom Metazoa; phylum Cnidaria; class Anthozoa; order Scleractinia; family Plerogyridae; genus Blastomussa; species Blastomussa wellsi. The sequence continues at coordinate 16,380,974 of OX393563.1, read as the reverse complement.
CTTTTATCACAAATTTTGATTCAGGCACCTGCACGCTTACAGTATGTGAGCCAAGCAAGCAACTTGGAGCAAGTCTAGTCCAGCAAAGAAAAAATAATAAAATACGAAAAAAGTCTAGTCCAGCGAAGGTAATCTAGCACTGGAGTCTGGCGTAAAACAAAGATGAGTGTTTAGAAGCAGCAGAAGTAGAAGTAACAAAGAACTATTCACACATAAGACTGAAAGCTGTTATCTCACGTGCAAGTGTATTTCAGCATGTAATTAAACTGCAAAGGCCCCGCGTGTTCTCGTGTTTTCGATAATTGCAGACTTTAATTTTGTACATCTAGAGACAAAGCTATAAATTGGAATAATTGGCTGCACATAATAGATAATCTGTACATGATTAGCTTAGAAAACACAAATTCGAACTCCTGGCTTTTGGTTTATACAGTTTAAGTTTCATAATCATTACAACTTTTCACGAACCTTTATCCTTTCTTCCTGCCGTTTCAGAGCTTTTCTCAAATTTTTCGCTCCAGGTCGCTCGACTTCGTATCTGTAATTCGTTGCCATCGACATCTTGTTAACTTAGGAAGTCAAAAGAGCAAACTCTCGAGGGAAGATAAGAACGCAAAGCTCCAAATCCTAAAATCCCAACACTTTGTTTGATCACAATGGCGACGACCACAATGGTGAAACGTTGCCTTGGTAACAAAGCATTTGGACCTAGTCAAACTCGAACTAAGAGTGAAAGCGAGGCCACTCAAGACATACACGTGGTCGAAACGTAGGCACAAAGTCCCAAAGTCGGCAGCAAATCAGCAGCAAATAACAGGCTCCGGCTAGACGGGGTGGGAAGGGCTCGTTGCGCATTGCGTTGCGTCCCCCTACCCTCCCCCGCAGCCTGTTCACAGGCTAATGTATATAAAAAAAAGTCTCGGCAGAACGTAAAATGTGGTTTACAGTTTTACGTATTGCCAAGAAGGGTAAATTAAGGCCAGCCCATGCGCAGAGCGTTCAAAAATTGTGAGCGGTTTGTTATGTAAACAAATAGAATTTTCTCGAAATCCCATCATCAGAAATCGATGATTTTGGCATGCTTTCAGACAACATTTACGACTCAAACACCTAAAGCCCCTGTGTGCCCCTGCGCGTCGTTGTTAAGTCATCATGAGAGATTTTAATGAATCTTTGACGGTATTATGACTGAACCGAACAAAAAGTAACCGTTTATTTAGACAAGTTAGAGAATCCTGCTTTTTGCAGTACACAAAATAGGGTTAGGTGGCGAACGCCAGTTGAAGACTAAAGGTCCACGGGAAACGAAGAGGGACAACTATAAAGTACGTATTCAGAAAGGCTGTCATGGTATCCGGCGATCGTTAATAACAGATACTCGCCTTTATTTCACTTTCACTATCGAACCTTGAGGTGAATAATTCGGCTTGAACTTTTAATCTGTAAAGTGTGTGACCATGGTGTATGTGATTCCACGGATAATCATGTGTTTCTATGTCTGAATGAACCCCAAGCACGATGCAAGTGATAGTAAAATTGGGTAGTACTTTCATGTGGTGCTGTTTAATATGCTCTGTAAGGTAGACATTAAAATAGCTCTAACTACCACGTCTCAAACTAACGGAAACCTAATTTAGAAACATTTCGTTTGGCATTACATTTTTGGGGGTTTGCAACCTCCTATAAATTTGCCGGCGGAGAAATTTTAGATTTTGAACTTGACACTGAGAAGACACTGAAGTAGTTCGCGTATCGTTTCCTCTTTATTTCTGTCTATTGATACAATCCTGGTCATATTACAGCATTTATATATTCAGGGCAGGCCTGCATTTCACATATCTTTCCCTTGGAGTAACCCGGGTCCTCATAGATTCTGTTATACAAGCGACTGGCGTACTTCCTGCAAGGCAGAGGAACTAGGTTCCAGTCTACCATGCCGCGCCCTTTACTGCAGAGCCACTCGTTAGCACAGGAGAAGTAATTCTGACAAAAGAAATACTTCCCGTCTGCGTTTGGTGATGGGTGACCCCCCTTTACAATGTAGTGCTTGCTTTTATCGATATTGCCTTCCAGCTGTTTTGCATTGTAACCCCATAGGAGCCAAACGGATGGATTGGCTTTGTCGTTTATGTACTTGATAGCTTCATGACTAAAATTGCTCCACAACGGGATGTGTGAGCCTATCTGGTCTTGAATCAGAGTCAAAGCTGTATTAAGCAAAAGAACGCCTTGATTAGCCCAGCTTTCCAAAACCCCATTGGCAGGATCAACACAATATCCTTCATTTCGGGCTTCTAGGATCACTCTTTGGACACTCGGGACATGGGTGGGATGGACTGAGGGAGCCAGGCTAAAAGCGAGCCCTGTTGCTAGCCCTGGTTGAGGAGCTGGATCTTGACCAATTATTATGACCCTCACTTCGTCAGGTGGGACCATGTGAAATGCTCGGAAAATCCATCCTATGTCTGGATTTATTCCCAGACCCTGGACTTGAGAGTCGTTCTGGAGTTGATTGGAGATTACTTGCATCATTTCCTTGACGTCCTCGCGATCGAAGAATTCTTCCCATCCTATAGGCTTACAGGCTGAATCGTAAACGATCTCCATAAGGGTGTGTGTCTCATAAGTAGCATTTTCAAGTAACTCCTTGCACATGTCATAATGAGATTTCTCGTCATGAGTATGTGTTGTACCTGTTAGTAAAATAACAAAGAAATGTTTTAGACATTTGTTTTTAAAGGCGGGTGCAATGGGGCTGTGGCATTGAGACAAATCATAAAAGACATACAGCTTAAATTTCCAAAATTTACGCTTATTCCGAAATCCTTCAATTTCGTAGTTTTTTTCTTCTACTAAAAATAGAATAATTAGTTTAGTATGAGGCTCACCAAGGGGAAATTGAGTTGTGAGAACTTACTGATCAAATTATGGGCGTGTTTTGCATTATATCATACTCATTCTCGTTTCCATAGCCCTTTTCGTTTCTCTTAGCCGGCAGGGCCTTGGCACGAAAAACGAAGGGCTCTGGGGACATACGATTTGAAAAAAAATTCAAATTTTTAAGAAATCTTAAACGGAAGTCAAAATGTTCGCCGGCCTCCTTATTACAACACACAACATGTAGAAACACCAATGTTATACACATGAAGTCCGGAAGTCCTATAATCTGAGACTGGAAATCCTGTGTATCCATTGCCCTTCGTTTCTCGTGCCAAGGCTCTGTCGGCTAAGAGAAACGAAAAGGGCTATGGCGAGGAGAATGTATCATACTATGCTCGTGATGACATCACGGAAGAAGATATTTACGAATCGTTTTTCAATGATGGGCTTTCGATTTAGACATTTCAGATTTCAGGGCTCCTGGTTCGGAGGGGCGCTTTGCAATGAGACATCTTATATGAATAACCAACCTGATACCCAGTGGCGCACAATGCACTCAATGCTCCCAAAAATTTCGTATTAAAGATGCTGTGTACCTTGTCGAACCTCCGTATAGGCAACACCAAAGAGATAATGAAGAGTTTCTGTTTTATGGAGGCTTTAAGTTGGCTCAAAGAGATTGATTTTAGATGATTCTTTTCTAGATCTCTTTCTGGCTCAGACAACTGTATAATTGAGAGGTTTCCGTAATATAGAGGGTGTCGAAAGTAGAGGCTCGAAGAGATATTCAACAGCAAGGTAAAAAAATAATTGTTTCGAAAATCAATAAAAACAGATCGCAACCGCTTACCATCACACATGGCCAAAATAAAAATTGGCAGAATAAGAGCTACGGTCTTCATTACTGCGAAGATGAAGTCAAACTCGGTGGATGAAAAGTGTAGGCCTGAAAAAGGTTATATATACATGAATGAAAGTTCTTACAATTTCTCAGACTAATTAGGTCTAGAACAATATAAGTCGGTAATTTTGAGCAAAGGAAATCCTGTACAGGTGTCTGTGAAGATGATGCATTGGCCATAAGGCAATTGCTCTACGTTCACTTACACTTACATGTTACAAACAAGACAAAACGCCAACAAAGCAAGGACATGTTCTTAAAGGATCTGACTGAAAATTATTTTTTATTTTGCTTTTGAAGCTGACAACCAGATCCACACAAGATGTTACTAAAGCTGGTCTTCGCTAAGCTCTTACATAATTCATACTTTTAAATACGAGGCCCTTCTGTGGAAAGATTCACGTTGTCTGTAACTACCAAGTCGTGTGCGATACGATAGACGTGTGCTTCGTGTTTATAATCCTGGAAAGTTTCCATAGATGTCTGGTTTATATAACATCTTAAAAACACCTTTTTTCTTTCTCCTTGATTTTTTCGTTTCTTTAGATCGATGTTTCTCGTGTTGTTATTTGCTTCGTTGATTAATAGTAAGTTTAAATTAGCTTGTTCCTCGAAAAGTGGTAATATGACAAAAGACTGAGCACCGAGAGAAATTCAGCAGGCAGCGCTATACGCATACATCATTCTACTTCTACGTATCAGAACCCAGCATTGGACATCAAATGTAAGAAGCTTTATTCAAAAAGCCAGATCACCTTTAAAGGTTTCAAAGAAAAGGACAAGTTTGATTTTCGTGTACATGCCTAGAAATTATCACAACCGACATAGTGACCGTTTCGGTCATTCGTCCATGCTTCCATTTGAACATTTTTCTCCGAACACTTGCTAAAACTGTAATGACATTTGAAGAAAGCTTGCAACAATAGCTTTTTGGTAGCGAATTCTAGAAATATAAAAATAGAAATATAAAAATATAAAATAACGCAGGAGAATTCGAAAAACACCATAAAAGCACCTAATTTCGCATTTCTTTTTGATACCTACAACAATTAAAGATTAAACAGTTTTAAAAAATAGCACTATTGTTTGACATATGGAATGTTCTCTATCTACCTCGGGAGTGACCGCCAGGATTGCAAAAAGATGGAAAGATAAATTCCTACCTTTTCTTGCTAACGATTGTCACCAGAATGAAAGAACAAACAGCTACCGCCTTTCTCAATATCAAAGATCGCTATATATAACCATTTAATTTAATTCGCGTATGTTGAAAAGCATCTATGTAAAACTCAATTTTATAGTTTTATTGGCATTCCATATTGCGCAAGGTTTTCAACCAAATATGGTAATACAGTGTTATCTTCGCTCTTCAATTTCTTGGTACCGAAAGGCAAACGCTAACTTTAAACCACAGTCTCCGTACGATATCTCTATAAACGGACAACTCCCTTTTACGGATAGTTCGCCCAATCCAAAAGAGACCGACAAATGTACATATTTCCACCTCTATGATTCTATCTTTCCCGTTTCTATAGTTTCCGTATTAAAGACGTTAAAACGTTCGACTGTATGATTATTTTTCTGATATATTTTGTTGACAATGAATTCCAATGAATTCCAACTCACGTAGTTCGAATTCGACAATTATATTGTTTAAACAAAAGTGGGGTACAAAAAAGGCGAAACCTCGATTGAAAGCTTTATTTGAAAAGTTGATTTCGCGGGAATAACAATTTGAACATATACTTTCTCTCTGCAATTACATGAGCGATAAAAATCACCAATAGCGTTGCTATTATTAGTGTCAGAGCTGATCTGAATAAATGCTTGACCTATAATCTTGCCTTTGTGAAAGCCGCCTGTTATTAGGTGCTGGACATAGCTAATCTAGCTTCATGTTGTTAATGACAACCAGGCTTTTGTGGCCTAATGCATAGAGCTCTCGAGCGCGCCAGCCGGGAATATTTGGATATCACGTACGTCCGCCCGTGGGACGAGGTTGTAGCAGATATAAGTTTCAAAACAGCTGTATAGTCCAGGTTTCCATTGCATCGCGGGTTCAGGTACGATTTTTTTGGTTGATTTTTCATGGCCATCCTTGGCGGAATTTATGTCATCGGAGTTGACAATTCTGATTTTTTCAGTAACGAAATTTCCCTGATTTAGATCATTTTCTCAAATTGTTGAGAATCAGCAAAAACTATGGAGCTCCGCTTTAAGGCTTAGCTAAATCTATATATTATTCACTGAATCGTGTTGTGCTTAGAAAAGCCCTCAGGCCTTAAGGGGCTTAGCCACCACGCGACTATTTTGAAAAATATTCCTGGGAGAGCTCCCTGGTGCCGCTTAATAATCGCTGAAATTTTATAAAACGATAAGTGTTTGGCTCTATTTGAGAGACCGCAACACCTAAAAACACAGCGAAATCTTCCCATCACAGTGAAACACTTTGTTTGTTCGTCTGTTTGTGAGTGACCTGCCATGCAAGATGGCCGGCTGGTTACGGTTGCCAAATGGTCACGTGGTGCGACCAAAACCTGTATAGTGATTTACAAGGGCCAAAATAAAAACCGAAGAGGTAACAGTAAACTGACACGAAAGAAGGATCACTCTGAATAAGGAATATTGAGAAAGATTGTTATTGACAAACGTGAAACATTTAGAATATACCTTTCAAGAAATGTCACTCATGACCACAGGCGGCCAAAGCTCATACTGTGAGCCTGGATCATATATAAACAATAGCCTCCATTTGGCTTGGAAATATGATATTTGTGCTTGGACATTATCTGTTCTCGCGATTGTGTTTATTATCCTTCAAATATTTTTTTCGATCAGGACGCCTAATTTTGGAGACCTTTTCTGAAAACTACGGAATCCGTTAGGACTTCGAGTATTTATTGGACAAAATTATGTACCAAAATTATTTACACCTTATTGCAAGCTGTTGTGTTACTACTTCAAACATATTATCAAGAGCAATCTTTTCTAACAACACCAAACATCGAAAACAATTTTTGAAGTACCACTGAATTCCACTGAATCGCTTAAAAGATGTGAGATTTTTCCTATTGCTTGCGAGCTTTGAAATTAATTTTCTCAGTCTCTGATAAGAAATTATTGTACCAAAATTATTTACACCTCATTGCAATCTTTTGAGTTACTGCCTGAAATATCTTGTCAAAAGAAATCTTTTCTAAACAACACCAAACATCGGAAACAAATTTCAAAGTTCCGCTATAATTCCACTGAATCGCTTAAAGACGATTTTACAAAATGGCTACACCGAAGATTCATTTTCTCGGGCGCTCATAAGAAATTGTTGTCGGCGTTATCACGGTAATTACTTATATCTTCACCTGTTATTAAGGGTAAAAAATGACGCAATATGATTCAAATTATTCTGGTACTCGATTTTTGTCCAACTTAAATAAATATTACTCAACTTCCTAATGGATTCCGTCTTAACACCTAAACATTCTGTGCAACGTGGGCTTTCAAAATATTTTCATTCTGTTTAAAATGTTTAGTTCTATTTACTTGAAAAATTTACTCGAAATGAAAACTGAACGTGAGAACATAAATTGCAAAGGCTGAGCCTCGGGAAACATTGAGTGGTTTCGAGTTAAACCATTTAATCAAAACTTGACTATTTCTACGACGAATTACGTCCCTAAATCTAGTAAACAACTTCTCCACGTGGTCGCAAAAACATCCACACAGCGATAAAAGTCACATGACCTAAGTACATATACTTCATGTATACGGTACCGAAATGTCCTTCACATCATACTCCCCCTCCTCGATGGGCTAGTGGCCCATCGAGCTATCAACAGGAGTTACACGTGTCTCTAGCTTAAAACGTCTCTATTGTTCTAGTTCTCTATAGTTCCAGTTCTCTTTAAATTCTTTCTATAGTTCTCTATTGTTCTTCTGTGGTATCCTCTGTAATGAGTTCTAATGGGCAGATTCTGGTGATCGGTCTGATCAACTCTGTCCGACCAACTTTGACTCTGACAGCTCTTACGTGCTTGTCCTTTCCTGGGAAGACCTCTAAAACTCTACCGAGTGGCCACTGCCCACGAGGTGTGTCTGGTGCCACCACTAAGACAACATCATTGACTTGGACGTCCTTCTGTTCCTTCTGCCACTTGGGCCTACGATTCAGAGTGGGTAACCACTCGCGCAGCCATCGGTGCCAAAAATGTCGTACTAGTTCTTGCACCCGTCTCCACCGCTTCTTAGGACTGAACCGGCCACTATCAACTGATTCAGGAGCGAATTGGCCCCCTACTTGTCCAACCAGGAAATGATTAGGCGTGAGGGGTGTGTCATCTGAGGGATTGGCAGACTGATATGTTAAAGGCCGGGAATTTACAAGTGCCTCAGCACCCGTGAAAGCAGTCATCAGTTCTTCATCAGTCACATCTGCAGTTCCTAGTATCGCATATGTCGCCCTCTTTGCTGCCTTTATCATTGTCTCGTGCACCCCTCCGAAGTGAGGCGCATATGGCGGGTTGAAACTCCACTTGATTCCTTTATTTGCAGCTGTTCTCTCAATCTTGTCATGATCCAGTTGTTCGACGAGCTCCCTCAGCTCCCTTTCCGCCCCTACGAAATTAGTTCCGTTATCAGAGATCATCTCTTCTGGCAGTCCTCTCCGATTGGTCATGCGATAAAACGCATTCAGGAAGGAATCTGTGTCAAGGCCAAAGGCCATCTCTAGGTGAATCGACCTCGATGTCAGGCAGGTAAACAAACAAAGATATCGTTTAGCTCTTTGCTTGCCTCTCCCTTGAATAGTTACGAATGGTCCTGCAAAGTCAACTGCTGTTCGGGCGAATGCTCGTAATGGTAACTTTAGTCGAATCTTTGGCAGCGGAGCCATTATCTGCTTAGTAGCCTTTGCTTTTCTCTTTCGACATTCACAGCACTCCCTTTCGCAATCGCGAATCTCCTCTCTACCTTGCATGATCCAGAATCTGGCTGACAGCAAGGACAATGTGTGATTGGTTCCTGCTGCATGGTTACTTCCTTCGTGATAGGACTTCACAATTAGTCTGGTCACCCAACTCTTCCTCGGCAGAATGACTGGAAATCTAGCATCGAAAGGCAGGTAGTCCGCATAACGCAGTCTTCCATCTGATCGAAGTAGACCATCTTCATCAAAGATGGGGTTCAAACTTAACAACTTGCTGTTTGGTGAAACAGCCTTGGAATTGAACAGCGCCTTGTATTCTTCCTGAAAGGCTTCTTGTTGCGCCTCTCTGATGATGTCAGTCTCTGCATCCAAGATCTCTTGACTGGTAAGTTCTCCAGAACACCTCTCCTCTGACGGCCTTCTGCAGTTGTTCACGAATCGCTGCACCCATGCTCTAACTCTCACTAATCTGGTCCAGCTTGAATATCTGCTGGGCTGTAAACGCCACGTCGCTTGTGGGGCCAGCACGAACAGTGCTGATTCTTTGCCTGGCTCGACGAATGTTGTCTTCACTTTCTTACGGACTTCTAGTGTTGCTTCCGGAGTTACGTCAATTTCTGTTTTTGGCCATGTGTCTTCTGGCATGCCCAGAAACTCCGGTCCTCTCCACCACATCTCATTTCCTTTCAACTCAGTTACGGGCATCCCTCTGGTTGGCAGATCGGCAGGGTTCTGGTGTGTGCTAACATGATGCCACTGAGAAGGATTGCTTGAGGCGTGTATTTCGCCTATCCGATTTGCTACAAATGGTCTCAGACTTCGGCTGGGTCTTCGTATCCACCACAACACATTCATGCTGTCACTCCAGAATGTAAGCAGGCTCTGGTCGATCTTAAATATCTTGGCTATAGACAGGGCCAATCTCATCCCCAAAACAGCTCCCATAAGTTCCAGTCTCGGAATGCTTGTAGCTGATAGCGGCGCCACTCGTGTCTTGGAGGCCACCAGGCTGGTCGATATTGTACCATCCTTGTACTGGTACCTAGCGTAAGTTGCCGCACCGTACGCATCCCCTGACGCATCTGTGAAGGTGTGCAAGGTAACTGTCTCAACATCTGAGTTCAACTGTAGACAGCGAGGGACTTGCACATCTGACAACTCTGTGAGCTCCCCGAACCACTTCTTGGCCTGTCTAGCTTGGCTCTGGTCAAGTGGATCATCCCAGTCTAATCCTGAGGTCCACATCTCTTGCAGTAGAATCTTTGCCCGGATCACATATGGTGCTAGAAACCCCATGGGGTCAAACAGCATTGCTATCTTGCGCAGGAAATTTCTCTTAGTCAACTGGAACTTCTCATCTGGTGGATTCACTCTGTAAGTGAAAACATCTTCTTTAGCTAGCCACAGCACACCAAGCGTTTTCATCGATGGCAAATTTCCCTTGTCTAAGTCCACCTCTGCAGCCCTGTCTTCTTCGGGTATCTTCTCAAGCACTCGTTCTGAGTTTGAAAGCCACTTTCTTGCATGCATACCAGCAGACCCCCACAGTGCTGATAGTTCTTCATAAAGCTCTATGCACTCCTCTACAGTTGGGGAAGAGTCCATGCTGTCATCCATGTAGGTAGACTCCAAGATTGTCTCGGCAGCTTTTGGATAGCGCTCTTTGTTTTCCCTTGCATGCTTCTGAGAAACGAATTGTGCTTGATAGGGGCACGAGTTAATTCCAAAGACCAGACTCTTGAACTCATACACGTCTGCGGATTTTGACTGATCTAGGTCCCTCCACAAGAAACGATGGAATGGTCTACTTGATGGCGATATTCCAATTCTTAGATACATCTCTGCAATGTCACATACTATGGCTACTGGGAACCGTCGAAGGCGAAGCAGCACATCAAAGATATCCCTTTGGAGTTTCGGCCCTTGGTAGATGACATCATTCAGTGACAGTCCATTGAATTTTGCAGAGGCATCGAAAACCACCCGAGTTTTGGTAGTTGTTTTCTCAGGCCTCACAATCGCGAAGTGTGGAAGATACCAGGCTTTCTCTTCTGTCTTAGGGGGTGTCACTTTGGAAACGTAACCCTTCTGTATGTACTTGCTGATTACATCGGAATACATTCCAGCCAGCTGAGAATCCTTCAAAAGTCTCTTTTCTGTGCTCTTCAAACGATTCACTGCCATCTCGAAGTTGTTCGGTAGCTCGGGGGCATCTGGCTTCCATGGCATGTCTACTTCATATCTTCCTTCTTTGAACTGCACTGAGCTTTCAAATGCTTTAATGACTAATTCCTCCTCTTGTTTCAGTATCTGGCCTTCTGTAATTGACCCAGATGAATCGACCTCCCAAAACTTCTGCAGAACCGAGCTCAACTCCTTATCTTGATGGTGCACAAAATAGGCCATGTGGAAATTGGTCTGAGGCATGCTACCCTCTGTTAATTCAGGTGCGCCGATACATGTCCATCCTAAAGGTGTCAGTCGAGCCACAGGTTCACCAGGTCGACCGCGGACATCTCTAATGGAGTAATGCAATTCTGCATAGTCTATGCCAATCAACATGTCGATGACTGGCCGAGGGCCAAGGTCTGGGAAGTTGATTTCTTGCAGGTGCTTCCACTTTGCTGCTAGCCCTTTCCAGTTAACTGGCCGCATGTTTCCAGTCACTCGTGTCGCTGTAAATGCTGAAACTTTCACCCGGGTCTTGCCATCGATACTCTGAAGGTCAAACTCCACCGGCATAGTTTCGAAAGAATCCTCCCCGCCATTCAGCACATTAACAGTAATCCTCTGGGTACTTCCCTCCAATCCCAGCTCTGCGGCCACATCACCATTTATGTAGGTTTTTGTGCTTCCATCATCTAGTAAAGCATTTACAATCATTCTCCGCTCTCCGTTCCTCACAACTACCGGCACTGTACGCAAGGCGAGATGTCTTGTTGGCTGTGGAGCTTTTGTGGTTGCCATAGTTGTTGTTAAGGAGCGTTCAGGAAAGGTTCTTCGCTCCCCCTCCGTGCCAGAACTCTGTGCATTGCTATCACTCTCTCCCATAACTAAGGGCAAGCTCCTCGCTGGCTCTCTAAAAGGTAACTCGCTAACACTTCCATCATTTATCAATCGATCCCCATGCAGTGCTCGGTTGTGCGTTTTCTGACAGCCATCAATGCCACACCGACTGTTTTGACTGCAGTGTCCGCCCTTGTGATTTATTCCAAGGCAACGATAGCACAGTCCCAGCTGTTTGGCCTTATTCCAACGACTTTGGACATCCATTTTCTTGAACTCTTCACAACCCCACACTGGATGGTCCTTCTTACAAAGCGGGCACTTCTTGCTAACTGGCTTCCCTGAACCGCCTGTCTGTCCGAAGAATGTGTGTGAGCTATCTCTTCTTTTTCCTGTCAGCCCACATAGCGTCTCTGTTGCGACCGTCTGGAATTCAGCTTCTTGTATGATCCACTCACGAAGTGTCTCAACGCATTCTGCTTTCTTCTGCTCAAACACCCATCTGTTGTAATTGGCAAGCATAGGACCGGCCATCTTCTTTTGTACCTTGATGTACAAGGACCCATTACCAAGCTCCTCCCTTCTTCCGGCCTCTTTCAGATTTATGACAATCACATCCAATAAGTCGGCCAGCCTATCTAGGTCCTTAGCGTTTCCAGGACGAATTTGTCGGAACTGGACCAATTCCTCCAAGTGTAGATTGATCTGACGACGTTGACCACCAAATTTTCTCTCCAATCTGCTCTTAGCTGCTTCATAAGCTTCAGCTGAATGTCCTAAGCTCTCAACTGCTGCCAACGCTTCTCCAGTTAGATATCTCTTTAACTGCAACAATTTGTACTCTGCGGTGGCCGGCGCCTTGTCAACACAAGCCATAAATGCTGCCTTCCAGCTCCCATACGACCGCTTGTCTCCATTAAATACTGGAATAGAAACTCTTGTCAATTGTTTCCACATGTCTTTTCCAAGCTCAATTTTCGGGGGTTCTTCTGAAGTCTTCTCTTTCTCTTTCTCTTTCTCTTTCTCCTCCAACTTTACATCACATCCTAGCGGCCATGATGTGTTCTCTTTCTTTTCCAGTTTTACACCACTTTTCGGCGGGCATGGAGGCGACAACTCAAGTTCCTCGTCTATGGCTCGGTCGAGCTTCGAATATTTCTCTTTACAATCACCTTTCGCACGGGCTAACTCCTCCTTCGCCTCCCTAACCTCGGCTTCCATTTCCTTTCGACGACGGGCGTATTCTTCATCCATTTTTTCCCGACCACGCTTGGCAGATTCTTCTTTTTCGCGTAATTGCTCCTCGAGGTCGGTCACGCGCAGGCGAGCTTCTAATTCTTGGGAATGCAAATTTCGTAATTTCCCGGAAAATCCCGACGCTTGACTCGATAATTCATCCTTATTGGAATCCAAATATTCTTGTACATAATCTTGGGCCTTACCGAATTCTGCTTCGATTTCCTCAAGTTCACGGCTTGTTTTCTCGACACCACTGCGATCTCTAGCTTCCGAATACAACGCAGCCAACGATGTTAAATCTTCGACAACATTCTCCTGGGCTTCGTCAAGCTTTTTCCTCGAAGCTCTTATTTCACGGTTACTCGCCACTCCATCTTCCAGTAAATCCACCAGTTGATTTTTTCGTCTTGTGAACAACGATTTCGACTTGGTTTTCTTGATTTTCTGCTCTTCTATTTTATCGACAAGTTCTTCGCGGGGATCTTCTGTGCCCTGTAATCGATCGCGTCGCTTCTTCTTCTTGGAATTCGACGGCATTTTCTTGACTTTGGCGAAACCCCACAACTTGAACCTCGCTCTGCTACCAGTATGGTTTCGAGTTAAACCATTTAATCAAAACTTGACTATTTCTACGACGAATTACGTCCCTAAATCTAGTAAACAACTTCTCCACGTGGTCGCAAAAACATCCACACAGCGATAAAAGTCACATGACCTAAGTACATATACTTCATGTATACGGTACCGAAATGTCCTTCACATCATTGAGATTCGAGGAAAACAAAATTAACTGGCTTCCCGAGTAACGCAATAATACAATAATTACCAGTTGAATTATTTTAATGAATTCTCACCCTTGGTCACTCGTGGTCGTCCGTGGTCATTCGCAGTCATGCCGTGGTCACTCGTGGTTACTCGTGGTCACTCGTGTGTACTTTTAGACACGATCCATTCAAGCTGGGTCAGATGATTCCAACTTCATTCAAATTGTTTATGCGAATGCTTCGCATTGTGTTTCTCAAATTCGCCTCTAATTTCGATAAAAAAGAACAAAGAACAAAGGTGTAGTATTCGGTCTTCAAATTGTAGCTCAAAATATTTCTTACCTCTGTGTGTTTCTGGCGTCTGGCTTGTTTTGCTAAATAATTGCCAATCAACTGCTCGTGATCACGGCCTTTTTTTCCTCGCGCTAAGATAAAACTCATGAAAGCTGACAAACGTCAACAAGACGTTCGTTCCATGTTCGTTTTATAGTTAGTCTTTATCTTCTACAAGGCGGGCAATTTATTCTCGGGACAACTCAGCAAACCGCGAAGCAGCAGCCATTAGAAGCTAAGTCAGTAGATGAGAAACTCTCTGACGTCATGGATTTGCAATGTTGCCCGCTCAGAGAACCCGTTCAGAGACTTTCGGCGGGAAAAAGTCATGTGACCTTGAAGTAGCCAATGAGAGTGCGCGTTGTTGGGGGGGAATTCCAGCTATATAACAATCTCGGATATTCCCCAGTTTTAGCTGGGGCATATTCGGTCACGTGACGTGTTTAGGCCAATCACGCGCGCCGAAAAATGTTTGCACTAGAGTGGTAAAATGCAGTCGCTAAATTTCGTCTCGCACTGCATCAATCTCGATCACGTGAGTTAAAAAATTTTATCACGTGGACGCTGTTTATTTATCGAAAAGCAAACAGAAAGCTTCGTGACTTTCGAATACTCTTTGCTGCAAAACAGTATGAAATCCATTAAAATGAAACAAAACCTGCCTTTCTTTCATCCTGAATACATCCCGTGATTTTTCCGACTCTGACGACTCTCTTTGCTTGATAGCGTCATTTTTGTTATGACAAATTCTGGAAAAACGATGTTCACATGGCCATGAAGCGACCGTTAAAATCACATCATCGCTGACAGGACGCTCGCAAACACAAAACCACTTGACAATTTTTTTCAGATCACGTGTTAAGAATCGAACTGCTTCGAATTCAAATTTCTAACAGCCGTTTTACCACTCCACAGGGAGCAGAGGAGTTATGCTTGAAACATCAATGACGATTCGAATGAACGCTAATGAAAATCGCTTTCATTTGGAGGTGTTGAAGCAAATTTGAGGTTGTTTGGACGCTTTAGATTACAGGTTGACGCGTGGACATGGGAATACATTGTTTATTACTTACCATCACAGTGAGCAAAAAGGCAAACGGTCAGAACAAAAAACACAAGAACAAGAGCAAGAGAACAAGAGGGCTTCAAAATGGTAAACCTAGATAAAAGAAACATGCATACATACATTTATTTATTTGCCACATCAGAGATAAAAATTAAAACTGAGACATAAAGTTTGAATAAATTTTCTAAGCCATAATTTATTCCCTTAACCAGTGACTTAAAAAACATAGTAGAACACACTAATTTTGTGATGGCCACATTTCAAGCACATGAAATAAAACTCGTTCAAATAGTCTTTTTGGAAGCCGGTCTTGTAAGGAATTAAGGGGTCGGTATAAGCTCCTCCTGTTGCGGACCAAGGAGAAGGGGGACCCTGAAACAGGGAATGTAATATACACTCTCGGTGAGACTAGTTTGATTTTTTATAACTTTATTTAACTCCGTTTTTACAATGTAACTAGACTGTGTTTATTAGAAGCATGAATACAGTATCCCCCTTCGACAGCATACTACGTACCAATATTCTTAGTACAAGCAATACTCTGATAAATGGAGTGGAAAATCTGATTTTAAACTGCAGGACACGGTTGCATTTCGCATTCCTCTCCCACGTAAAAGCCTGGTTCTGAATACTTTCTCGTATACAAGCGACTAGCGTGTTTCTTCCAAGGAAGGGGAACTAGGTTCCAATCTACCATGCCACGCCCTTTTTTGCACAGCCACTCGTTCGCACAGGAGAAGTAATTTTGACAAAAGAACTTGCTGCTAGGCGCCCTGGGTGATGGGTGACCCCCCTTTACAATGTAGTGCTTCGTTTTATCGATTTTGCTTTCCAATGCTTTTGCTTTGCTGCCCCAGAGAACCCAAACTGATGGATTGGTTTTCTCGTTTATGTATTTTATCATTTCTCGGCTGAACTCTCTCCACAGTAGTATGTGTGAGCCGATCTTTTCCTTAATCAGGGTCAGAGCTGGCCCTGACGTACTGGCCCAGCTTTCCAAGACACCTACAGAAGGATCAACACAATAACCCTCATTTCGAGCCTCGAGGATCACTCTCAGGACACTTTGGACAATTCTGGGGTGTACCGAGGGATCAAGGCTAAAAGAGAGCCCTGTTGCAAGCCCAGGTTGTGGAGCTGGATCTTGGCCCATGATTATGGCCTTCACTTTTTCAGGTGGAACCATATGAAATGCTCTGAAAATCCATCCTATTTTGGGATTTAGTCCTAGCCCTTCAATTTGAGAGTCGTTTTGGAGCCGATCGGAGATTTTATGCATCATTTTCTTTACGTCATTCCGATTGAAAAATCCTTCCCATCCTTTGGGCTGACAGGCTGAATCGTACAGGATCTGCATAAGACTGTGTGTCTCATAGGCGGCAGTCTCGATTAACTCCCTGCAGATGTCATCAGGCGCTGTTGTAACTGAACTGGTTTGAGTACGACCTATAAGATGCCGTGAAATGCAACAGAGAGAAGAGGTTAAAGCTACTGTTTGTTAGTTATCCCTTTTTCACGAATGACTGGTTTAAATCATATTTTTGTTTACTAAAGGTCCAGAGAAAACGAATCATTTGAGTTCACTCAGGAAACCCGCATATAAGTAAAAGTGGATTAAAATCATCGGGCTGAAATTTGTCCAAATTGAGCCTGATCGTCAAATTAAATATGTTCTTAATATAAAGGGAAAGAGTATTAGAATAAGGAAACAATACAGTAACTCATATCAAAGTACTATGGAGCTCCGGACAGCGGCCCATCATGATGGGCTCCTGCTTCAGCTGGGCCATTACAAACTCTAAAATCTATTACAGTACCCCCTGTAAGTAATAAAGCATCGTGTGTTAATTAAACCTTTAGCAAGTGCACGATCAGCCTGAAACCTGAAATCAGTGTTCCTATATGCGCGTGTTAACTGTATTGCTCATGCATTAGACAAAAAGACACTGCCGGAATCACGTAAATGATTCAGTCTGGTTGCATGTAAAACCTCCGGAAGAATTCTCTGTGCGTGAGATAAAAGTATTGGTACATTTTTCTAAAAGAAGATAAAACGTTTATACATTTTCGTTCCTGAGTTTCGGATAGTGTGTATTTTGGTAAATAAAACTATTTATTTTTTATAACAAAAAGTTTAAGAAACCACGGCAGAAACCAATGAACCGAATATTGGCAAGTAAAGTACAATTGCGCCAGGAGTAATTTTTCAAAAAACGTTTCTCTTTTTGATTTTGGTTTGCTGAGTTTACACTGAACTGTCTAAGAACTCGTCTGAGAGAAGTAATGCTTAGTTTGAGGAAGAAAGGTCCGCTTTGCTAAAAAACATGAATCATCCGAAAGTAGTTTTTATCTGAAATTTAGTGAAGTCGAAGTAAATCTTTTTTATCTTAAGAGAAGAACCCCGAGTGAATTAATGTGGCTGCACTTTTACTTGTAATTAGTGGATGAAACCTGACAATAAATTTCATATCTGGTGTTGGCCTTAAATTTTGATAATGCTGAAAACTGAAATTGATGTTTCACAATAGGTTGAACTTGGGCGCTCGACTTTTTTAACTACACAACAAATATAACTTACCTTCACAGAGAGCCAAAAGAAAAGCAGTTAGAACAAAAACCACAAGCTTCATTGTTTATCAAGATGACTTAATTTATCGAAGGAAAACAACCAGTAGATTATACGAAGTACAACACACTTCATTTAGTTGGTGCAAAAAGAAATACAGAAAACACCCGCATATAAAAACCTAGATTTGTCCAAGTCAGGCTAAATAGGTTCTTGTTTTAATGGTATTTGCAGTAGTTTTAGGCTATCTGGGTTCTCAAATTGGTTCGTATTTCCACAAAAGATATCTACTCTATGACACATGGCTATAAGGGACATATAACCTTTCTAAATACTTACAGTAATAACCATAAAGGAAAACAACAGCTTATTTTTCCCTTTACATGTATATAAAACTGTAACGTTTAAAATGATCATGAATAGAGATCAGAATACCTGAATAGAGGTCAGAATTAAAGTTGAAAGTGCAATTAATTTGTTCCAGTCACCTGAAATTTCAAGGTCATTTTCTAAAATAAGAATCTGTTTACTTTTTTTAGCCTAACCTGGTTCTTATGTAAGGGGGTGTTAAATGAAATGTTTAGCCTAACAGGCTCTTAAATTATGGGATATTACATGCGGGTGTTAACTGTAATGTAGTGGCCACGTTGGACGCATGAAACGCCATTGTTGACGATACGTAAGCTATAGTCTGAGAATACTCTTGTGAGCCACAGAGTTCCACTAATTCCTAATTATTCTAACATGTACAGCTAATGTTTCAGAAGATTTTGTTATATACTTTGAGAGAGAAATGATTGTTATTATCATGGGTGATCCCGCATATTAAAGTTTAACTCAGTTTAAAAAATGTGTCTATGATTCCAACAATCCATCCTTGGCAAGCAAGAGGTTAAATTTTAAGCTTTCGACTATCTCGTGTTTGAATGAATATTTTATATCCAGTGATCAGTATAATTTGAAATAGTATGCATTGAGCGCACTCACTTACAACTGTCAGACAATTAAAACTGATTCCAACAGCGATTTAAAACCCATCCCTACCTTTCTCGCTGAAATTTGCTGACAGACTAAAACAAACCTTTGCCTTCCTTTAGATCATTAAATCGCTAAAATATAACCTTCGCAAATTTATAAGCGACAGGTTTCCTGGTAAACAACTGATGGAACTTATCAGTGGTGCTCTAATTAATTAATTTAGTAAGAAGAAATGTAACAGTTATTCTGCAACATATGTCTGTAAGTTCTTTATTAAGCGAGTTAAAATGAATTATGAGAATTAAATATCAGCTGGCTTGTAAATTTAATCGACCCTGAAGATCTAAGTCCTAAAGAGATGCTTTAGGTTGTTAAGATCATGCGATATCCTTTTAGTAATTAAGATTATTAAGGAACTTTTAGATAATAATTCAAGAATTCATCAGCGTCATCACATATCATTTATATCGTTACGATCATTAACGTCTTTAGAAGTTCAATTTTGATTAGTGTTAATTCTTGGCAAAATATCTAATAGACCTCTGAAGACCTTAATGAACAAGTTGAAACCTTTTGGAACTTAATTCTTACTGCAGTATGCCAGTGGTTAGCATCTATAAGATCTTTCACACGGTTAAGATCTGCTGGGGTTTTTGGTAACAGGCTTATATTAGAAAAAACTAAGGACCTACTGTACTCACAGCAAGAAATTTACGTAATGTATTCCTTTTTGGAAAGTACGTGTACGGTATTGAATGGCTTTGCTGCGAGAAATTTCGAGCGAATATGAAATGGTAAATTCGACTAACGGTAAGAGGGCAAAAGCTTATCCTTTGTAGTCCAATTGTAGTTCTATTACAATTTTAAAATATAAAATAAGCAATAAATAACAACGGGAGTAAACATGATATTTCGTTTCTTATCACAAGACCATTATCAAAGGTTATTTGCTAACTTATATCGAGGGCCAACTAAAGCCAACTTCCATGTATTAGTGCCAAGATGTATAAAGTTAAAAACCTTAACGAGCTTTTTTCTGAAAAGTCCAAATCTGGATTTCCTTTGCATTTAATAATTATGTGTAATGAGGTGACGCATAATAAAACAATAAAATGCAATATGATTGTAAATAGCTGTACCTAAAATTTTAAATCCAGTTTCCGAGTTAATGCAACTCCATGAAAATTACTGTGAAATACAAGTGAACG
>OX393563.1:16326112-16358612 GCA_947652115.1 Blastomussa wellsi | reverse complement strand
CGACTGCAACAGTAGTACAATTGTCACGTTTTGATTTTGCAAGTATTTTATTAATCTATCTCGTGGAATCGATAAAATTACCCATGAGCCGTTAGATTTCACGGAAAAAAATGAGAGGCGCTAAACCTCAAACGTCTAACCTCGGACTGCAGTTTGTCGTATCGTGCGGAAAACGCGGTACTAAAGGTCTCTGATGGAGCACTGATGACGTCAAATTGTGGTAAGGACCCCTTGGAAGTGCTCTATGATCTATTAAAGGATACACGCACTGGTGACGTTATATTTTGTTACCTTATTATGTAAAACGGATAGATTCCATTCCATGCTGCCGTGCGCCTGTTCAGTGACAGATAATAGAAGACGTAAAAATGTGGTGAGAACATCAGTGTCACACTCGGCCATCGCCTAGCGCTCGTGTGCCTCTTTTTGTTTCTACCACATTCTACGTCATCAGTTATCTATTACTGACTGAGCAGACGCACGGAAACACGGAATCTATTTGTTAAACTGTCAGCTAACAAGCTCTTGCAACAGGACACTGACCTATTTTTTACTGGCAAAATACTTATTGTGGTACAAATGGCCGTTTTTTTTAATTGTTCGAAACGCCCCCACATTAATGTGAAATTCCTAGATATTATGGAGACGGTGAAAAAAGAAGTAAAACTTTCTTGATTATTTCGTCTTGAGCATTGTCTTTCAGTATTCATGTGGAGAATAGTACTTGTTCTAGAACGGTGAAACAAGCCGCTAATTCACTAGTAAAAAATAGACGTTGCCATCAACCTTTTTGTCGAGGTTCATGAATTCTCCAATTAATTGTTATTCCTTCAGACCTGTGAAACTGAGTTTCAAAACATACAAAATAAGGTAAAAGTTTCAAGAAAGCTAGCTACTTTCATCTTGGATATAACTGAAATAATAAAAGCTTCTGGCCGTACAGGCTTGTAATCAGCGCCATCATTCATCCTTGGACGCCGCAGTTTTTCTGAAACGGAGGAAGTGTCTCAATATTAGTAGATCCTTTGCTAACCATTTACTGTATAGATAAGTAAGTTTACGCGACACCTTCAACTGAAAAGCTAAATCATACAATATGCATAAAACAATATCTACCTTATTGCTACTTAACTTCGCGGGTACTAAATTTCGCGATTTTGGCGAGACAGTGTTTGGCGGGGTTTTATTTTCACTATTTCAATAGGAAAATGTAAAAAAGGGCATTAAATTTCGCGATTCAAGCGTTCTCAACCTCATTTTAATTTTCAAAAAGTCTGAGCTTTTCAAAATTTCCAAATAGACTGGAACAAGATTCTCTACTCCACATGTGAAAGCTTTGCAAGTTAACGTTATCTGGCATAAACAAAAGATACGAAATGGAACTTACCAGTAAAAGCAGTTCCTATATATGTTGTTGTTATTTAATGTTAATCTTTTTTTTTCTGTCATTTGAATTTTCTATATGGGTATTACATGTAAATTTCGCGATTATTGTTTTCGTGGTCTTCAATTCCGCGATTTATTTACAATCGCCAAAAACGCGAAATTAAATACCAATAAGGTATTTTATAATCTCAAGTCCTCATCCCATTGAACTACCTCAAGTTGAATTGGAGGGAGTTCGCTTGTTATCGATGTTATTTCACTTCTCCTTTTTTCAATTCCCAACTGGTCGATTAACGTTTCCTCCTACTATATCAACTTAATATCAACTAAATAGCAAGCGAAAAGTAAATTGTTAACCGCTGATTGTTAACTACCGTCTGACAACAATCTTCTTTCTCTCGAGTCATCTTACTTATTATTTCTAACGAAAGAATTCATCAAAGTTGAGCCTATCAAAACAACCATTTTTATATTGGCAATGTATTAACGGCCAAGGGACAAGAAACATCTTCACCTTGTTTCTACATACTATGGTGCAAACGCCAAAACGAGCTAGAAAGTACTTGTCCCAAAATTCACTCAATAGATCTACAAGCTGGAATGTTACAATTTACCTAATTCTACAGCTTCTCATCGCCTACATCTTCGTCACCACTCAGGCCGTGATTTTCTTCTCCTCTCACTTCTTCCTCAGTGGATATGGGCTCATACAGCGGGTTTGTAGCCGCTTGGGCCACATCTATTTCTGTCAAACTGAATTTTGACTCAAGCGATGGGTTTGCTATTGCGCCAGCACCGCCAATCGTTGTAGCACTCGTTGATTCGTACAGTGGATTTGAAGCTCCTTTTTCATCGCCTTTCTCTGTAAAACTTGCTTCAACCATTTCAGCCTCTGGTTTAGACGTCGAAAAAGTTGTCTCCATTTCATTGTCGCTGCTATCTGGCGATGCTAGATTGTATAAGCTTTGATCGTGTTGATTGTTGCCGGCGCTTCTCACTGGGTAATAAACAAATAAACATGTGAACAAAATAGGAAATGTGGAATGTTCATCTAGCTTCCTCTGGTTTCCCTGCAAAAGATTATCGACTTATCAGTTCCGAAGTGAGATTTTCGAAGACTTTATTCAATTTGAAAGGTCAATAACTCCATTATTATTTGTAATGCACGAAGATAACTTACACTCAAAGTTCATAGGGGCACTAGGTCAAAAAGGGACACGAAAAAGGAACACTAAAACCAAACGCATAATACATACAATGTGTAATTTTGGTTTTCTTGCGTCGCATCTTTGTGACTGTCCTGAAAACAGAAAAAGAGAATATTTCATCTTTAGCTATGCTAGTGTGGTCCCGCTTTATGGTACTAAGTAATACAAAAACTCGAATTGGTAAAGCACCTCTTCGAGAATGGACTACTCCAGGCCCAACGCTTGGTATGAAGTGGAAAATTTTACTGCAACAAACGTGATGATCTTCTTTCCCTCCCACCAACCACCCCCACCACACCCCCCCCCCTCCCATTTCTCCCCCTTCCCACGCCCCACCCCGACCCCTCAATTAAAAAGAATAAATATTTTAATCATAAAATATCGTTTTTAACATTGAGCACTTACTGACTGGCCCTAAGGCAAAAGCGCGTTTGGTTTGCCTGACATTCTCAGTGTTCCCCGAAGCGAAGCATTTAGGGTCGAGGAGACACAAAATGCACTTTGTTACCCGCGGGGACAGTCATCAAGTGTTTTGTTTTACCCCTCAACTGAAAATAAACGCTTCAAAGTTTACCATTAAATTTTCCTTTGGCTGAAAATCACATTGATTTATTCAAATAAATCAGATTGATTTATTCAGATGCATTCTCCTTTGAGTCTTCTACGGATGCAAATAATTTTAACTCTCGAGGACGTACAAAACAAAAATAAAAAACTTAGCTCAATTTTGCGGAATGACTTTTAGAGAGTCTAGATTTTCAGCTGCACGTCCCGATTACGTGCAAGTCCGAGATTCAAGCTCTTGTCACGCAAGGGAGTTGGTTAGTTTGTTCGCCCCAGCGAGCGCGTCACGTGATTTGTTCTCGTCCAATAGAAAGCTGCATTTCATTCAAGCGGTATAAAAATATG
This sequence comes from Blastomussa wellsi, assembly GCA_947652115.1. NCBI lineage: Eukaryota > Metazoa > Cnidaria > Anthozoa > Scleractinia > Plerogyridae > Blastomussa > Blastomussa wellsi. Next base: position 16,355,109 of record OX393563.1, on the reverse strand, counting down.
ATTCAAGCCATGGCTCCCGACATGTATGTGCGAATGGTTAGAGAGGCGCACAATAACGACATGAATTACACCTACTTATTCGTTGGCTTTTTGTATCTATTAATGGCACAGGAGACGACGAAAAGGACCACTACCGAAGCCACGCAGACACTTATTGTAATTAGGATCCATGTGCTTTGGTCTTCCCTTAAGTTTGACGCAATCAAGATCTTTGTGGTGGTTTTATCACCCGTCGCTAACAAAGCCCCACCCGTGGGATTTTCCAGTTGAACCCAGACCACGCTCTCTGGCGCCTGTCTTCTGTCATTGGCGACAGTTAAAATGAAAGAGTCATTCCATTGGCCATCTGTCATGGATACCTTCCCGGATGTTGGCCATATCAGGTCGAGGCTGTTTGATGAGTCATTTCCATACAGCGACCATTCCACTGTGATGTCACCTTGCGAACCTTTGGATCTCCGAACAAGAATCTCAATTTTGGTAACTCTCATGCTACGCGACACTTCTATCTGCCCATTTGTGCTGTAAACTACCCAAAAAAGGAGAGATAAAACACAAGAACTGTAAAAAAATTGGTAAGTAAAGTAAAAGATTCTTAGCATTCAATATGCAGTACGTATTGCAGGAAGCATGGTTCCTACTAACGCGCGAATTAGCAGATTTTAATTTTCTCATTGCTTTACTTGAAGTAAACAACTCGCCAAATGCAACACCCGAGCCCAGGGCCCAGACCCCTTATCGACTTTTCCCACAGGTTCCGTCTAACACGGTTTATTGTTTTTATGGAAGAGATTTGTTTCATGGGACAGGGGAGCAAAGAGCTACATTTCAAGTGAAAATGGGGACGCCAAAAGAAGGGCACAGCTTAAAGTCCGTAAACAAATTTTCAATAGTACGCCACTACGACTGACCGCAAATTTTGCAATTCAAGTTATGGATCTGTAAATAGGTGTGAAATAGATATAATGCTTTGCTTCTCAAAATAAAACCGACATTAACCATTTTTCATCTCTCTTCTTATTTATCTCGCCAAAAGGTCATCGAATTCAATTTTCGTCAATATACTGCACTTACTGAGCTAACAATAGCGTAACAATAAGTATAACTAGTTAATATCACCTACTTGAGCGAGTCTTGTCAAAGAGAATCATTCCATTCTGCGCAGAGAAGGAGAAAAAGAACGCGAATTGAGTCAGGTGGCAAACATTAACTTCCAGAAGTTTCATCGAGTGGTTCACGTGACTCCAAGGTTCTGAACAAGTCAGGGCCGCATCAAACCTAAAGGGAAAGATAAATAATACTGAAACTTATAATGCTTACAATAAAGTAGCTGCCAAGTTTATTGGTGCTTGTGTGGCGTCTTAGGTTATTTTATAAGTGTAAAAACCAGTTCCCGTCATAACAATACTACTCACGTAAATACAAGTGTTTGAATGGTTGACAGAAGAAAAATTGATTACACTTTTTACCAATACAGCGATCAATTTGATTTGAACATCCCATGATAGCTGGTTTTTACACCCCTCTGTAACAGACCCAGTGGAATCTTTTTCCTCATTGGGTTTTCGGGGAAAAAGTCACCGGATTGGCTAATTTACAACTGGGTCCGCTCGTTTTCTTTTTTATTTTACTTATCTCTTATAATTTTTTGCAAACAAAATACGCTGGGTCACACCGTACAGTCACTGGGTAAAATCAAAATATTCACTGGGTACTGGGGAGACTAAATTTCCGCTGGGTAGGGGAAAATAATCCACTGGGCAGGGTTTCAGTGGGGTTTACAGAGGGGTGTGTTTTTACAACATATTAATTCAAAATGGCGTCCTCATCGGCAAAAAGATCTATTTATATAATAAGCCCAATTATGGTCGCATTTTGATTGGTTCCTACCTATGATCTATTAAAGGACACACGCAATGATGACGTTTAAAATTTTGCTTCTTTGTCATATAAATTAAAAGCAGATAGATTCCATGTTGCCGTGCGTCTGTTCAGCAATGGATCACAGAAGACGTCAGACTCACTCAGAAGACTAGCGACACACTCGGCTGTTAAATCGCTCAGAGTTCCGCGCCAAATAAAAACGCGGCTGCACCACTGTCATCATTCGTTTCCAGTCTGCTTCTCTCGTGGCTTCGTTTCTAACAATAATGTCAATAATGGTCACAACTCGAGCTAAAACGATGCATTTTGACGGACCTAATCTCCATAAAGGCATCTAGGTAAGATTTTCTAGTAGTCTATTCAGTAAAAGAACGCCAGCTTGTCAATGAGTTTCATCAAGTTTCAAAGCCCAGATGAATCAGACGTAGCGCCTGGCGCATTTTAACTCGTCTGATCATTTGCTGGCTTTCATTTGCTGGAAATCAATCTTTCTTCTTGAAACAATTAGGGATTAATTGTTCTGGTAAACAGTTCGGACTTTTTATTAATTTCCATGAAAATGTGTTTACTCGTACAATTAACGATTCAATCTCAATTTCAACCAGACCGTTTTCCCATACAAATGGTTTTGAAAGAGGGCTCGTCTTGGAACGTGCTTTAAACAGAACAGAGCCAAAGGCAACTCGAAAATCCCCTATTTGAAAAACCGAGTATTGAGTGGTGGAAAATTTCGCTCTTTATTATTGCTCATAGAGCACACAGAGATTGGTTATTTAACTGAAGAATTGTTTAATCTATTAAATGAAGCAAATGTTTAGGGTAGCAATAATATTATTTATAAACGAATAACCCCTTAATTCCTACTAGTTTCTATATATGAGCACAAAGTGAGAAAACGAACTTACGATGTTGCTTGCCATCCTGGCCATCGTTTTTCATGGCAGCTTCATTAACAACAATATAAAGACCAACAACAGGCTACTGTTATTGAAGCCTTTTAGTGCTCACTTCAAGAAAAAAAATGTGAAGATATTTACCATGTTTCGTTTTTCGGATCCCATAGATACAGGACAGGGTCTATATCTTCTTTCGTGACCTCATTATTGACGTGTCTTTTGTTGGCTTTAACCAAGTTATCGACGTCATAGAACATGGAGAGTTTGATTGGCTTAGCAAACTTAAAGCCTTCCTGCACTGCGCCGCTATCTGGATCCAAAGCTTTGATCTGGAAACTGTAGTTTCCCAGCATGAATTGCTGTTGTGATTGCAAAAGGAAAACATAATCATTAAAGGTAAGAAGTGTTGCATGGTCAGACAGCTATGGTGAAAGAAGGGAAGGGTAAAGTCTGCGTGCGATCCTATGGTGGCCAATCAAGTCAAAGCTTATCCCCGTTTCCTTAGCATGAAGCGAATACTGAGGATTATCCCCCCCCCCCTTGATGCTAATCCTTCTCCAATACCCGTTTATGCACCTGGCTAGAGAGAGGCGAGAGTGTATTTTATTGCAAAGCAGTTTCCTTATTTGGGCATGAACCCAAACCGCTCAATCCGAGCCATTGCACCTCCAATTGACATAATCAATTAGAGAGATATCTTCTTACCTACAGATCTAAGGCAGTTGCTAAGGGATTACCCGAGACGGTATTCGGAGGCAAGCGATTTTGGAGCCTTTTGTACTGCTAAATAATGAATATTATTTCAGTTAACCAGTTAGTTTTCCGTATTTTATTTATTTGCCATACCATAGATACATAATTTTTATAAAAAAAAAACAAAAAAAGACAAAAAGAATAAAGTAACAATGGCGAGGAGGCCTAAAGGAAACTATGTACCTTTGGTTTTGTCTTGCTCGGATTACTGACAGGGCCCTCCTCAGTTTTGTTTTCGTCCAACGTCTGTTCATCCAAGCTGTAACATCGCAGCTTTACTTCCTCTTCAACAGCTCCCTCGGGTACAGTCAAGGTCCCGTATGTTTTCCCTACGCCTCCATCTGTACGAGTTCCATCGTCGTTCACATTCACCGTATCAAAGAAAAACGAAGCTTTTGAAGAATTATCAAAAACATACTCGGATTTCCCGACAACAATTCCGTCAGAGGATAAGGTATCCGACAACAAACCGGCTCCGTTTGTTGCTCGAACGGTTGCGTAGTATTTTTTCCCGACTTCGAGAGCACCGTCCTTTACCTTAGCGCGCCAAATGGTGTTGTTGATAATCTCCTCAAAGTCTGATACGTCAACCAAATTTGGTCCAGATCCCCATGCCACTTCGTATGACGTCACTCCACTCTCTGGATCGCTTGCATAGAAATATGCAAATATGATATCAACAAACACCTAAATAGTAAAATAAATAGTGAAATTCCGTAATTTAATTGAGCTCACAACACAAAATGGACTAATTTCTTATTCAAAATAGAAATCTGGGTAGTTAAACTATCTGGATGTTAAACTATCTCTCACTATCTCTCAGTAATATGAAAACCATTCCTACAGTGCTGATTTTTTAATATGATCGTTTGTGCTAATATGTACTACTTATATATTTAAGGCCTCTTTATATGAGCCCGGTTTCCGAAATCTCGGCACATCCCTTGATCATTTAAAGGGACCTAGTCGGCCTCTGCCATTTTCGATGGCATCGAAATTATGGAGATTGTTTGGGGAAGTGAAATCTTATTGTATTGCTGTAGTTTGTTAGTGGGAGTGTTTAAATTAGCTTTAGCAAGTTTCTCAAGGGATTTCTTTCATTTTGACACGATTCGCGTAAACTATAATACTGAAATTCTCACATGTAAACAATAGCAAAATTGTGGCTGACTTGGGCCTTTTAACGAACTGCGGACGTGTTCGTGCAGGCTGGCCCGGTTTCCGAGATCTAGGTTTTTCCAAACGGGATCTCGGTAAGCGGGCTGGAAATTTTGCCACATGAAAACTTAATCCTGGTTACCGGGAGGAAAATAACACCATACATTTTCTTGATAGAACGGACATTTCCGAGATTTTACTTCTCTTTTCTTCGAACATGAAGCTCGGAATAGTTTCATTTGATAGTTAATATAAAGTCAAAGGAAATTAGAGGCTGCTTAAACAAAGAATATCGAGAAATTCTCGCCTCCGAATTTTCCAATTTTTCAAGTCGTCATAAGCAGAAACTGAAACCGGTTTCATCTCGGTAACGAAGCCAGCCCAGTTAACCGGGCTTATATGAAGAGGCCCTTGAATTCTATTTAAGTCAGTAGGGAAGAAAACGGTTTCCCTACCTGATAGTCTATGTCTGGTCCCATGACCCCATCTCTGACATATTTCACGACAGGTGGTGTGGTATCTATGGTAACGCCGTCACTGTGAGCAGCTGAACACATTCGGGCTCCATTGCAAGCAATAACTGTAACGTAATACGAATCTTCATGCTTCATGTTAAATCCATAGTGGCTTCCATTTTGTCTCATTCCTGTGCTTTCGCAGACCCGGATGTCATCTGTCATTGGTTGCCAGCCCACACACCAAAAGTACTCTATAATGTTGCTTTCATAGTCCACGAAATCAATCCACCTGGCATGGATTTCTTGCGTGTTGTTGGTGAAACTCACATCTGTGTCTTGAAAATCGCGAGTAGAACACCGGTAGTTATCTCCAGATGTTGCATTTTCGGAACAGTTCGCGTTTTGATCACTTCCAAGCCCATCATAAACCACTCCAGGGACAGGAGCTGTAGAGTCGATCACAAAGGAGGCAGATAACGAGCTCGTCGATTCGCCAGCTCGAGTAGTTTCAAGAAGCTCGACAGTGTACATGTGCTGGGAACCAGCGACGAACAATGACCCATTTGATAAATGAACGTTGATTCCATTTGTTTTGTTATTTAAATGAAAGGTTGGAACACAAGATGAGTTATCACAAATATTTGAAGAAAAGCTACTTTGAGAAGAGAAGCACGTCCTTCCTTCGCATACTGAACACGTTTCTGCAAAGCCTCCAAATGATTTTCTCCCTTGCTCACAGGGTACGCAAGATATGGGACGTACACCCTGTAAACCAGCAATTCTTGTACGAAAATGATTTAAAGGACAATATGTCGCCATAAAAACTCTTCCAGTGCTTAACCATTGATCATTGGTAGGCCAAGTAAGAACGCCGGGTATTCCGAATAAGATAGTGTTATCTTTGAAAGATACAGATGTTCGACTCCCCATGCTATCAACTCGCAGTCCACTTTCTCTTGAAATCACAGTTCCTAGATCGACACATTCACTAGTTCCATTCCTCTTGTGGAGGTCGTTAGAGTAAATTCCTTGGAAGCCAATCAATTGAACCCCTTCAGCACCGTTTAGTACTTCAATTCCCAGGGCAACAATGAACCCTTCCTCTCGGGTGTTTACATCAAAATTTCCACTCAGTTCATCAACACCTCTCCAGGCCCTGTACTCACACACTTCTAGGTAAGAATTTGATCTGATGTTAAACTGAAACACTTTAAGTAAACGTGATGTCTTTGACAATACTACAAGAGTATCTGTCACAGTAAGGTACAAAGAAAGAGGTGCCACTAGACTTGCAGACTCGGCTACACATATCTTTGTACGGTGGATCAAGTTCGGCAATGAGTATGTATAAATACAGCAGTTTTTTCCCACTCCGGAAGCTATCGCCATAATACGGTTATTCAAAGATATTGAATGTCCAAAGGTTGGATCTTTTGTTTTCTCGCCCATCGACTGAGTAAACATCCATTTCCCAGCTTTGTTTTGAAAAACTGCAACAACGCTATTGTTGGTGGTTGAATTGGTTCCAGTTATTGCAATCAGATGTCCACTGAAAGCAAATGCCTGCCCGATATCATCCGCCCACGTTTCGTCTCTAGGGCACCCTGAAACTGAAACGTTTTTGCATTTTCCAATCACGATGATGGTCTTGCCAAATACTCTTTCGCCAGGGTCGCTAGCATCACGTTCGTAGAGATGGAGTTTACCATTCAAGACAAAGCCTGTTCTGTTTTCGTGAGAATATATTTTTACTCTTGCATTAGGATCAGAGTGTCCATCGAGTATAATTGAATGACGTGCAGTCTTATTCTTCAGTGACTGTAGAACCACTTTACCTTTACATCCAATAGCTGCGATATCGTTTGGTAAAACCGCCACTGAAACGCCAAAGTCCTTAGCTGGTAAGGTTGGCTTCAAGTGAGTGTCACTTAAAGAAGATGGTCTATTAGCAGTTCGTTTGGCACAGCATGGACCCTCGGAGTCAGTGAAGCCCGGGATTATCTTCATTGTTCTGGACTGGGAAGTCTTGGTTGAGTCATTTTTCCCACTTGTTACTCTCTTCACAACAATTTTAAATTCCGCCGTCGGGCTAAACATGCTGTGACCAAGAATGAAATCTGTTCTGTTGGATGTCTGATTTGACGCATCACTGCTGACAGTGAGTTCTAACTCCGCTGGAGAAGAGATGAAGGTGGTATCGGTGTCCACTGCACTTACATTGACAGGAGGAATCCTAAGGCTTGGCCACCAACGAAGATGTTCTTTTTCAGAGGCCTTGTCACGAATGGTTAGACCGCGGATTGGCGGAGGACTTGCTTCCATTTTCAACCCATCACTGCAGCCCTCGGAGTAGATACCTCCCTCGTTCCACACCCTGACTATGCCACGATAACGTTTCCAAGGGTAAAAAGTTACACTTCGTATTGTAACATTGCGCTTCCATGACTGCACGTTCATGAAGGGCTGCTTAAAAGGTTCACCATTCCAAGACAGTTCCTTAAGAACCCGTGGAACAGAAAGGTTAGAGGATAGTTTTGTGACTGCCACCTGGATACGCAGTCGCGAAATTTCGTATAGATAACTTCCAATGGCATTCCAGCTTAATGATAAACTTTGCATAGTTGCCTTCCAGTCAATGTCTGTGGGATTGCTTGCGTTAGAGCTTGAAACATCAATTACTTCGGATAGTTTCGGCGCTACGGTAATGACAGTACATGGATCTGATATTATTCGCCTTCTTAGCTTCGCTCCATTTTCGGCATAGACAGTGGAAAAAAGTTTAATTCCTGAGGGAAGTCTGTTTACAATGGCAGCTCCTCGTGTTTTCATTTTCATCGACCTCATAGACACTACATTACATAAAGCCTTTTCTGTCCCCACACACCACTCATAATTCACCATTCCACTGTCTTGGTCTTCATATTCTTCCCAACTGGATGTTAAATATTCTTCGGAGCACAAGAGCGTGACAGAAGCGTTAGTTTGGTCGTCTTTCACGGATGCAAAATAGTTTGCTTTTGGCGAAGAATTATTTAAATTTGTATGAGACATGAAGCCATCATTCTTTAGAGTAGGTAACGTCAAATCGATGAAGACTCCTTTGCTTGTCATCTCTGATGACAATCCAATTCTATTTGTACCTCGCACGGTAGCGTAGTACGTCTTGCCATGTGAAAGGTGCAGGCCATCGAATGTATAACTGTTGTTTAATCCTGCGTCTACGAAGTTCGTGACGGTACAGTTTTGGAGAACGGAAGTAAGGCAAACTTCGTACTTTACTATGCTACTCTCGAGGTCCATAAAAGGATTCCAGCTGCAAGAAGTGAAGAATAGACATAACTGTAATTTCAATCACTGCCAGCGTTCTACATATATAACAGTCAAGAAAAAGTTAAAGCGAAATAATAATATGTAATTGTTTCGATACCCAAGTTTCGGCTTTTTACAAAGGTGAGGGTTTTCAAGATACAGCCAACCGTAGTCATAAATATTGATTTTACAATACAGCATTAAATATTTAACTACAAAGCCAACAAAAAACTACCAGAATAGTAAAATAAGCAAAAATGTCCATCTCCACGAGCTATAATAGTTTAATAATGCAACTTTTATAAGCAGAAAACCCGAGAAATGCTGAAAGACCGGGGTGCTGTGCTGTTGCACTCTCTCAAAAGAAGAAAACCTTCGATAGTTTCAAAAAGAGCTAAGCAGGTGCGCCATTTTGAGGAACGAAACAGATCCACATCAAATATTTTATGCGAGATAGCTATTTATGAGGTAAATGAATATTTAATAGCCTACACACAGTAATATCCGCACAATATCCACAAACGAAAAAACGACTTCCTTCGTATTTACTTTACACTAATATAAACAGTTTCTTACTTTACAAGCATCCTGTTGGAATCAGACTGGTAGCTAACATGCCCTGTGCGAGCACCAACCCATACTTTGCCTTCAGTCGGAGGTGTAAAGTCAACTGTAAATCCATCAGAGAATGCGTTCCCTTTGAGACCAGCGTAGTTTGTTGCCTTTACAATGAACATGTATTGCTTACCGCTCTCGAGATCTAAGCCTGTAGAAAGATAATGACGTCTACATAATTATCACTTTCAGAAGAAGAAAATTGTCTACAAAATCTCTGCGGCAGTTGAATAGAGAACTGGAAGTCTATTAATCATGTCACACCTAAAATGTAAGTCAAAGGAGCCCCAAAATCAGATTGCTGTGACTTGGTAAACCATGTTTGATAAGCTATTGCTAATGAAAGAGAGGGTTAGACATATAATTAGGCATTAGTTATCTCACCTGTGATAGTAACATTAGTAACCTGTCCCACTGCAGTGAATGGCTGAGGACATGAAGACAAATTCCTTGCATCACATAACGCGACTTCGTAAAACTCGATACCAGACTCAAAGTCAGCAAAGTCTAGCCAACGTGCACTGATATCATCTTCACCATTCAAATAATCTACATCTGACATCTTTCCATCGATAACGATGCCGGAAATTGGCGGGGTATCATCAACTGTCACTCCATTTGATGTAAGTGATGTTGTCACACCTGCGCCGTTGGTTGCCTTGACGGTGACATAGTACCGCTGACCATTCATGATCGGCTTGGTGATAACACTGCGGGCAAGAGTGCTATTATGGTCAAGACGTGTTTCAATCAAGAGATCGCAAGCACCAAAAGATAATCCTGCACACCAAGAGACTTTCACTACGTCACTTTCGTGGTCTTCAAAGAAACTCCAGTGAGCTTCAATGAGGGTTCTGCTCTGTTGAATATCAATGTCTTCGCCTTCTTTAGTTCCATCTAGTATGGCACCTCCATTAAAAGGTCCTGTTTATATAGAAAACAAGCTTTGTTAACGTAGTCTTAAGAAAACTTGACATCGTTACACTTTGTTCCGAGAAGTAAACCTATACTCTAGTACCAAGGGGCATGTGAACGTTTAAGCCATTAAGTTTGATCTCCCACAAAAATTGTATAATATACCAGTTAGAATCCTTAATTAATGTAACTCCTCTAAACCAGATCAGCTGAAAAACGATCTGCATGTACGTGAAATAGAAAAGGCGTATTGCTGTTGATGCGAAAACTCCTAATCATTTTATCCCCACAGATAAGATGTTACAAAAGTTAGCCAGATGTCACACTAATTAATTCTAATAGTTACGTATAAATTTTTACCCGTCTTGTCAACAACAATCCCGGTAGATGTTTTGACGTCACTTGTTATACCAGCTCCGTTGTCAACCTTGACAGAAACAAAGTATGTTTCACCTTGAACAAGCGGCAAATCACGGAAGGTGAAAGTGGTTGAGTTTCCCACTTCAGTAAAGTTTTTGATATTGCATTCTCCTGGCTGGGTTCCAACACAAACGTATGAAGTCCGTATTCCGCTCTCCTTGTCCCAAAATCCATACCATTGAACAGCAATAACAGAGTGTGTGAACTGTTCTTCAGCCTCACGTATTCTAAGCCTTGTGTTCTCAAGGTAGATTATTTCGCCGGGAACGGGAGGCGTTGAATCTACCATGAAGCCATCTGAGTAGAGTTCTGTGAACAGTCTAACGTTATTTTCCACCCGAATTTTCGTCACATATTTTTTTCCTTCATTGAATGGCAGGTCAGTCAGACAGATAGACGTTTGGTTTCCAACATCCGAATTTCGCAGCAAACAGTCATTAACGTCCAATTCAGAGCAGACGGAGACCTCGCTTTTGAGTACTCCACTTTCGGAATCCTCGCCATCCCAACTAACACAATAACTGTCTTTTGCAGTGAGATAGTCTACATCTTGGTCACCTAAGCCAAGCTGCAAGTCCACGACCTGAGGAAATGATCAGAAATAATACCAGAACTTAGATTACTAGAACAATGAAATAAAAGAAACGCCTCCACTTCCGAAAAAATACCAAATTCATGTCAGGAAGAGAAATAAGATAACTATTGCCTAAAAACGTTAATTTTGAGCAAAAAAATTACTTTCGTTAATAGCAAGTCTCAGAAGTCACTCTAAAAGTATCGAGGATGAAGACAGTTTCAAGATCAAAACTAGAAAATTAAAACAAAAAAAAACTCTACTAACCCTGGAAAGAAGTGGCCCAGAGTCATCAATTTTAAATCCATCCGAAGATACTCTGGTGAATACGCCTGCGTTGTTGAAGGTACTGACAGTAACAAATACTGATATTCCTCCAGGAAGTGGTGGCAGAACCTGTTGACCAGCGCTAGTGCGATCACCTACATTAGTTTCGGTAATGATATCGCAGACACCCTTTATTGTGCCAGCACACCATTTGTACCCACCTACACCGGATTCTTCATCCAGGAACGCATCCCAGTTGGCATAAATGTAGGTGCCATCTGCCTGGTAATCAATGTCCATGAGTGTCTGACCATCCCTCACCTTTCCTCCTACAGCTGGAGTATTATCAACTCTAACGCCATTAGACACTGCTGTTGTGCTGTAGCTGGATTCACTCGTTGCACGTACGGTAACAAAGTACCTTCGACTGTGACTCAAGTTAAGTCCTGCTATTGTTCCCTTAAACTTGACGCCGAGACTAACAAAGCTACTCACATCACATGTCCCAGGTTGATGACCTACGCACATCTCATAATTGGCAATTCTGCTATTAGCATCAGTAAATGGCGACCAATTAGCTGAGATTTTAGTAGTAAACCTCTGAAATTCGATATCCTTCCGTCGCCCTAATCCATCATATACAGTCCCTTCGGAAAGTTTTCCACTGTCCAGTATGAACTCTGGAGAAGTAGAATCACTGAATAAGCCAACCTTATTAAATGCGCGGACAATTACGATATAGGATACGCCATAGCTAATACCGAGAACGCTGATATTTGTTGTAGTCTTCAGACCAACGTTCACGTACGGACTAGTGCACTTCTCTTTCGCGCTTGCTTGACATATGGTCCATTGAAAATGGCTTAGGCCACTCTCGCTATCTGCAAATCCACTCCAATTAGCTGTTATTAAACCCCCCTGTTTAAAATATGTGGTTCCTATGGCTTTTCCAACAGCCACATTTCCAACAGAAGGTGGGGTGTTATCGACAAAAAGTGGTGGAGTAACGGCCGTTGTTGTCAACCCAGCGCCGTTAGTGGCAACTAATATTACAAACACGACGGTACCAGAGGAAAGTGGCTGAGACAAGAAGCGCTTCATGGAAATATCTTCCGGATGTATTGAAGTCAAGGAGATTATATCACAGGAGTTGTTCTGAGTTCCTGCGCACCATTCAACAGACGATATGCCACTTTCCCTGTCATAGGGCTTAACCCAATAGAACGCCAAGTATCCACCATTATTTTGGATCTTCAAGAGAGAGAGGTCGTCTTCTTCCCCTTCAAGACCATGGTGAATCCCTCCTAGTACTGGTGGTGACGTGTCAACGGTGATACCATCAGAGTAGATTGCTCTTGTTAGACCAGCGCCATTAGTTGCCATGACCGTAACGAAATACTGCAGCCCGTCTTGAGGAGCAATCAAGTGATGAAGGCTTGTGCGGAGCCCAGAAGAAGACATGCCTTTTACGTCACAGTTACCTACAAAAATGACAACGTGATACAAATCAGCTTTGAGGAAGGAGACCTAATGTATTTGAACTCTTTGAATAAGGCACAAAACGTACGCATATGCATCAGTACATTGAACGTATTTAATAGTTTGTCCAACTAAAGACTGGCATGTCTGGTGCAAAAAAAACAGAACACATGCTTACCCTGTGATGTTCCAACGCAACATTGATATTCTACAACATCACTTTCAGGGTCTTGAATTCTACTCCAGTGGGCAAATATAATTCCTCCATCTCTTTGATAATCACTGTCAATAAACACCTCAGTCATCGACACAGTGCGATTACCATCCACAATTTCACCAGATTCGGGAGGCGTCCAGTCTACCACTACTTGCTGTGAAGTTAAAACGGTTTCCAAACCGAGCATATTGACTCCAGTAACCGTCACGTAGAACACTAAGCCCTCGTAAAGCGTTAAGTTTACTTTATCTAAATCAAGAGAGCGGCTAAGACCGTCAATACGATGACTACCTAATATGTCACTTTGAAAAGGAACACTGCCAACGCCAACGAGAAAGTAGCTTATTCCACTCTCAGGATCGTCAATTGACCAGGTAACTACAGGAGCAGAAGGCGATGTTAAAAATAAAGTCTCTCTTCCCGATGATGGCAAAATCTGCATTGATTTTGCAATTGGAGGGGTTCTATCGATTATGACACCATCCGAAGACGACATCACAGTATCACCCCTTGAGTTTTCAGCCTTCACTGTAACGTAATATTTTTTGCCGTGCGAAAGTGTTAGGTTGTGGAATCGACTAGCTTGTGTTTTTAGATGATGTACTTCCATAAATGGCCATGCACACGAATCTGATCCAGACTGATTGAGAGGCAGGTCTCTGATGCACCAATCATACCTTGAGATACCAAATACTGGGTCCTTGAAACCACGCCAGTGTGCCCAAATTGCTCTGTCATCAAGCTGGAAATCAATGTCATTTCCTGAGGTAATGGGGCCGTCGCTTACTAAACCAGGAGATAGTTTTCCCAATACAACTAGCATTCCTTGGGAACAAACTGTTCGGTGGAGTCCAACACCATTCGTAATCCGAACAGCAACGATGTATGTTTCATTTCCCACAAGGGTTTGATTTGTTATGATGACTCCGCCAATAGAGTCATCAACACCGACATCAGTGTACAAATCACCGCCATATTGTTTGATAGTCTGGCAATCTGTTCCAATGGCCCAGCTGATCATTTTGATTCCACTTTCAGGATCAGAAAATCCTGTCCAAGCTACCACAAATGACGAATTGGCCACCATGTTTTTGGTTTGATCATAATTAAGCGGGAAGGCATAATGAGCGGCTACAGATCCAGGTTTTGGTGCTGTCCGATCAATGATAATAGCGCCTGATGAGGATTTGCTCGATAAGCCACCATTATTAACAGCTAATACATTCAAAAAGCAAGTACGTCCCTGCTGAAACGAAACACTCGATACTGAAATATTCGTTAACGACGGTGAAACTTCAGTAAAGTTCTTGATTTCATTTGTTTCTGGTGTTGTTCCAAGTCCCCAGGATACAGACTTCAGGCCACTCCCTTTATCAGTTACTGACCATTCAGCTCTTAAAAACTCATTTAATGGATGAAATGATACGTTTAGATTGGTCACTACAGGAGGCGTACTGTCAATTGTAACACCATTCGTCCAGCTTATCGTTTTCAAACCAACAATATTGACTACCTCAATACCATTTGCGTAAGTGTGTCCCTCCTCAAACGTCTTTAGCATTTGACCTCCCCCTGTAATTATTGAGGTTCCCGATGAATTAACACGTGTTTTCATGGTGTAAAATGGAATAGCGTAGTCGTTTGTTTGCACATCTCTTACTGAAAATCGATAACGAACTATTGGTGATTCATTGTCATGGCACACCCAAGATATAGCAAGTCTTTTTGAGCTAGGAGCATATGTAATGTCTTCTTTATAGTCGCCTTCGCCATCCCAGACCTGGGAGCATATTGGAGGAGTGGTGTCAACAACAAATCCATCTGATTGTTTGGTAGCTTCCAAACCAGCGCCATTAAGGGCTGTTACGTTGACATAATATGTTTTTCCGCTTGCAAGATCCTTTGGAAATTCTAAAATTGACCTGGTAACTTTCCCACTTATATTGAAGGAACCATATGCATCCAGTGAGTGATTGTAAGGTCCTGTTCCCCATGCTTTAACTCTGTACGCCTGAATGCCGCTTTCAGTGTCAGTGAACTTAAAATGAACTGTTAAAGTCCTGTTTGAATCTTGGTAGTCACCATCTCGTACGTAAACTGGATTAGGTGGTGTATTGTCGTAAACGATCCCATCTGAGAAGGAGACAGCTGTGAGGCCAACAGTGTTTCTGCATCTAACACAAGCAAAGTAGCGAAAACCCAATTGAAGATTGTGATTAGCTACGAAAGATGTTTGGGATACAGGTAGATCCGTGAAATTCATTACGTCTGCTTCACCTGGCTGCAGACCAAAAGCAATCTCGATGGCTGAAAGACCTGACTCAGGATCCTCGCATCTCCACGTTGCTTTCAACACCTGCTGAGATGTGTAGCTGAACTGGTTACTAGAATCGTCACCATTACGAACTTTTTGTGAGAAAATTGGAGGAGTGAAATCTACTCTCACGCCATCTGATGAAGACATCGAGCTAGGCATTCCGAGTGTATTGTAGGCAACCACAGTTGCATAATAGCGTTTACCAATCATTAGCTCTGGCACTTTCAATTTTGAACTCGTTGCCGTGTTTACCATTCCCACGTTTGTAAATCCTTGCATGTCTTGGCCACCTGGGAAAGACCCGAATGCCAGTTGATATGATACAATGGTTGTTTCGGTCTCTGTAAAGTTACCCCATGAAGCTCTTAGAACTGAGTTCTCCATTTGCACGTCTTTGTCCTGCCCTGGTCTTCCATCAGTAACATAACCTGGAAAAGGAGGACTTGTGTCTATCAAAACACCATTGGACTGAAAGAATTCAGAATTCCCAGCTTTGTCCTCCAACTTTAGACATGCGTAGTATTTCTGTCCTGATATCAAGGCTAACCCGGATAAAACATGAAAATTTGTTTTTAACGATACAATTTCCTCCTTTTTAACATCACAGACGGTTGAATTAGATGTACTGGACAATCCGAGATAGGCATTCTTGATTCCTGAGAAATCCGTAAAACCGTACCAGTGCGCACGATAGAGAGAACCAAAGCTCTGAAATTCAGCATCTTGTAAGCCCCATCCATCCAATACCACTCCATTTTGAGGTGCTTCAAAATCAGATAGGAGAGGAGGAGAAGATTTAATCGTGAAGAGGCCCGCACTGTTTATAGCTAACATGGTGATGAAATAACGCTGGTTATTTTTTATAAATGTTGGTTTGAGTGATGTCCAGTTCCCATGCAATGGTGATTTCGGGACACTTAATGAGAATGGCTGAAGTTTAATAATGTCATCCGCGCCAGAATAACTTCCAACACCGATTTTGTAAGCTTTTATTTTTGAAAAATCGTCTTCGATCACAAAGTAAGACCGAAACGTTAATTCAGAATTATTAACATATGTCAGCTTTTCGCCAAAATGACCGTGCTGCAAGCGTGTTATTAGCGGAGGACTGCTGTCAACAATAAACGTGTTTGATATACCTCGGGCAGTTACCCCTGCTTTGTCAGTGGCTTCGATAGCCACTGAGTAGATCCCATCTTCAAAATTAACGTTACGGCCAGTGTATCTTTGGCGTCCAGCCAACTTGAAAGGCGCGAGGGCCTCACCAGTACTCTGGGACACTACAGAAATACCAAACATATCAATTCCACTATGAAGATCATAGAAGCTTTCATTGTTACATTGGCTGCTGTTAAGAAGCCCCGAGACTGTCTTCTCATCTGCCAAACACCAATTCCATCGGGCCCATACTGACTTAGTCATCCACTGATACAATACTGGAGGACCTTTCAATCCAGTAATAACCTTTCCAGAATGCGGAGGGACAAAGTCTACAATGGCACCATTACTACTTGCGTTGACACACATTTCCACTCTGTTACAACCAACCACAGTCACGAAGTAGCGCTGACCGCTTTGGAGGAGCATTCCTGTTATTGTTACATTAGTCCGTGATCCCACTGAAATGAACGATTTGATATCAATTAGTCCAGGTTTACTACCAAGCCCAACACGATATTCTGCCATCCCACTTTCTGGGTCGACGAACGCTTGGTTCCAATGTGCACTAAAAGTAAAGCGTTCTGTAGTGAAGTTCTTGTCCTTGCCTCCTTCACCATCGTTGATGTACAGCGGAGCAACCAACGGCGGTGACGTGTCAATTAAAATGCCATCTGAAGAGATAGTTTTCTTTAGACCCGCTCCATTTAACACCTTTATGGAAACGTGGTAACGAACTTTTGCAAGTATCGTTATGTTTCGAAATTTAACATACGAGAGAGCATCCGTTGTAGTTTGAGGCATTTCCTTGAATGCTTTAATGTCATCACCCCCAGGGTACGTTCCGACACCAGCAAGCTGTGAGACAATTTCGCTTTCACGATCGAAGCATTTCCACTTGGCTTGAATGCTGTTTAACTCTTTCACAAAATCTACGTCCGATGTATCCGACTCACCAGTTACGTCAATTACTTGTCCTTCGCAATTCGGTGGTGTATTATCAGGAATAAATCCATTTGTCTCGATGACGGCTTGAAGCCCAGCTGCATTAGTTCCACGTAGAACAAGCCTGTAGGGAAACCCTGCTTCAAGAGAAAGACCGTCCATGAGGGGTTTCTTTTGGGTAAGAGGTATACTGACAAAAGTCGTGACATCTTCTCCCGTTATGTTTGTCACAATCTTCCATTCATACCTGAGGATAGGACTCTCCGGATCCATTAAAGATTCAAACTTTCCTCGTACACGTCTTATTGATGAAAAGAACTTAGTGTCAATATCACCAGCACCATCTTGAAAATATGTTGGTATAGGCTGAGTTGTGTCAATTAAGATACCGTCACTGCACGTAACTGCCTCAAGTCCAAACGTATCCAAAGCATATAAGCGGCTGAAGTAAATTTGTCCATGTTGAAGTTTCAAGCCGGATACTTGAATAGATTTAGAATCTCCAAGCGATGTCAAAGGAACCACGTTTACTTCTGATTCATCCAATGTGCATCTTGGGTCTGACGAAACTCCCCATTTGAGGTTGGCAATCTCATTGATGTTGCTTTTAAATGCAAAGTTCATTCCCAAGGAATGAGTATTGCACTGATAGTCAGTGTCTTTTCCTTTCTGTACGCCATCATAAACATAAAGAATCTGTGGTCCTCTTCGTCTTGCTTGGAACAAAGGGCAATAAGCTAAGGGACTATCCATTCCTCCGTCGTTTATGGCCATGACGCTCACAAATACATCTCTACCATGCATGATTGGCAGGTGTTTGACAATTGTGCTAAGCGATGTACCCACCCATGAAGAATAGTCATCACCAGAACCTTTAATAGATCCTATCCTCACTTGGTAAGCAAAAATTCTTGTATCCTCCATGAAGCTATTCCACTGAACAAAGTATCTGGTGTCCGCAACTTGCCGCGCTGCACAGATTCCCGCTACTGGAGGAGTTGTGTCTCCCTTTTCCTTACAAGTGGTAAAAAGAGTACTATATAGCTGCCGCGCATTCCATCCCCATTCCCAAATTATATTCTTTTCGCCCCATTTGAAGCCTATGTCACATCCAAAAGCCCAAAACCTGGCATACGGAACGCGGAATCTATACCACAAATAAACTCTGATGCTGAGAGGGGTCATTTCAATTGTTAGCTGCATACATGTTTTTAATGGCCACCTGCCAAATTTTATTCGTAACTCTGGAACAAGAAAGGTTTCAAGCAGTCTGGCTTCTGCTGTAACTCCACCTTGCAAAAACACAATATCTGCATATGCCTCAGCTTTTACGGAAATCCAGGCTCCTGGTATAAGACCCACACTAAAGATTCTGTTTTCTAGGCAAAGGCTTGCCGAGACACCTATACTATAATAACCAGCAGCTCCAGCAACAAAAATAACAGGAATTGGACCAACCATTATAAGAATACGATATTTATAGAATTGTACAGAATCCTGTAACAATGTCTCTCTGTGAGAAATTCCACATGAGCCTTGGTCTGCAGCATTTCGTCGCAACCTTTTACTAATTTCATGAATCTCTTCAAGTTTGTTATGGTAGACATCTGTTTCAAGGAGTTCTTCTAAGATACTGCGTTTGCGTTTTGATCCACAGATCATTTTTCCCATTGGAAAGAGTCTTCGCGGTCTCAAAACGTAGTTGTAATTTACCCTTAAGTACATACAGTTCTCGCTTATTCCAAAGGTACTTTTTAGGATTGGCAGTCTAATTTTAAAGTACCTGTCTTCTATATCACCGCCGACGAGTTCTACGTTTTCCTTTTCGGCAAACGTACCACTCGAGAAAGCCAGTGCAATAACTTCATCAAAGTCATCAACTTTAGAGACAGATTCTAAGCCAGAGGGAGTTCGAACCACTCTTGCTAATGTACGTTCGCCTGTTTCGTCGCCAGAATTCAAGTCATGAAATTCGAGCCTACATTGAAAACCAGCAATCATTGCACACCTTGAGATACACGCATACTCGTTACCAAATTGTCTTACAATGGCCATCCCCCGAGCTTTCGTTCCAATGTAAATGACCCTGTCAGGAGCCAGCCCGACCTTCGTCAGACCACCGTTTGATGACAGCTTATAACCGTACGCTTTTCCCTTATTTCCGTCTGCTACCCACAGGAAATTACTTTGTTTATCATAAGATACAGACCCAGCCGTTCCCTCGACAGATACGGTTTTGAAGATATCCACTTGTGAAGGTTGCTGTTTAGAAAACGTTGACGTGAGGTCAGATTTTCTTACCGAAAGTATTTCATTCCTATTGCTATCGCTGATCCAGATATAATCTCTAGCTATGGCAACACCACCAATTTGTATAGACAAAACATTTCCTTGACTCGTTAACTGAACAATTTTTTTGACACCTCTTCCAAATTCAGTGACAACAAGAAGTGATGCTTTTTCTTCATTACTTGCCACGCCATACATTCCAAGAATCATTTTGTCATCGGAGAGTTGAGCAATTCCTTTCACTATGTAATCATCGAAAAGACCCGGTGTCAACCAGCGTCCACTCTTTTGCATTGACGATAGGTCATCGAGATGCGGGAACTTCCAAGTGAAAATATCGGATAAGTATTGTGGTGACGATCGTCTTATAGATCTCAAACAGACTTCCTCAGAACAATAATGTATATCCTGCCAACGTTTGTAATCAGTAGTTAAAGTCGCTCAATGGCAGACCTAGCCATCTGATTGGTCGAGACAGCACACGTGACGCGTCTCGACCAATCAGAAAGCGTCTCACAAAATTACCCATGAGACGAACTTTTTTAGCGGTCGTAGTCTTAAGATGGCGTCACCCATGCGTGTAAAACTGCGCCCCAGACCTCTACGGAGGTTCTGGACCCGGCTAATCGATAAAAATCGATAATGGGATTACGTCATGGCTTTCCGGTCCCCCGCTCCTGAAGGGAGCGTATTATTTTCCAGTCCTTTCGCTAGATGGGGCACTTCTCTTTGGAGTTAAAAATGAGGAGGAGAAACACAGATTGATTTTTTAGTGGATTTGAAATGGACAATCATGAATAGACTGCTTAAACCTCGCTGATGAAGGATTCATCTATCCTTTTACGGCCTTGAAGACATGATGTCATGGCGCTTACAAACATGTTTTGAATTCGAATCACGGACCTGTACACCAAGTTAATTAGGCTTTTCAAGACTTTTGAACACAAAATGGTAATGTACAATGTTGCTTCGAATTTGTATGGAAGTTTTAGAAAGATCGGTAAAGCCACTGAATTATGAATTGAATGCAAAAGCCGTCTGCTAAAATTTGAACTTTCCACTTTTAGCATGAAGCCGAGTGAAGTGTGAATAAACTAATTACGCATGCAGAATTGCACGGCTTTGAAATTTTCTATATTTTGATATTTTGAGTACATTTCGTGGGTTCATCTTCAATGACATTTAATTTGAAGCAAAGTTTATTTGAAGTTTCTATCATATTTCAATCTTTTGTTCAAAATTTTAGCCTTTTTGGAGCGAACAGATTTGGCACTTGCACGCACATGTTTATCTGATTGAGACGTCCCGCCGCTTTCATTTATTTAAGCGCTTTCAGTGTCGCCGGAACTATTTACAAATTGAACGCAACGATATATGAGCGAGTGCTACATAGAATAAATAAAAATAAATAATTAAAATAGAATAAAATCACACAGAGATTTTTTCAAAAATTGTTTTAATTACAATTCTAATATCATACATGGCATTTCTAAAGTTTACAAAACGTGACAATCGCTTGCAAAATAAAAGTCCAATTCTCCTATCATACATGGTATTTCTAAACGCGACAATGCAAAATAAAAGTCTTCACAAATTTTATAGGAGCGTGTGCTACATCAACAAATCACAGATGTTGTTTTGTTTACAAAATAAAAGTCTTCACAAATTTTATACGTTTGAGTGCTTTTTCAAGATTCTCACCTAGAAACACGGTTGTAAAGTTCCACTCCTCGATATCGTAATACTCTCCATAAATGGAACCGCAACAAGTCAAGAAAACGCGACCACCCCACTTGGTTACTATGTCGCCCCATTTGATTTCTTTCACGAACTTCTCATGATCAGCGTTGTGCACTCTGTGAATAGGTTGTGTACACGTGGGAGGTTCCTGGCCACATACTACACAGCATTAAGGTAAATTTCCACAAGACATGACTGACAAAAGAAAACAAAAATAAAAAAAAAAAATAGTAACGCAATAAAATGTAGATCAACGGTCCATAAAATGTTCAATAAAATGTAGATCAACGGTCCATAAAATGTTCAATAAAATGTAGATCAACGGTCCATAAAATGTTCAATAAAATGTAGATCAATGATTCAATGCATCAAATGCCTCTGCCCACACGAGTAAGTCATTCCAAAGCGAGAGCACTTCAGGGTCATCGACGCCCGCGTCCCATGATAGACGACTTATTCTATCCAGCAAGACTGCTCCATCTTGAATAAGATCAAACATGTCCTGATAATGGTCACCTTCACAATTCTCTTTATCTGCGTCTAACTTCCATTCCATCAATGTTGTCGCTTCGTTGTAAGTTTCCCATAAAAGTTCTTTCTCATACGCCATACTTACTTTTTCAGACTCAGCTTCAAGGGGTAACAGAGGTGTGGAATGAAAAGCCTTATATAAAATCAAAACAGGTCACGTGATACCAAGGGTATGGGGGATTGGGGGGGTATCCCCCCTATGAAAGGTTCAACACACTATACAAGGAACTCACTTGTTTAAGAACATTTTTTTTTTTTAATTGCAAACGATGTAAATATTTTTCGAACTACAACAATTGTCAATAAAAGACTTTATTACAACTTGAGTTTTTTCTTGGCTTGCATGATACGTCTCACGATGCGTACTGTCATGGTTTTCTTGCCGGGTAACTTGTTGATCGCACTTATCATCATAGCATCCGCTACCCACTTGTCTTGTAGGTTCTTGGCACGAGAATAATCGATGTCGTGGGTTCTTGCAATCCGATCCAGACGATTGATGCCCTTGTCGCCTCGTTTTACTGCATTGCATTTGTACCGTCATCTGCTATTAACCTGGGGTCACCTCCATGCTCTAGAAGTGTCTAGTTTATGAAAAAAGAATACATTCCCAGTCAGGTTAATTGCTCAATCAAATTTTCAGAACTCCAATACTACAAGAACATGTTTGGCAAACAGTAATGGGAAATAGCTATTTAGAATTAGTGAAACCAGAGCACAACCACAACACAACCAGAACACTTTCAAACACATTCTACGTTGGGTATTTTATACACCTTCATGAAAATTAATGGCAGTTGACGTGTCTGTTGCATATAATAAAAACAAAATAATGCATAATGCCTCACCCAAATACGTCACCAGATTCACAAGGATTTCCTGAATTAAGAACAGATGAAGGATAATTTTTAAGTTGTTGAATGATGCCGGCCTCCTATGCAAGATGTAGAGTCTAATATTCTCTGTAGACTAAATGCTATCACTGATATCTTATCAAAAAAAGATTTGATATCACTGGTTAGGAGGTTGTTAAAGGAGGTGTAAATTTAAAACTAAGTATTACCTGCCACAGTCAGCTCAGCAAGTGAAGACATACTTGACAGTGGAAACTGCAACATAACACAATGTTGATTCAAGTATTATCTAATGCAGAGTCAATTAGTTGTTATTCTGAGTGCGAAAGGCTTTTCAAGGACGGTTTCCGGTTTTGTTAAAGTGTTCAGCATTTTCTTCTTGCAGCTTCACTGCCGCTGGTGCAGTTGCAGAGGTAAATACTGCAGAAAAAGTCTCCGTCACCCAGGGTATAAAGTTGGCAACAGTTTATTATGAAATGTAATTCAAGATGAAAATTTAATACTGAGCAGTTAGAGAAAATCGCCATACTCTCCTCGTAAAGAGGGTGGGGCTCTGAAGGGCCAAAATATTTGAAGACATTTATGAAGGGGTGGGGGTGTAATAGCAAAATTCCCTTCTGTGGGAGAGGGGAGGTATGGATTCTTTATGAAACTAAATAATCACCATTTCTTCCACTGCTACTATGGCATTGTTTGACAAATCCAAGATTTCCAGCAAAGGAAACTGGCTGGCAAAGGACTGCAACACAAAATAAAAAAAAAAAAACATAATGACGCAAGGAACAAAGATCCAAATCATTGCAGAGAATAACTTTTCTTACCAAAGCAAGAGAGAAATAGAAGATATCTTTTTTTTAGTGCGCTTACAGACAGAAAAAAGGTGGTCTGGATTAGCACAGGAAAAGCCCCAATAGGGGCTAAGGGTAATACTAATGGGCTAAGGGTAATACTAATGTAATGGTAATGTATAAGGTATCATATAAGGCAGCTGTACATTTGATTGATTAACACGTGGTTGCAAGTTGTTCAATGGACATCCTAAGCATGCATGACATGCACGGTGGAGAAAGAGAGGGAAGAGGTGGGCTGGAGCTCATGGCAACAAGTCTGGATGGCAGCGGCCAATCAGGAACAGTGGAAATCCTCTGTTAAGGCCCCAAGTGCCACAAGGCACAAGGAGGATAGGTGAAGGTGAAGGTATGCTGTTCAACTGACCAAAAAGGAACCAAGAACTTTAATTTATTGACTGACAGTTGAAAAAGAAAAATTGAATTTTAGTCAAATAGGCAAAACATACCCTTATTCCTGATATTCTGTTAGTTGACAGATAGAGCTCTTGAAGACACCTGTTGAATCATTTTTAAATCTCATCTCACTTTATGCTTACTTGACTGTGCACTAAATATGCTTAGTGGTTCTTACAACTTAGAACTGTTTGACTTTCCTAAGGACTCCATTGTAGAAATTTCATTATGTTCTGCTCTTAAAATCTATTTTCAGACACATAAGGTAACATGTAAGCACATCACATAAGGAAAAAAGATATAGAATTTATGTATGCTACATGACTTGTATGTTTAAAAACATTGTGGTGCATAAGAAGGGAGAGTGAAAATTGAATAACTATTCTCTAAAGTACCGTAATTGTTTTTTTTTTTCTGATACTTACAGTTAAGCCAGAGAGACTCCTCAATCCAGATAAGTCGGAGACTTGATTTCTTGAAATATCAAGTTCCTGAATCTAAATGAAAATATTGACAACAAAGCTTCATAAAGAGAACTTACAACATTTAACATTTCAAAAAATTGCCAACTACAGGGTGCAAAATAATAAAGACAATACCTTTTTGCATCTTCTTAAGTCAGGTATTTTGCTGATTTTGTTATTCGACAGATCAAGCTCCTCAACAGCAGGGAGGGCATTCAAGGCCTGTAACCACCAGATAATAATGTCAGAATCTTTCTACAGAGTTCTCCTAAATATTGGTCTGGGAAATCAATATTGTAGAGCACAATGTGTTTTTCCTTCAAAATATTCCAGGGATAGCCTTAAATAATCTGAGTGCATGACAGTGCAGTGGTGGACAATTGTTAAAAAAAAACCTACAAGAAGGCTTTTCCTGGATTGCACCGTACATGTAAGTGTTTTTATTTGCCACTTACCTATGAAATATGTTAGATGACAAAAGTCACATGCATATGGAACTCATACAAGATTGCAAATAAAGGCATTTGTCTACTCCTTGGGAGAAACTACATGTATTCCTCCATGATGTATGGGTTGGCAAACAAAAATTACCAGGTACATGTACATGTAGGTCTTTTAGAGATAAGTACAATCATGTAATACTGTGTTGTGGAGTTTTACAGTGAAGACAGAGATATAAAGTTTGTCAACTTACAGAAATATCTGTGATGATATTGCAGCTAATGTCGAGTACAGTTATCTGTGAACAGCAGCCAATTGCCCTGTGTTCAATCTTGGACAGATGGTTATTATCAAGTCTTAAAACTTTGAGCTTTCTCACATGCTGTTGACCTTTACCTGGGAAAAACAAACACGAGAATACTGCATTAAAAATTTGTCTGATTCATTGTTAGCTGGTATGGTTTGAGCATACAAAAATCAGAAGTTCTGCTATAAAAGTCTCTACTTTCGAGTTGAAACCTAAATGGTTGCTTACCGGTACCAGTATTTATTTAATGGAGTTCATTTGATAATTTTTTGATTTGAGTAGAAACAGATCTTTATTAGACAGTACAAAGTTGTAAGAAAAGCTGTCAAAAACAAACTAAACCCTCAAATTCTCAAATATTGCAACCAACTTTGAATTTCTTGCTTAAGTATCAATACATAATTGAAGTTGAGAATAAAGAAAATTACAATGTATCTCATGGGATATTGTCTTGACGTATCACCAAATTACATGCTTTTCAGTAAGGAGACCTTACTCAGGCGTTTCAATAAAGTTTGAAGTAGGCAGTCGGTCTGAGTAGAGTAACAGACTGTTTGTTTTAATCTTTCCTTAATTTTTTCAAAATGAAGGAAAAAAGTAGCCGATGTTTATAAGCAAAGTGGAGTGAAGTAGCCAACTCTTTTCGTCGCCTGTCAGTGCTTACTAATTAGAAATAATATCATTAGCTTGCCCTGGCAAGAGGGTTCAGTTACCGATCATTCACATTTCTGCTTAAACATGAAGCTTACCTATGCATTTTATTTTATTGTACTGTAGAAGAAGATTACTGAGCTCTTTACAGCTATTGACAGAAAACATAACAAGAAAAAAACATTTATGTGTCATAACACTCCATGTAACATGCTGTCTTGACAACAGAGTATGCATAGTGCCAAAAAATAATCTGATTATAAGGTCAGAACCCCTGGTATTTAAGCCTAATGCCCTCACAGAACTGCAAATAAAAACAGTTGTTATAATGTACTATGAAAGTGATGTGCAAAATAATACAATAATTTACAAAAGTGTTGCAACACTTGTTTCAGAGTGAAAAAGATATAGATTATTTTTTTGTTACAATGTTGAGTTACAGAACTGGAGATATCACGGTATTACTATTTTTTTGGGTAGTTAATTTTCCAAGTTTTGTTTGGTAATAATATATCATTCAGGGAGTTTAGAAAGGAATTAAGCATTTTGTTGCTTCTGTGGCCTGGCTGTCATCAAGAGAATATCATATTCTCTTGCTGTTGTCAACTTTTGTCAAGGGCAGTTTGTAAGTTCTTTCTCAAGTACTAACTGCCTCAAACAGAAATTACATATAATAATTCTACATTACAGGACTGGCTCACCGATCTAAACCGCTGATTTCTGTAATCTCATTTGCGTAAAGTTTCAGTTCTCGAAGATCCTAAAGCACAAGAAAAAATATTTTTCTTTTAAAAGTACTGGTATGTAATAACAGACTTTTCAGTGTAATCACAAAATGTTTTCATTAATTATTAACAAGACAGACAGATGAACTCACACCAACAGATACATGTAGCCTGCGTAGCAAGAAGCATTAGGTAAGCCATGAAAGGCCAGACATTACTAATCAAACCAAACTGAATGTTCACTCAATCAAATTGAGTTTGTTTGGGTTCGGTAATCAAACACAGGCAAACCCTCACAAAAATGAGCAGTCATATGCAATTGAACCTTTGATTGACTTTGATTAGTTTAATTGATTTCAATTAAGGTATTAAGTGTAAATTGTAGATTTGTAGACTATGATTGAGTTGAATTGGGTTTGATTATTTCAAAAATCGAACCCGACCACTCTTTCACAAATTAAAAGTTTGGTTTGATTGTGTTTGATTATTGAACTAATCAAACCCAATAATTTGACTCAGTTTAGTCTGATTAAGACTGATTACCAAACAGTTTGATACGCAATATGTACCGGGGTATTATATAAGAACCTGGGGGTAAACTGTGGATTCAGAAAAGTTCTGTTTAATAGCGCACTGAAGGCGATCTCTCTCTGAGTAGCTGCTTGTTACCAGGTGGCCAAAACCCTTTGGTGTAGTCCTTGGTAGACAGATGAACAGTGTGAACTCAGTTAATTTCCTGCAAACATAACTACAATGCATTTTGTGCAGACAAGAAGCAAATTAACAACAATTTGGTATCAAACAGTCATGCTTCAAGCAACAACCTCTTACAGCCAGATTTATTTTACTTACACAATTCTTCTCCAAATCACTAGGTGACACATGCTTGATTTTATTGCATCCCAGATCAAGAATTTTCAGTTTTGGAAACTGAATAAGAGAATAAAGGAGACAAAAATAATCTAAGGTATTTTTGCTTCACGATGTGGAAAAATAGACTGCTCGTGCTCTGTCCATGGTTAGAAAAAGAGACAAAACTGCAGCCTAACAATATGCAATGCAATACAGCTGTGACAGTGGTGTATCCATACCTTGAACTAAAGTGGGGACCCGTTTTCACCTGCTGGCTGTGAAAAATAAGTCCTCTACCAAAACTAAGTAGGGAGGGGAAGCTCCCTTAGCTACATATTTGTACATCTGCCACTGAGTCAGACATACATGTATAGATTGCAACGCTGGGAAGTGGTAGTTACAGATATACCAAAATATTCTCATAAGTGTATTCTTACAAGTAAGGAGAATTTATATTTCGAACATGACATGGACTACTCTAACCTCTTTTAGGTTTGGAACTTGTTCCAGGGCTTGTCCATTGAGGTTGATCTCAAAAACTCGTCCACAATCACCTTCTTGACATCTTTCAAGCTGGGTGTACATGAAGAATGAAACAGCTATGAAATTATTCTTTGCAAAGCTGCCATGTCTTTAGCTACATGTGTACATGTAGCAAAATGTTAAATTAGATTCAAGCCAGTGCATGCACAAGATTAATTTACTTACAATCTCCTGTACGCTTAATTTCCCTGACTCCCTCTCACTCGTTGAAGACTGGATTCGTTTTTCTTCTGGCTTTTTCTTACCAGGTTTTTTCATAGTAGACGATGCAGATTTTGATTTCAATTTTTCAGCTGTCCTATTCTCAGAAAAATGTTGCTTCTGCGATCTCGACGTAGACAACATCAAGAATTTCCAATGAGGCGGGATTTTTCCGTGCTTTTCAGTTTCGTCTATTTTTCAGAGATAGAGAAAATTATTAAACCATTTTTTGACGAGACCGGTGGAATATTTCCCTCCACTATCCGACGCCATCTTGGATAAATAAATCCCACAACTCTTGGAGAATCTTAATTATTCCCATGCTGCATTGCAAATGGTGTCATTTTTAGCGCCTCGATTCGAAAGATGGGGGCGACGTAACTTCATTGAGGGTAAAATTATAATGCTGTTTTTGCAGATGGGTTCTTCTCAGGTAGACTTTACAAGTTGGCCATAGCTTACTAGTAAAAAGGTGGAAGCTCACATGTTGCAAGTTATGGCAATAAGTCTTGTGTTCGTTGTAAACTCCCGTTTCTGTGAGTGCTATAAAACACCACGGCAGTGAACTTCTTGTTTTGTTTGGGAGTTTGAGAAGGCTTTGGCGGAGAGGACTTAGTAAACATGCGACCATCACGTATCTTGAATGTTGCTGAGAAAAATGATGCCGCAAAGGAACTGTCAAAAATTATGTCTCGAGGGCAATGTTTGCCGGTAGGTAGCTTTGTAGGGTCTGGTTAAACTAGGAACGCTCTTGCTGAGTCAAATAGAGGCTTGGTAGCAAGGTTTTCTT
>OX393563.1:16288686-16325912 GCA_947652115.1 Blastomussa wellsi | reverse complement strand
CCATGCTTCTCAGAATGCACGAGACTCCATCTACCCAGAATGCAACGCGTTGAAGAAAAGGGCGCCAAGAAAAGGGCGCGCGCGTAATTTGAGTTGGTCCGTACCGTATATATTACATTCCGCATAATTATATTACGTTCCGCATAATTATGCCATTCCGCAGGTCATGCCACATGCCATGCCACAAATCCATTCCGCCTTTTACCCTCACCGGTTTTCTCGCGCTTTCATCGTCAAGTATTTCGAATTTTGATTGGTTTACTTGATTGTCTGCGTACTTTGCGGTTCGCCAGATTGAATACTTTGGTTTCACGAAACTCAATTAAAAATCGCTCTAATTTTAAGCCTGATTGGGTCGTTTCGTCTACGTATCTCGTGTCTTATCTCTTCTTTTTCTGAGTTAGTGAACAGAAGAACAGTTTTAGGACGAATGATTTGTCTCCCTCTGCCTTTTGCGATCGGTGCAAGCTAAATAATTTCTCAAAAAGTAAGCCAAACGCGCATAATCAGATGTTTTTACCAGAGCGCTTAGAGTTGAAGCTGCACTGGTTCTTACCTCTGCGGAACATTCTGACGTTGTTTCATTCCTTTGGACTTCAAGCCATCCTCGTCTGGGCCCGGTGGTTCAGCATCGGAACTATTTGCAGTACAATCGGCGCCTACACCGTACAGAGGGTTAAACAAGCCATTGTCTGTTGTAGCTTTGAAGGAGGAGAAGGACGTCTCCATTTCATCGTCACTGGTGGCTGGAGTAGATTCCGTTTGAGGACTGAGATGATACTTGTCTTTTGACGACATCCTGAGCAGGCCTAGAAATGACACATTGATACATTCTATTCAAAGGAATGTCTTCTGTTTGTACTCCGTAACTATCCGTACTCCTTGATGATAAATAGGTACCTGATCGTCTTCTAATTTCCACCTCTCTAAGCTGTTACGCTGAGATTTCGTCCAGTCTAAAGATCATTTTATATGGTGCAAAATCAAAATCAGTAGGTTGCGCACCGGCGATCGTTTACTACCTGAAAATTTGTATTGGGCCGTGCTCGCAGTTCTCTACCCTGTATGGGATCACACCGAGACCCTAACGAGGAGCAATTGCAATTTCGACTGAAACATTTGAAAAGAGCTTCAAATTTTAAATTCCTTCAAATTCATTCCAATAACCGAGTTATAGCATGTGGTGGAAATAGAATCTTTCATGAATTATACCTAATAGCTGACAAAAGCAAACAAACCATCCCCTGTATTAGTCAAATTTGCTCACAAAGCTATATCAAAAATAACTGCAGACCAAAACGGCCGGAGAACCAAATCCTTTGGCACCGTGCATTCCTTTAAAGCTCATATAATAGGGTCCCCCACCTTCGGGCTTAAACCTTGCGGTCCAAGGCTAGCATGTTGGTTGCTAACCCATTCATGTAACTGACCTTCACTATGACCCTCCTATAATTGTGGATGGTCAATGAATGAATTTAGAGTACAAACTGTACCTGTCAATCTCCGCTTGCTACTTTTCTTCTTTCCTGCAACAGGTCTTTTTCCAGTGTCACTATCCAACAGTGACTCTATACTTTCAGCACTGCTCACTGCTTCATCGACCGCAGTTTGCTCCTGGCACCACACGCCATGCATATCGGGGGTACCCGGCTGAGAGGACAGGGCCCTACAGGAATGCGAAAGTTGTTAGCTTCCAGTTTGAGGTTCACTTTTCCTCTCTTTCAGCTCCCATTACTGTACAAACTATCTTGTCCATACACAAAACCATTTATCCACCCCAAAGTTTCCAAACTATGTTTGTCAAGGAGCCAGTGTGTTTCCATACTCTATTAGTCGAAAGGCTAAAATTTCAAAAGGACAGAACATTCGTTGCACTTCGATGCGTACCCACTATCGATGAAAACGCACTGTATTGACTCTAAAGGATCAAAACGATTTTGTACGTAGAAAGAATAGATTGATTTAGAGCAAAGGTTATCCATCTCCCAAATTCACTGATATAAGCAAAACACGCTTTTATTTTGACAAAAAATAGTCTATGATGGCTTTCAGTTTGGAGAGAACTAAAAAATACCCTCTGGTTCTGCAGTCATCTTGAAGTGAATAAAGGGAGATCTTATTGATATTTATAGCATTAAATTAATAAACGAAAGAAGAATTCTAAAACTCACATTTGTGTACTTTTCGGAACAGGACGCGGCGTCCCGAAAACACCCGTATGGATTTCCGGAATAGTCAAGTTCCTGTCTTTTTGACTGACAGAGCTGCAGTAGGGAAGCTCGATCTGGGTGGCTCTATCATCAATCCTGAAAATCGTAAGTATAAATCAACTATTGAAATCAGTTTCCGTCCTATTTGTAAGGAAACTCATCTTGAAAAAAAAAAACTGGCAAGTTTTTTCAAGTTTGTCGTTTGTAATCGATCTCAGGCTATACCGTTTTCATTTAAAACAATCCTTGTATAATTTCAGCATTTTATTATCCTGTTGGTGTTTCTCGGCATTAGAAAACTTTTAGATTTCCTTCAGTTTGAAAGTAAATGGGAAAATGACTTCAAATGCCGTGACACTGCTCCTTTAACTATAAAGCTAAGCAACGGGTCCTAAATTAATCCCAGTTCCCAGAAGTTGAAATGGCGTGAAAAAATGAAAGGATAGGATGCTTTTTCATTTCTCATTTCTCAACATCATTTTCCTGTGTACGTAATAGAGGGACTGTGAAAGTAAAGCTTCTTCCTCAAAACACAATTCAAGGGCCCTTGCCTAGACTCTTACCCGGACCTGAACACCAACTGTTTGACCAGTTCGCGTCCCAACTGATAAGGGGGGTGGGCTGGGGTAAAAAGATAAAGAGGTCTGTTACAGAGAACAATGTAAAGAAACATCTTTAAAGGCGTTCTTCTTAATCGGCAAAAATGTAGTTGCCAGTACAGAAAGAAACTAAATCTCTCTTCAAAGAACAGGTAGCCTTGACATGGCAAAAAAAGTTCCCGCATGAATACTTTGATGTTTAAAGCAAACCGGAGAGTAGACGTTGCGTTTTAAAGGACTTCAGTAAATGGATGACACATCTTGAAAAGTTCAGCGCAGTTGTTATTAAGCTTTTTTGTAATCCTTCTTCCTCGTTTCATGCAATACTATCTTCTAGGTAAACTGTTATTTTAAGCTTTTCTTTATTTGAACGCAATTTTACTCATAACAAGAAACGTTTTGGAACGTTAAAATCGCGGGCGATTTTTCGGTTAAGAAAGTATAGCTTTGGATAAAACCTTGTCAAAGTAAAACAGGATTGAAAAACAAATAATTTTTCTACATTGCTACTTGTGCGGTATGCTTTCAATTACCAGCTGGTATACGATACGATACCAGCGAAAAAATAAATAAACTGACCCGGGAGCAAGAATCCCGGATGGCTTCGGTCATGGTGACTAAACCCCTTTTTCACAATGTCAGAGATTCAAAATGTATTTAATTTACCTTTCTGATTTTTGCTTCTTTCTCCGTATCCACCACACGAGAACGGCAACTATCAAAATCAATAGCAAGCCTGCACAGGAACCAGTTACAATCCACTTCCAACTCATACCAGGCCCCTGACCAGGCGCGGCACTATGCCTCTCAGCTGCGATCAAAATCTTCGTAGTGGTTTCATCACGTGACGCTAGTACAGCACCACCTGATGTCTTATCTAGTTGGACCCAGATCACACTCTCTGGCGCCTCTTTCTTATTATTTTCAACACTGACGATAAAAGAATCATTCCATTGCCCGTCTGACAAAGTGATGTTCCCGGATGTTGGCCACAGTTCCACGCCATGCGATGACTCGTTTTGATACAGGGACCAGAGCACAGTGACGTTACCCAGGGAACCTTTCGCTCGGCGAACTGGAAAATCCAGTTTGGTGACTTGCCTTGTACGGGAAACCTCAACCACACCATCTTTGTTGTAAACTAAATTGTACAATAAACAAGGACGCTACAGGTCAACTTACGGTTAAATCACAGTGCAATTTGCCTAAGGAAGGTGAAACAATTTACAAAAAGAATATGAAGAATACAGATGGAAGTGTCTGTTCGCTACTCTGGGATAATGTTAAAGCACCATTTTCCAGTTTTCTCATACCTTTATAGTGTTTTCACAGTTAACGAGCTTCGAGTAAACTTGAAGTGTCTACCTCCGTTCTCTGAAGCATATAGTACTTTGTTTAATTTGCGTGGTAAGAGTGGTGTGGTTTCTTCTTAACTTGCTGGGTAAATTACGAAACCCAAGCAAACATTACAGACAACAACCTCAAAAGACCCTCAATCAAGAGTTATGGTGACATTAAGTTTTTAGTTTAGATCGAGAGCTTTTTGAGAGATTTGGGTCGTTACATGTTGGAATGGTCAAGAAACAAGCTACAAGGACAAATTTCAGACTTACGTGAGTTGTTTTTGTCAAATAAAACTAAGCCATTCTGAGCGTAAAATGACCATAGAAAGGAAAACTGAGTCAGGTGACACACTTGCACTGTTAACAACTTGATGGTCTTATTCACGTGACTCCAAGGCTCGGGGCACGTGAGGGAAGCGTCAAACCTAAGCAATCAGAAAAAAAGGAACATTCAGAGACTTCAAAATAAACAAAGCGGCAACGGCTTATTGATTGAATAATGCATGGCGGTTAACTCTAGGGCTTCCCAAAAAGTTTCTGCATGTCTGCTTCGTCTTGAAAATAGCATCGGACAAATGTGCATGATATATATTCGCTTATTAAAAAACTAGTTATGGTATATTGCATTTCCTGAGTTCTGATTGGTTTAGAAGCAATGGTATCTGAGCTCATTTACCATTGACCTACAAATATGGTAGGTGTACGCTTAAAAGAATGCATTTTTAGTAATGTTTGTACCATATTTCGGGGGCCTTTTTAATAAAACAGTTATTCCACTCGCGCTTGTTGGATATGAGATGGTTATAGCCAACGAGGCGCTACGCGCCTCGTTGGCTATCTAACATCCCATATCCAACGCGCGTTCGTGGAATAATTGTTAAGTACAATTTGACTGTCATCATTGACTAGCATTTACTCTATTACAAATTTTTCAACCTTTAAATGATTGAAACGACTCCTATAAATGACAGTCAATGTCAGTAGCATAACAAACTCCCATAGAACCAATAATGATCAATAATATTCTAAATCAATTAGTTATAATAATTTGTCGAGGCAAAAATCAAATGTAAGCGAAACCGGTAGGCAACGGATGACTTACCATAAACAATAATGCAACAATACGTCAAATAATGTTAGCACCTTACAATAATAAACTTACCAGGTCTCGTTTATCGGATCCCACAGATACAACACAGGGTCTATGTCGTTCTTAGTGACTTCATTATTAACGTGCTTTTTGTTGGCTTTAACCAAGTTATCGACGTCATAGAACATGGCAATCTTGATTGGCTTAGCAAACTTGAAGCCTTCACGCACCGTATTGTTGACCGGATCCAGTGCTTTGATCACAAAACTGTAGTTACCAAGCATGAATTGCTTTCGGACAAAAGCAAAAGAAGAGTGTTATTTAGGGTGACAGATACGGTGTCCTTCGCAGCACATAATTGGTAGCCTGCGAGCGGGCTCCTGTCTCGGAGGGGCGCTATTTTCCGGCGTGAAGCCCCAAGCACATGACCCCACCGCCCGAGTGTTTGGGAGGCCTGTCCACAGGCTACATAATTGGGGTGTCACGAAACGTTTCTTCCCCATATGAGCGTTGCTCTAATCAAAACAAGGAAGAGTAACATTTATTTACTTATTTATTTGTCACGTAACAGAAAGAAAAATAACAATTTTGACAAAGAGGGCGAGGAAACCTCCAGGAAACCACCGGGCTTATAGGGGAGGCCACCTCGGTTGTCAATGTATTTTGTATCGAAAATGATTGGTGTGTATTATCAAATGCACGAATGATTAAAGAAAATAAACGAAAGAACGAACGAATGGACATGGATGGAAGGATGGATTTAAGGGATGTCAACGGATTTTCACAGAAAATGTGAAACGTAAATGTTGAACATCGAATTTATTGTTGGCTCGAAGGATTATTTCTGGACACAGGCACCATATTCACTACTCGAAACAGATTGGTTCATAAACAATAGAGTTGAACACGTAATAGTTTGCGCATGCGCCGAACATTGAATCTGTTCCTTTAACCATTAAAACGCATACCTTAGGTTTGGTGTATTTTGGATTGCTAACAGGACCCTCTTCAGTCTTATTTTTGTCCATCGTCTTTTCATCTAAGCTGTAAGATCTCAGCTTCACTTCTCCTTCAACAGCACCCTCAGGTACAGTCAAGGTCCCGTATGTCTTTCCCACTCCTCCATCCTTGCGCGATCCGTTTTCATTCACATTTACGGTATCGAAGAAAAACTCGGCACTTGATTTGTTGTCGAAGAGGTATTCTGACTTTCCGACTACGATTCCGTTGGAAGACAATCTGTCCGAGAGTAATCCAGCCCCGTTTGTCGCTCGTACGGTGGCGTAGTATTTCTTTCCTACTTCTAAAGCGTTGTCCTTGAACTTAGCGAGCCATATAGTTGTGTTGGTAACTTCTTCGAACTGTTTTACATCAGTCAAACCAGGTGTGATCCCCCAGGCAACTTCGTATGACGCCACATCACTTTCAGGGTCACTCGCATAAAAATATGCAAAAATGATGTCAACAAAGACCTAGTGAGAACAAGATAGCAAAGAAACTTTTAACAAATATATGTTATATTTTATTTCTTTCCACTTTTGAAAATGCTGTCGACTTTTACTACAGAGCGATTTCAGGATTTTTTTCTTGACAACAAAACAGTTAGAGTCATTTGTCATAAATTAAAATCCTACCGACACATTATAGAAGCTCAAAGGACCTTTGGGATGTTTCGTATGGCTACAAGCTAACGCTACAAATAATATGTGGTAGATCATTGCAAGAGATAAATAAAGGAAAAATCCAGAATATAACTCATTAATTCATTATTAAACTCCAAATCTTTCACTGTCCCAATAGCAGTGAGTTGAGATATTTGTAAAGAACTGATGTCTTTTTGGAACATGAAGTACTTAATGGTAAATCAATATGGCCGCCGACGATAGCTAACAAACAGTAAGTAAACAAAAGTAGATAAATGTTAACGGCAGTAAATATATACTAACTGCAAAGACTGAAAGCGACTAGATGGTCTTTTTCATTACCTGAAAGTCCATATCAGGTCCCATAATTCCATCCCTGACGTATTTCATGACAGGAGGTGTAGTATCTATGGTAACGCCATCACTGTGAGCGGCTGCGCATCTGCGAGCTCCATTGCAGGCGACAACAGTGACGTAATACGAATCACCTTGCTGTAAGTTAAGGTCGTAGTGACTTCCGTTTGGCCTCATTCCCGTGCTTTCACATTCCCGTATGTCGTCTATCATTGGCTGAGTGCCCACACACCAGAAATACTCGACAACATCGCTCTCATCATCCAGAAAGTCAATCCATCTCGCGTGGATCTCTCGCGTGTTATTGGTAAAATCGATATCCGTTTCTTCAAAGTTACGAGTAGAGCACTGACTTTCTTCGCCGAATGTTGAATTATCTGAACAGTTCGTATTTGGATCGCTGCCTAGTCCATCGTAGACTACTCCAGGTACGGGAGCTGTCGGGTCTATGACGAACGATTCCGACAGAGAGCTTGTTGAAACGTCTGCTCGCGTCGTTTCAAGTAGTTCGACAGTGTATAGGTTCTCAGGGCCGGGGACAAGAAATGATCCATTCGCGAAGGAGATATTTATTCCATTTGTCGAGTTATCAATCATCGATGTAGAGGGGCAGGTAACAGAATCACAGATACTTGATGTAAAGCTAAATGGATCGTCGCTTTGGGGCGGTGAGCATGTCATTTCTTGGCACACTGAACACACTTCTACGAAGCCACCAAACGACTTTCGCCCGTCCTCGCAGGGGACACAGCGTACAGAACCAATGCCATTAATTTGAGATACTCTCACACGCTTATGATCCTTAGGGCAATAAGTTGCCATATAGACCCGTCCTGTGCCTTCATCCTCACTTTGCCCGGGCCAAGTGACTACACTAGGAGTCCCAAACAAAATTGTATTTTTCGCGAAGGAAACGGACGTACGAGGATTTCCATCATCCACCCTCAAGCCACTTTCTCGCGCGATTACCCGTCCTAGGTTAATGCAGTTTTCCCCTTTTTCCTTCGAGTACATTCCATGAAAACCTATCAGCTGCACGCCATCACGTCCCTCCAACGTCTGCATGCCTAGGGCAGTAATAAACCCTCCATCTCGAGAGTTCACATCAAGGCTTCCACTCAAAAATTCATTTGATGCGATATCAAAGTGACACACTTGGTAATAGGATTTTGATGTGGTGTTGAGCTGGAGAACTTCGGACCACTTCGATTCTTTAGATACAACTACAAGGGCGTCAGTCTCCGTGAGGCGAACAGACAAAGGACCTGTTGTGTTCTTGTCCCTCGAAACGCAGATAGTCATAAGCAGGTTGAAAGATTCGACTAAGTAGACAGAGATACAGGAATTCTTGCCTTCACCCGTCGCTACTGCTAAGATGCGCTCATTCAAAGACAATGCATGGCCAAAGTTGGGATCGTTACTTTCTTCGCCTAAAACGTTTGCAAACAACCACCCTCCACCACGCTCATTAAATATTGCCACAACACTTGCGTTCGTAGTTGCGTTGGATCCTGTCATCGCGATTATGTTCTTGCCGATGGAAATGACCTGATTAACACTGTCCGCCCAGCTGTAATTGGGAAGGCAAACAAGAGTTGATACAGTCTTGCAGTTCCCTAGAACGGAGGTGTTGATTAGTTCAAGATTGCCAAAGTCATTGATTTTGCTTTCGTAAACATACGCTTTGCTACCCACCAAAAATACCGATCTGTTATGGTGGGATACCACTTGTACGGGTCTCGCAGTTGAACCAGAAATGCCATCTGGCAGTGTGAAGTGGTTCAGAGCTCTATTTCGAAGCGGGAGGATGAATGCTTTCTCCGCGGATCCAACAGCAAAATAATCATTTGGTAGCAGGGTGAGGGTCGCACCAAAATGCTGGGAAGGCAAGGTCGATTTAAAATGCGTGTCGCTGAAAGCAGATTGCGGGTCAATAGGGTGTTTGGCACAACACGGTCCCTCGGGATTGGCAAATCCTGGGATTACTTTCATTATGCTAGAATTATCAGTGGTGTTGGTTTCATTTGCGTCCGATGTAACTCTTTGGACGACAATCTTGAACTCTTTAGTCGGGCTGAAAAGATTGTGATCCAAAATGAAAGCTGTTCTGTTGCTGGAGTCATTTAAATCGCTTCTTACGATTAAATCGAGTTCTCCAGGAGAAGAGATGTACCTTACATCTGGGTCCAGCGCACTTAGATTCACAGAGGGCAGTCTCAGGTTTGGTAACCAGCGTAACGGCTCTTGTTCAGCAGCTTTATCGCGGATGGCTAACCCGCGCAATGGAGGAGCACCCGGTTCGATCCTTAATCCATCACTGGAAGCATCAGTGTAAATGCCTCCCTCGTTCCAGACTCTCACAACTCCTCGGTAACGTTCCCATGGTTCCAAAGACACGCTACGGATCGTCACATTTCGTTGCCACGACAGCACGTCCATGAAATCGTGCACTAACGGTTCACTATTCCAAGATTCCTCTGAGCTAAGTCTGGGTAGAGACAAGTTTGAGGAAGGCTGCGTGACGGCCACCTTAACACGCAATCTTGAAATATCGCTTATATACTTTCCAATGACTTCCCATCTGAGCGACAAACTTTCTGCCATGGCTTTCCAGTCTATATCTGTGATATTACTTGCATTGAAACTGGGAATATCGATAACTTCTACGAGCTTGGGAGCAATGGAGATGACCTTGCATTGCTCTGATACCAAACGCGTCCTACGACCGACTCCATTGACAGCGTAAACGGAAGAGAAAAGCAGCGTGCCTGAAGGAAGTCTCTTGACAATGGCAGCGCCCTTAAGTCGCACTCCAACCGACCTCATCGACAACACATCACACAGTGCTTTGGATGTTCCAACACACCATTCATACTTCTCTATTTGACTTTCTGGATCTTCGAATTCATCCCAGCGAGAAGACAGCAGTTCTTCAGTACACCTAAATCGGATGTGCTCGCTACTTTGTATCTCGGTGTCCGGCGGCAGCTCGACCCCACGAGGAACAGAATTGTTTGAACTTATTCCACTAGTAGGTGACATTGGAGGAGCTTGTGTCGTGTTGATCGGTACGTTTTCGGTATCTTTCAAGGCTGGAGCTGTTAAATCGATCAACACTCGGTTCGTTGTCGTCTCCGCTGACATTCCAATGCCGTTTATTCCTTTGACAACGGCATAATATGATTCACCATGGACGAGGTTTAAACCGCAAACTGTTACATTAGTGGCTACTCCGACATCAATGAAGTTGGTGACGGTACAATTTCCAGGAACTGTTGTGACACAAACTTGATAAGATGAGATGCCACTTTCGGGATCAATAAATGGAGGCCAACTACAAGAAAACGTTGAGCACCTAAGTTAGAAAACGAATTTATATAATCCAAGCTTGATTAATAGATGAGCTTGGTGGATTATAAAATGAGATTAAATACTTAATTTCAGTGGTTGGGGCAACTTGAAACAACCACTGCTAATCGGATATGCTAGAATAGCAAATAAAAACTAATTGATCATTCTTGAAATACGCGACCCCATGCCCCACTGGGGGCTACAAGGAATGACGATGAACATATCTCGACGAATGGACATATCTCGTTCGAGAAACTCCAGTTTGCCATTTTACACGCTTAGCGCTAACAAGGAGGTGAACTTGGACAACAACAGCTGCAAGGACAACATCACGGGATAGTGGTCAGAGTAGATACTCGAAACCTGGATTTCACGTCCAGTGACGTCCGCAACATACGACCATGTTGGTTCTAAGAATTTCATGATGCAAAACAGAAAGCCAATATATGGATGATATTAAGGAAGCGCGTAGGCCGCACTAGGAGATTATTCCCCGGAGGTCTTAAAAGCACGGACAGAGAGCAGCGAGGGCCGATATTCTCACAGTACGGTCCCGAGAAAGCTTGGTTAATAATAGATTTATAGCACGACTAATGGACCGGCAATCCTTTGTTCTATTACATTGCATTACATTGAGTGCACAAAGAAGCATGCCAAATCTGTACCTGACAATCATTTTCGCCATATCTGATTGGTATTTAGCAGTCTCGAGTCCAGTATCTATCCTTGCTTCGCTTGTCACAGGGGGAGTAAAATCGACCGTGAATCCATCAGAAGTAGCTTCGGTCTGAAGACCGGCAAAGTTAACTGCTCTAACAAGGATGATGTACTGAGCTCCATTCTCAAGGTCTAATCCTGCAAGAAGAAATAGAGATAACATACAATGGAACCCCGTCAGTGTGGTCACCAACCGGCCATAACTTTTCACCGCTTGTCCTAGCAGATACATTTTGCACTTCTAAAGAGTTCCTACACAACTGTTAATTCTTCAATTTTATAAACATCCAGAATGCCGAAACTCCAATCCTTACGTATAGTACGTGAACCATCCACGGAGATGGATTATTTTTATTTTTCTATTTTTACTATTTAAATTTTTAGATCATGTCTATACAGATTAAAGTAGATTGTAATTTTTATTATTATTATTTTATCTGATAGATTTACCGTGTTTAAATAAAAAATAAAGTCTAAAAGTCTAAAGACCCAGGGGAGGTAAGTCGGGGGACACGACATAAACCGAGCTGCGAAATCGGCGCGAACGAAAGTTTAAAAGAATAAGCATCAGTGCTCCTGGGATGCCACTCTCCAACGACTAGGTCCACGACCAATTCGGATGCTTGCCTCTGAACGGGGTAAAATAATCAAGAAGCATTCAGGTTGGGATTTCAGAATGCGACCGTTGGCCGAATTAACGGGCTTTTCGCATACAGAAGAAAATGTGTGGGCTTTTCGCCTGGAAAAAATCAACGAGGTGATCGTAAGGCGGGGTTCCACTGTAGTCACAAACAGAGCTTTTTCCAGAAAAATGAAATAAAATAAAAGGCCACTTGTTAGATTCAAAGTCACATGACGTTTCAAGCTTTAGGGTAGAGTTCGAGCAGTCCCTTTTTTCTTAGTCCGCCGAGCGTGAAGCGAATAAACATGGTCACGCACAATTTTGGGGCTTCACGCTCGGCGGACTAAGAAAAAAGGAGACTGCTGGTAGTCTAGTCTAAACTAGTAGCTTATTAATATTTTGCTGAATCATACCTGTGATAGTAACATTCGTTGCCTGTCCTACTCCAGTGAAGGATTGTGGGCAGACAGACAAGTTCCTAGCGTCACACAAAGCAATTTCGTAAAACTTGACACCAGACTCCAAATCTTCAAAATCAAACCAACGCGCACTGATGTCTTGTTCTCCGTTCAAATAATCAATATCCACGATATTCCCGTCAATCACAGTACCGGAAGTGGGCGGTGTGTTATCTACTGTCACTCCATCTGACGTAAGTGACGTCACCACGCCCGCACCATTTGTTGCGTTTACGGTTACGAAGAACCGCTGACCATTCTTGATCGGTTCGATCAGAACCTCACGGACGGATGTACTTGTTGGGGTCAGTTGCGTTTCTTTAACGACATCGCAAGCGCCTGGTGACGAACCCGCACACCATGTGAGACGAGTGACGTCACTTTCGAGGTCTTCAAACGTACTCCAGTAAGCTGCTACACGAGTTCTGCTTCGTTGGATATCAGTGTCTTCACCTTCAATAGTCCCATCTTGGATTTGACCGCCATTTACGGGTCCTACACAACAATACAAATGTCAACCTTTTATCAATGCCAGACAATCATGAAAAAAGTAAGGATCACTGGATTACGTATCATTTTTTTTTTTTCATTTGGCTTGGGACAATTCCATGATACACCTCCGAGTGGCTATTTGAGAGACAAATTACAAAAATTACAAAATCGCGCACGCAGAGTAATTACTAAATCATCTCCAACCTCCTTCTAGCGACGCTTAAGAGGGAGAAACTGTCTCTTCGTCGTAAAAAAACAGAAAGCTTCAATTATGTGTAAAACATTGAATGAACTTGCCTCAGAATATCTTCAATGTCTTTTCACCCAACGCCATGCTAATGACTATAACTTAAGAAATCTTGATGGTAAACTTTCGCTGACCAATCCAAATACTAATTACTTGAAACAAAGTTTTTGTTATAGCGGGGCTTGTTTGTCGAATAACTTGCCCCAGGATTTGAAAAGCGTTGGTTCTATTGGGCAGTTTAAAAGGGGTATTAAGAAGGTGTCTGAGATATCGGATTCCCACACGGAAATCATGTAAAACAATTTTAATGAGTTTTAGTTTTTAACTTTTAGCTTAACTGATGATTTTCCGTGTTTAAATAAAGTTTTACATTACATTACATTACATTACATTACAAGTAGTGCATGGCAATCAGTAATGAGAATCTAAAGATCGAGATTGGCAATGACATGGCTTAAGCTAACAAAATTATTCAGGTACCTGTTTTGTCAACAGCAACTCCGCTAGAGGACTTCACGTCGCTGGTAAGACCAGCTCTGTTCTCCGCTCGTATAGAAACATAATAAGTCTCCCCCTGGACCAACTGCAGGTTCCGCGAAGAATAACTCGTAGAATTCCCGACGTCAGTGAAGTTCACGACATTGCATTCACCTGGCTGCGTACCAACACAGAAATAGTATTTGCGAATGCCGCTTTCTTTGTCCAAAAATCCGCTCCATTTTACAGATATCTCCGACTCAGTGAAATGAGATGATTCTTCTAAAGGTGGATTCTCAACGTGGGTGACCTCGCCTATTATGGGAGGGGTTGAGTCGACCACAAAACCATCCGATGACATTTCACTCGCTCCTCCAACGATGTTTGTAGATCGAATCTTTGTTACATACCTGACTCCCTCTTTAAACTCTACGTCAGATATACAGATTATTGTGCGGCTACCTACATCCATGTCACGCAACAAACAATGGTTAACGTCGACAGCGGAGCAGATGGAGACTTCGCTTTTCAATACTGCGCTTTCTGGATCCGTTGGTTCCCAGCTGACACAGTAAGCGTCCTTGGCGGTGATGTAATCTTTTTCAACAAATGGTGACCCCAGCTGTACGTCAAATACCTGTAC
This sequence comes from Blastomussa wellsi, assembly GCA_947652115.1. Classification (NCBI taxonomy): domain Eukaryota; kingdom Metazoa; phylum Cnidaria; class Anthozoa; order Scleractinia; family Plerogyridae; genus Blastomussa; species Blastomussa wellsi. The sequence continues at coordinate 16,311,666 of OX393563.1, read as the reverse complement.
GGATATACAAAGCCAGTTAAATGAAAGGAAGACAGACAGACAGACAGTTTATTTAATCACGTAATCTCTTCAATTACAAACAGCTGTTTTCCAAGAAAGCCGTGTTGAAAAATTCTACAAACACATTTCAGATGTTAATTTTTTGAAGGAACGGAATAAAAAATACCATGGACTAGTCGCCATTTTATTGGCAGAGTGTGCATAAAGATTTAATAATTAGTGGTTTGCACGCAACGAAAGACAAAATGAGTAGTGCCCAGATTAGGTCCATACAGTGCGTAATATGCCACACATTTCCTCATTTTCGTAAATGCATGTAAGTTTGCAGGTTGGAGAATGTTTTGTTGCTGCTTAGGGAAGTGGTAAAACACGCTGAAAGTACAATGTGAACAACTTTCTTAACTGTTATGCTAAATCTATATTTACAGAGAAATTTTAATGTCAACATGAAGTTGAATGTATGAAAATCGTCGTTTGGTGAGTTCAGAGTAAATTACTTCAAAGAGGAGGAGTGATTGTAAATTCAGTGATCTAGCTTTTTAAGGCAATGTAAGGAAAGTAACAAAATAGTCTAATGTAAGTTACCTTGGATATGATTGGAGGAGTACTATCCACTTTAACCCCGTCAGAGGAAGTCCTGGTAACTGCCCCTGCGCCGTTGTAGGTACTTACAGTTACAAATACGGCCATTCCTGTTGCCAGCGATGGACGAATCTGCTGACCGACGCTGGTGCGGTCACCAACATCGGTTTCTGGAATGATGTCACAGGTTCCCTGTTTTGTTCCAGCACACCAGGAGTACTTGGTAACATCTGACTCTGCATCTTGGAACTCGTCCCAGTTGGCATAAATGAACGTGTCGGCTGCTTGAAAATCGATGTCTACTCGCGTTTGACCATCTCTTACCTTACCACCTACGGGAGGAGTGCTGTCGACTCGAACTCCATTAGACGATGCCATTGCGCTGTAACCAGCTTCATTCGTTGCTCTTACGGTGACAAAGTACTTTCCAGTGTGATTCAAACTCAAGCCTTTGATGGAACCTAACAGGGCGATACCAACACTAACGAAGTCATTTACATCGCATTCCTCTTGTTTTGTTCCCACACACAATTCGTACTCGGTGATTCGTCCGTTAGAGTCTGTAAATGGTGACCAGTTGGCCGAGATTTCACTCGCAGAGCTTTGAAGTTCAAGGTCGTTTCGTTCGCTTGTACCATCATACACGGTACCCGCCGCTGGCGGCGTGCCATCTAGTATGAACTGATTAGACACAGTCTCGCTAAATAGTCCAACTTTGTTGTGGGCTCGAACAACCAGGACGTAAGAAACTCCGGGCTTGATATCGAGAGCGGAGTTCACAATACTCGCTTTCAGTCCCACATTGACAAACGGCGTCATGCACTCGTCCGTATAACCAGCGTGACATACAGCCCACTCAAAGCGACTCAAACCACTGTCATGATCAACGAATCCACTCCAGTCTGCTGCAACTGATTCGTCTTTTCTTAGGTATTTCGTTTCCAGAGTGTTCCCCACTATAACAACACCGACTGTGGGCGCGGTACTATCAACAAGCAGTGGATTGGAGACCGCCGCGGATACCATTCCAGCGCCATTTTTTACCCTTAGTCTAACGAACACAATAGTTCCAGATGAAAGAGGCGTGGATAGAGAGTGTTCAACTGAAGTTATGCCTGGCTCTACGGCCGTCCACGAGACTATGTCGCACGATTCGGGTCTTCTACTAGCGCACCACTCCACAGAAGAAATTCCACTTTCTGTATCGGTTGGTTCTTCCCAGGAAAACACTAATAGGCGATCACTACTTTGTTTAACACCGCATGAAACATTTGCAGAGTTATTACACCATTGGACAGACGAGAATGTGCGAAGAGACGAAACACCAAACGCGTCGGTTTGATCTGCATCGGCAGGCGTGTCCCAAACAGATCGTCGTCTTCGTCCACCACTCGAGGACTGCTGCGGCGCCGAACTCGCCTTAGTCTGAATCTCAAGTGAGATATCACCTATCACAGGTGGAGTTGCATCGACTGTTACGCCATCAGAATAAGCAGTTTCCTTTAATCCAGCGGCATTGGTAGCTTCTACTGTAAAGAAGTAACGTTGGCCTTCCTCTAGGTTAAGCGAAAGGCGCACACTTGTCTGAAGATCAGCACCCGTCATACTTTGCACGTCACAAGCGCCTTTAAGAAACAAGAGTTAAATGAATAATTCAAAACTTGAATGACACGTCAATGTAAGTAAAAGAGCGTTCACAGGTTATGATCACTAATGGTGCTAGAAAAAGTAATCACTGTGAAGGCTTACTATTTCCCAAAGCGAGGAACCCCAATGGCGAACAAGGCGATGACTAATTACAACAGAGGCAATATTATTTGTGATAAACAAAACTTGGGTTTACCTAGGTGTAAAAACCTGTGACTTTTCTCTTTGTTTTTGAGCTATTGTTTTTCTGTTCCATATTGTTTTGAGTTCTTTGTTGTCTTGTTCGTTCTTTGTTTTACGTCACTTGTGAGTTTCACAGGAGCCCAAAAAGTTCATAGATTGACTGTCAACAGATCTGTGAACAAACCTCTTTCCCCAACCGGAGGAACACCCAACCAAAAGCTTCCCCTATGACTAGCAAATCATAACAAGAGTTAATCACTTACCCTGAGCTGTTCCCACACACCAGTGGTACTTAACTATGCCACTCTCAGCATCTTGGAATCCATTCCAATGAGCAGACAGCACTCCTTTCTCGCGTTGATAATCAATGTCCACATATTCGTCACTTATCGGGGAGGTGAAATTCCCATCCACAACGTCACCAGATTCTGGTGGGGTCCAATCTACCACTACTTGCTGTGACGTCAAAGTGGTCTCCAGGCCCAGCATGTTAACGCCGGTGACTGTCACGTGAAATGTCAGACCTTGATGAAGCGTGAAATTGAGCAGGCCCAAGTCTATAGAAGGACTAAGGCCGTCAACACGTTGGAATCCGAGGAGATCATCTTGGAACGGAAAACCTCCGACGCCCACAAGAAAATGGCTGATACCGCTTTCAGAATCCTCTATTGACCACGCGACCACCGGAGAAGAAGGCGAAGTTATGTACAAAGTTTCCTTTCCAGTTGTGGGAGATATCTGGAGTGATTTTCCAGCTGGAGGTGTTCGATCGACAAGAACACCGTCCGACGACGAGCTGACATGTTCACCTCTACTATTTTCGGCTCTCACGGTGACGTAATATTTCTTGCCGTGTTCAAGTGTCAAATTGTGAAAGCGATTGGTAGACGTTTTCATATGGTGTACCTCCATGAATGGCCACTTACACACATTCAAACCAGACGGATCAGGTGGCTGAACTATGATACACCAATCATAGCCCCTGATTCCAAACACAGGATCCTTAAAACCGTCCCAGTGCGCCCAGATTGCTCTGTCGTCAAGTTGGAAATCAATGTCGTTTGCAGACGTTATCGGGCCATCGATTACTACACCAGCAGAGAACTTTCCCAGTATAACGAGCATACCAGGCGAGCAGTTGGTTCTGTGAAGCCCGGCACCGTTTGTAGCTCGTATGCAAACAAAATAAGTTCTATTTCCGACGAGAGTTTGATTGTCTATGAACACTCCACCAACAGAGTCATCGGCGATTACTTCGGTGTACAAATCACCGCCATTTTCCATAAGTTCCTGAGGATTAGCACCCACGGCCCAACTGGTTTGTTTAATACCACTTTCTGGATCTGTAAATCCGGTCCACGATACCACAAAATACGACCCAGGTACTTCATTCTTGTTGCGATCGTAGTTTGTTGGGAAAACATAGTGAGCAGCTACAACACCAGGATTTGGCGCCGTACGGTCGATAACAACACCTTTTGAAGACGTGGTGCTCGATAAACCAGCCTTATTTACAGCAAAGAGCCTCAAAAAGTACGTTCTTCCGAGAGTTAAGGGAACGTTAGAGATAACAATACTTGTCTTCATTAGTGAAACGTCGCTGAAGTTCTTGATGTCATTTTCCTCGGGATTAGTCCCCAGTCCCCAAGCAGCAGATTTCAGTCCACTCTGTTGGTCAGTTATGGTCCATTCAGCTTTTAAAGAATCATTCTTTGGGTCAAATGTAAGCTTTAGGTTGTTTACCACTGGTGGTGTGCTGTCAATGATAACACCATTTGTCCAATTTACTGTTTTAAGGCCAACGGCGTTCCTAACTTCAATTCCAGTTGTGTAACTTTGACCTTCGTCGTATTTTATTGCAACACGACCTCCGCCTGTGATAATCGCAGATCCCGATGAGTTAATGAGCGTTTTTAGCGCGTAAAAAGGAATAACGTCGGCGTTTGTTTTTAGATTTTTCACCGAAAAGCGATACCGAACGATTGGAGATTCGTAATCATAGCACACCCAGGAAATCACTAGTTTGCTTGAGCTTGGGGCATATTGTACATCGTGCTGAAGATCATCTTTGCCATCCCAGATGTGCGAGCATATTGGAGGAGAAGTATCAACAATGAATCCATCGGATTGTACCGTAGCTTGCAAACCAACTCCGTTAACTGCTGTCACATTGACGTAGTAACGATTTCCGCTCTCAAGTTCTTTAGTAAGCATTAAAGTTGCCTGGGTAACATTTCCACTGAAACTGAAAGATCCGTAAACATCCAACAAAGAGCTTGGAGAACGCCTTCCCCATACTTTGACTCTGTACTCTTGCACACCACTTTCTACGTCGACGAATTTGAAATTTACCGTCGCGTTGATAACCTTGTCTTGGAAGTCGCCATCTTTCACGTAAACTACATTTGCCGGCGTGTCATCAAAGACAACACCATCTGAAAAAGCAACAGCTTTTAGGCCAACCTTGTTGGTGCATATCACAGTCGCAAAATAGCGATATCCCAGCTGAAGATTACGAATAACCACGAAAGAAGTTTGATGAACTGATAAGTTCATAAAATTCATGATGTCTTCTTCTCCAGGCTGTAGGCCAAAGGCAATCTCGACTGAAGCTAGAGATGTTTCTGGGTCCTCGCAACTCCAGGTCGCCGACAAAGGCCCTCCAGAAGTGAAGCTTAGATCTTGATTATGATCACTCCCATCACGAACGGGTCTGGTGAAAACTGGAGGAGTAAAATCCACCAAGACACCGTTGGAAGAAACCATTGCGCTTGGCATGCCGAGCACATTGTAGGCAATCACAGTGGCATAATAACGCTGACCACTTGTCAGTTCCGATATTTTCAATTTTGAACTCGCGCCTGTGTTCACTAACCCCACCCCAGTAAACTCTTGGGCATCTTCACTACCGGGGGCTGTTCCGAATGCCAGTTGATAAGATACTATTCGGGTTTCTTGTTCTGTAAAATTCACCCAGGAAGCTCGAAGAACTGAGCTTTCTATCTGTACATTAAGTTCCGCTCCTGGACGTCCATCCGTCACAGAACCTGGATATGGAGGACTCGTATCAACCAGTACACCGTTGGATTGGAAAAAAGCAGAATTTCCAGCCCTGTCTACCAATGTTAGACACGCGTAATATTTCTGCCCGGAGGTCAAGTTTAGCCCAAATAAAACGTGATAGTTTGTATTGGTTGGGACGATTTCTTCCTTTTTTACATCACAGGCGTTCGTCTTCGGCTGGCTTGACAATCCGAGGTATACAGTTTCAATTCCCGAGAAATCAGTAAAGCCATACCAATGCGCACGATATAGAGTGGAATAACTTTGATACTGGGCATTTGTCAAGCCCCATCCATCTAAAACAATTCCGTCTTTGGGAGCTTCAGAGTCGGAGAGCAGAGGTGGAGATGATTTGATGGTGAATAGGCCTGCGTTGTTGATTGCCCATACAGTGATGAAATAACGTCGATTGTTTTCTAGGGATAATGATTTTGGCGCTGTCCAGTTAGCTCGTAATGATGACACAGGCAAACTCAACGGAAAAATCTGAAATTTGAAGACGTCGTCAGCACCAGCGTAACTTCCGACACCAACTTTGTACGCTGCTACTTTAGAAAGATCATCTTCAATTTCGAAATAAGATCTAAAGGTTGTGAATGGTGAGTTGATATGCTGCTGTGTTTCACCGAAGTGACCATGTTGGACGTATGTGATTTCAGGAGGAGTGCTGTCAACAATGAACGTATTTGACAATCCACGGGCAACAACACCTGCTTTATCTTTAGCTTCGATAACTACCGAGTACACTCCATCTTCAAGGTCAATGTTGCGGCCTGTAGACCGCACCCTTCCAGCTGTTTTGGATGGTGCCAAAAGGTTATCCGTCTCCAGTGACGCTACTGAAATACCAAAGTTGGCAACACCGCTGTGAACATCATAAAAGCTGTCATTGCTACACTGGTTGTTGTTAAGAATTCTAGAGACTCTCTTCTCATCTGCCAAGCACCAATTCCATCGGGCCCATACTGACTTAGTTATCCACTGATACAACACCGGGGGACCTGCTAATCCGGTGATGACGTTTCCAGAATGCGGAGGGACAAAGTCAACAATGGCACCGTTGCTACTGCCATTAACACACATTCCAACGCCGTTACAACCAACAACTGTCGCAAAGTAACGCTCGCCACTGTTAAGAAACAATCCTGCAATAGTCACGCTGGTTTGCACGCCCACTGCCTTAAAATTTTGAATGTCACCGAGCCCGGGTTTGGTACCTAGCGCAATACGGTATTCCACCAAGCCACTTTCCGCATCAGCGAACGCCTGTTCCCAATGGGCGCTAAATGTAAACCTTTCGCTTGTAAAATTCTTATCCTTTCCTTCTACACCGTCCTTTATGTACTGAGGAGCTACCGCTGGTGGTGTAGTGTCAATTATAATGCCATCAGAAGTAATAGTTTTCTTCAGACTCGCTCCATTTATGATCTTCACAGTTACGTGGTATCTTACCCGCGGAAGAATGTTGATATCCGAAAAACTGACAAAGATCCCTCCATTCTCGGAAACGGAGTGTGTAGCTAGGGCGACGTTTTCAAATCGTTTCACATCATCTCCACCAGGATATGTTCCAACGCCGACAAGATGTACACGAATGCCACTTTCCTGGTCTACGCATTTCCATTTCGCTTGAATGCTGTTCAATTCTCTGACAAAATCCACGTCAAACAAATCCGCTTCGTCCGTCACGTCAATAACCTTGCCTTCGCAATACGGTGGTGTATTATCAGGGATAAATCCATTTGTCTCGATAACTGTTTGAAGTCCTGCAGCGTTAGTTCCACGAAGTACAAGCCTGTAAGGAGAGCCAGCTTCAAGAGAAAGGCCAACCATAATGGGGGTCTGCTGAGTGAGGGGGATATCAACAAATGGTGTTACATCTTCATTAGAGGCGTTTCTGAGAATCTTCCAATCATATTTAACAATAGGGCTCTCGGAATCGATGAACGGATCAAATTTTCCACGGACACGCCTTAGTGAGGAAAGAAATAAAGCATCCCCTTCGCCAGCACCGTCTTGAAAATGGCCGGCAATGGGCGGCGTTGTGTCAATCAAGATACCATCGCTACACATTACGGCCTTTAAGCCAAACGAATCCATAGCATAAAGGCGAGTAAAATATTTGTGTCCGTGAAGTAAATCCAATCCAGAGGTCTGGATAGAGGTGGAATCACCGACAGGTGTCAAAGGAATAATATCCGATTCTGCATCGTCGAAAGTACAGCTTGTATCAGAGGATACTCCCCATTTTATGTACACAACGTCCTTTGCATCGCTTTTGAAGGCAAAATTCATACCCAGTGCGTACGTATCCGACTGATAGTCTGCGTCCTCCTGTTCACTGACACCATCGTAGACAAAGCGAATCTGAGGCCCCTTTCGCCTTGCCAGAAACTTCGGACAACTTACTAAGGGGCTGTCAAGCCCAACGTCATTTGTAGCAAAGACACTGACATAAACATCTCTGCCATGCATAATTGGAAGATCGGTGATTATCACACTTAGCGATGTTCCCACCCAAGCAGAGTAGTCATCACCAGATCCTTGAATGGATCCTATTCTGACGTGATAGCTACTGATTTTGGTGTCCTCGTGAAAACCATGCCATTGAACAAAATATTTCCTGTCCGCAGCTTGCCTCGCAGTGCATGTTCCAGCGATAGGAGGAGTTTTGTCCACATCTTGATGACAGTTAGTAAACAATGTTCTATCAATTGTTTTTGCTGACCACCACCATTCAGCAAGCGTCTTCTTTGAGCACCATTTAATCTTTATACTACAGCCAAACAACTTACACCTGATGCGAATGCAGAGACGGAATCGATACCAGAGCCAAACTCGAATGCGGAGCGGTGTCATTCGCATGCGGAGTTCAATACACGCCTTCAGGGGCCACTTGTCTATTTTGATTCGTAGCTCTGGCACAAAGTAGGTCTCGAGAAGTCTTGCTTCTATCGTAATTCCCGCTTCAACAATCCAGAGTGATAACGCTGCACCGGCGTACACGGATACCCAAGCTCCAGGAATGAGACCAAGTTTGAAAGTCTTGTCACGCATACATACTTGCCCTTGATAATCCACGCTGTAGTAGCCACCAGCCCCAGCAAACAGCCTTACCGGTATACCAAACACGATGATAACTTGCGAATATTCGGGAAAGAATTTCTGATATCCCCTCAGTACATTTCCTCGGAATAGAGTCATACAAGATCCCAGGTCTGAAGCCTCTCGTCTGATCCGCTTGTTACTATTGTGGACTTCCTCGAGTTGTTCCGAATAAACGTCTGATTCTAACAGCTCTTGAGAGATACTTCGCTTGCGTGTAGTTCCACAAACCATATCTCCGATAGGAAACAGCCTTCGCGGTCGAAGAATGTAATTCCTCATCACAGAGAAAAACAAGCAATTCTCGTGGATTCCGAAGGTCATTTTTAGAATCGGCAGCCTCAGATAAAAGTATCTGTCTTCAAAGTCTCCACCCATAAGCTCTATATTTTCTTTTTCAGCATAGGTGCCACTAGAGAACGCTACCGCAACAACTTCATTGTCAACTCTGGTGACCGATTCTAATCCCGAGGGAGTTCGAACAACTCTTGCTAGCGTGTTTTCTCCGGTCTCGTCGCCACCACTGATGTCATGAAATTCAAGCTTACATTGAAAACCAGCAATCATCGCACACTTCGAGATACACACATACTCAGTACTGAACTGCCTCACAATAGCCATGCCTTGCGCATTAGCTCCAATGAGGATAACTCTGTCGGGTGCTAGGCCAGAAGAAGCTAAATCGCCATTGGCTGACAGCTTGTAACCGTACGCCTTGCCACCTTTTCCGTCTGTTACCCACAACACATTGCTTGGCTCATCATACGAGACGGACGTTGCTGTGCCTTCGACGGAAACGGATTTGGAAACTCCAACCCAAGAAGGTTTTGGTGACGAAAAGGTGCCAGTTACACTAGATTTCTTGACTGCGTAGATTTTGTTAGAATTGCTGTCACTGATCCAGATGTAGTCTCGGGCCATAGCTACACCTCCTATCTTCCCTACAAAAGGACTACCTTGATTTCCAAGTTGAACGATTTTTTTGACGCCGTTACCAAAGTTGGTTACTACCAAAAGTGATGCTTTGCCTTTGTTACTCGAAACGCCATGCATACCAAGAATGACTTCGCCTTTGGAAAGTTGGGAAATTCCCTCCACTTTATAGTCATCAAAAAGACCAGGGGTCAGCCAGCGTCCGCTTTTGTCCATGGAAGAGAGATCATCGAGATGCGGAAACTTCCACGTGAAAATGGTCTTGAGATAAAGCGACGATGACCGCCTTATAGAGCGTAGACAGACTTCTTCAGAACAGTACGGTATTTGCTGCCACGGTTTGTAAGCGCTTGGGTTCAAACCTCTCTGACGCAGCTGAAGCTTGTTGAGAAAATCGGTTACTTTGTCCAAGAAGTTGTTGACTTTTGCTATTGTGTCGGTGAATTTGGTTGTATACTTGTCGAGGAAGGGCTTCACGACATCACTAAGCTCTCCAGTCTCCGAGAGAAGGTTGACAATTGGGCCTGAAAATGAATTAGTCACGCCTTTTAATCTGTCAGCATATTTGGAAGCACTTTGAGTGACGGTGTCTAACGCTTGTAAGACGTGGTTTATATTCTTTGTCTTTTTCCATAGTTCGTATGATAGTTTAAGTTTGGAACGCACATCCTCCAGAGCTTGAACATGTTCTAACACAGCGTCATCGTAGACATTTCGCATGGCTTTAAATGTATTTTCAAGCAAATCCTGCATTTTCTTTTGCGTGTCTTTGGCTTTCTTTATATAATCAACAATCCTGCCAATTCGGTCTGTTACGTCTTTAATCGATCTCTTTTGAACGCCACCTCCCTCGCTGCCTTCAGGTTTTCGCCCAGTGATCTTTCGGAAAACAGCCTTCACTCTTTGAACATCGTCTTTGAGAGAAAATTTACGAACTTGTTCAACAAGGAGCTTTACAGTGTCAACAACAGCAGTGATATTGTCAACCCCTTGTTCGCACGTTTCAAGCATGTCAGTATAACCACTTGCTTCCTTGAATTTGTCCTTGAGGACATCTGCTTTGTCTTTGATGGCTTTGGCTTGATCAATGAACGCTTTGGATAGGCAAGTGCCTCCCTTGACACATTTCTGTATCTTAAATTTCTTCCATGTTTCTGGTACCATACCATAAAGGACTTCTATCTCTTTCTTAAAGTCCTTGTATTGATCGATAACGTATCTACCAACTACCAGTGCTTTTCGAACGCATGGTTTAGTACTTTCAAAAAATATTGTCTTGATCTGCTGGCAATCAGGCAACTTTCCTGCCGTCTCAAGAACAGGCGAGAAATTGTTAGTGAAAGGCTTAAGATCTATTAAAACTGCCATCACCTCACGCACAATGGACTTAATCTCTTGCAGCTCTCCTTGTATCTCGTATAGAGGCTCTTTGATTCTTTTAAACTTTGATACAGCTTTGCCAATGAGCTTATCGGCTTGTTTTTTAAAAAACTCGTCAACTTCTTGCACTATATCATAGCTCCCGAACTTATTGAGGGTCTCCGCAGCTATGGTCTTAAACTCGTTGCAAACGTCTCGTATTCGTTGGTCAAAGTCAATTCCAAACTGTTTTCTAATGTCAAGCTTCTGAATCTCGTTTCTGTAGTCCTGAGCTCTGTCGGCAAAATTAAGAACATCGTCTGCTGTTTTCCTAGCCTTGTTTGCGTATTCAGGAAGATTTTGTAGACGCGTGATAACTTCGTTGATACGAGAAGCTATTTCGCGGACATTTTTTAGAAAGCCCTTCTTCGTATTTAGAATTGAAAGAAAATCTGATATGATCTGGGCAACGCGAGAAATCTTCCCCACACGAGCTGCTAGGTTTTCCTCGTACCACGTTTCGACTTTGGTGACAGCAGACTTCAACTCGGCTCCAACCGTTTTCATCTTCGTCGCCACTGGCCCAATGAACGAGCCTAGTTCAAGAAGCGCCTTACGAGCGTTCTCCTGAACTTTGTCAATAACATCAGCTGAGAAATTTGCAGCCTTGGTGCATGCGCCATTAACTTTCGATGCCGTCCCGTTGGCAAAGTCCACAATATCATCCGCAAGATTCTGTATATCTTTCAGTTTACCAGTAAGCTCCTGCAGAGAGTCTGAAACAAACCCTTTTGCAGCCACAGTAAAGTTCCTTTGGATCTCGTCTGTTAAGGTATCTACAAGGATTGTAAAGTTTAATAGTTCTGTAAGAGCGTTTTGTGTTGTATTCTCAACGACTTGAAGCACCTGGATTCCTTCTTTTTCGACGTTTTCTCCAAAAACTTTAAATTCTTGGGAGGAATTTAATGCAAGTTTGTAAACGCCGCAAATTCGCTGTACGCTCTTTTCCGCAAACTGTTCCATTGCCGGTCCAAGTTCCTGAAAGAAATCTGTTATATCACTTATTGCTGAGACATTTCCAAATTCGTTATCGAGCTTCTCAATAAGATTTTCCAGAAAGTCTTGCAGGACCTCGGCTGGACTTGTAGAATTGGCGCTTTGATTTCCACTCAAAAGGCCTCGGAAAATCTCTTCCAAGTCAAAGCTCTTTCCTGGCAATATTTCCTGGAAAAACCGCTCGAGATCAAAACCCGGAAGTCGGAACTGGTCGAAAAAGCCGCCGAGTTTCCTAAAAATAGAGATTAAATTCTGGAAGCTCGGAGATCTCAGGTTCAGTTTGAACTTTAGGCTGACACGCCAGTCAAAACGCAGGCCGAAGTTAAATCCACTCCCTTGGAAAGGAGGGAATCGCAGGCTCATGTCTGGCAACTGTAATCTGGGGAATCTGATTCCTTCTAGGAAATCCAGTAACGAAGACATGTCCAGGAAACGGTTGGCAAACCGCAATAGCTTTAAAGTGACTTGCTGAAACGATTCCAGTGAAAAGGAAAAGCGGATCGAGAACTTGAATGGAAGCTGTAGACGGAATCCACCAGGAACAGAGAAACCTAATGAATTGAAGTAGTCTTTGATTTTGTCTAAGTGAAGATCTACGGAGACCGAGCGAAGAATATCCAGAAGCTTCTTGATGTTAAAGTTTCCCGGCAAATTGTGAGGTAAGAACTTGGTGATGCTACCAATAATGTCCAAAATTTTGTCAAGAGCAGCAATGACTTTTTTGAAGACGTCATCCACAGCAGTCAGCTTTCCAAGGCCAAGCTGTATTTTCTTGATCTTCTCTATGAGCCATTTCCAATCCTTGACGCGGTTTAGAACATCCTTGGCAAATTGGATTACTTTACTGATGAAGTTAATTGGTCGCAGGGGTTGCACGAGGTTCTGCACAAACTGGACAACTTTGTTAACGAATTCTACAAATTTGTCAATGTATAGCGGCAGATATCCGTTTAGTCTTCCTATAAATTTGTTTATCTGTTCAGCAATCACGCTTGTAATACTGTCGAACTGCTTCAATAAATCGTCCCCGGCATCGGCAATGGCGTGAATGAGATCTTTAGGGAAGTCATTCTTAAAGCTAGCCGAGGCTTTAAATGCAGCTTTACCTCGAAGGACGTCAAAACCAAACTTGTAAATATGAGCTCTAACGTTTGCGGAGTTGTCAAGGTTAACCTCAAAGTTTCCACCAAAAATTCCAATTCTTAGCTTGACTTGATTGACGAACTGTATAACTGATTCTGCTCCCACCCATTTACCACCGTATGTTTTCCCCCATCGTTTGGAAGGGCCAAGTGCAAACTCTCTTGGACGAAGAAACGGAAACAAAGCCCGTTTACGGCGGTGAATTACACTTCGTCTCTTTCGTAGGTAGACCGCTTTGGGATGGTCTTCGTGGTTTTCAAGAAGTTCGATAATCGATGAATCCAAGGTCTCACTTTCCGGGGCGTGCCACAATGCATGCTCCACGCCTTGAACCACTGAATCGCTTAAGTGCTGCTGACGCTCAATAAAAACGTCAACAACTGCAGCTTTTACTTCGTGATGTTCATCGTTGTACAGCGCACGCATAAGGTGTTGATTCGTGTGTTCTGGAGGAAGCTTGCGCATGGCAGAAATCACTGCTGATCGTATACCAGAGTTATCATGGTCAATGTGTTCCAGGATAACTGGAAGTCCGGAATGATGACCGAGATTTCCAAACGCCCAGATATGGTCTCTTAGCTGCATCTCGTGTTCTTCGCTATCAGGATGATAAAGTGTTGACCTGTTCATGTATCTGTTGTGGATCATCTCAGCGACGTTATCACACAGTGTTTCATTATATCCAGCTCTCCGTGCTCTTTCAGCCAGTCCACTTAAGACCAACATCGCTGTTGACGTCACTTCATCTCCTTTCTCTTCTCGTGAAATCAGCTGTAACAAGGCATCGAAAAGCTTCGAGTGAAGTGGCCCTTCCGGCAAATAGAAAATTCCTAACAGCAGAGCTTCGTATTCTTCCTTGCTAAGAGATCTCGGGTAATCAGTCTTGACAGCCTGTGCTAAAGCATTTTGGGCTTCGTATTTCCCATGTCCTGCGAGTGCGGCTACATATAGCGCCCATGACGTCAGGTTTTGGTGACTTCGATCTCGAACCAATCTTGCGACCATTTGAAAAGTACCCTCGTTGTCGCGAACCATGCGATGCATCTCATTAGAACAATCACCAATTTCCCGCTCTTTCATTTTCCTGTCAGTAAAACAGCGTAACACCTCATAAAAGGGTCTCGTCTTTTTCTTATCTCCCCCGATCTTTGACCAACTTATCTTCTCGGTGTCTGAAAATAACAGATTATCACTGGCAAGGGAACGTGACATTTTCAGGTGATCTTCCTCAGTTGCAGAACGCTTGGAACGTCGGTTATCAGGCTCTGCACAGGACCTTAGCGTCAGCTTGCTGTACCCTCTGGTTGACATTTCTATGTCTTGTTCCTGACCTTGAAAGCCTTTAAAATTGTCCGCCCTGGGATGACCATTGGCAGGTCTAAAGAATGCTTCATTTGTACGATGAACTTTATCAACTCTTCCGTCTTTCAAATGAACATGAGCGCTGTGCCGAGACTGTACCTTGTGTTCTCCTCTTGCTGGAGTACCGTCAGCAAATTGCTGGTAGTCGAAGTTAGTCCAGGTGCGATGAAGATGTGCATGTGTATCATTGGAAGAGAGAACATTGTACTTCGCTCGAAAGATACCAGAATCATCGTGTTCTTGCACTTCAAATATGTTGGATCTATGTACGTCTTTTAGGTTGAGTTGAAATGCACTAGCAACACCTGTCACCGTATAATAAACGAAGAGAGAAAAATGGTTTCTGGCAATATTAAAAACTTGACCATTGGCTAATGTAGTTCAAGAATTTTTTTGTCGGTTTGGCCATCATGGTATGAGCTAATATACCATGCTCCACAAATATGGTAAGCGTACGCGTCAATAAGAAAAGCTATTGCAATTCTCGTGTGTGTTTTCAATAAAACAATTATTCCACTTGCGCTTGTTGAATATGAGACAGTTGTAGTCAGCTAGGCGCGTAATACCATCTCATATCGAACGCAGTCTCATGGAATTATTGTTAACTGAAACTTTGCAACCATAGAATGATGTTTATTTGCACACATTCAACAACAGTTATCGAATACGCGCCAGTTAAATATTTCTCACTTCTCACCCTGGTGAAGTTCAATGGATCACCACACCCAAAATGATTTCCCCCAGAAAGGAAAATAGGATTTGGAAATCAATATCCTTCAACTAATCAGAAACGTTTCATTTGGTCTACAATTTTGACATCCAATAAAAGAAAGCATATTACTGCGTCAGCAAGGTCTATCCATGATCTGTCTTCGGCTAACAGATCACTGCTCTCATAAATTCGTGGCCAAACCTCACTTGGTGCCCTTATGAACGTTGGCGCATTAACAGACAAGTATGATTATAATCAGCGTTGTTATTTAGTAAATGGTTTGAGTCAAAGACGTCATTCCAACAGCTTGGACGGCATTAATTGTAGTTTGCCCAAACACTTCAACAACCATTATGTCTCACTCACCCTTCTTAAAAGCTGCTATTTCCGGTGACTCAGAATTCTTTGGAAACAGAACGTCCGTAATGACACCATGCTCTTCCTGACGGAAATAAAATGGCTTTGACAGCTGCTCCTCAAACTCTTCGTTGACAGGGTAATTGGAAAGAACACGCCCATTGTGCACACGTCTTAAACGAGGTTCCCGGATGTCCAACTTGATAAGATGCGAATCATATTCGCGTGAAGCGGGGGTGACATCAACCTGAGTGCAAAAACAACTTATTAAAAAGACTGCAAGAATTTGATTATTCGCTCTCTTGGTCTGCCAAAATAAATGGGTTAGGAAAAACAAGAAAGAGATACTATGAATTTTGGTTGGAACTACCTCTTGTACAGTCGACTGTTCTTGAAGAAGGTACATGTAAAACGACAACAAGCTCGCGCTACTACTTGGTATGATTGTTGTATGAGAAATTTTATCATTATTTTTATTTTTCCAACTTCCTGTCGTTGCTTTTTTATTTAATTTCAAGTTTAATGACAAATATCAAAATATACTGAGGGGGTGGGAGAGCTTCCAATTGGCTTCATGTTATGGATAAATTTGCTTCTTTTATTCCATACAATTTTCGCACCTCAAATACAGAGTAAAGATATCAAATAGTTTTTAGTACCACACATAGTCGTACGCTCCCTATTTGCATTTAAGAATAAAACATACGAGTATTCATAGCAATGTTTGCCTGTTAAACTTTAGGCTTTAATCGCCTAATCTTGTACGGCCAACGTACGACACAACAAAGCAAAGTGCACTGAGTCAGCAACAAGGTGCACAGGCTCATAAATACTAGTGACTTACGACTGCATGTAACAACACACGAAATGTCACAATATATAATGTCACGCAATATCAGTTCCTTTAACGAGGTACACCAACTGAACACTCAAAATCGATAACATAAGACGACGACAATTATCCGCCTGTTTGAAACGCCCGGGGAGGGGGGTGGGGGGCGGCACTCCTTGTAATTTTTGGTGGGCTGTACCGCCCGGATCGTCAAATCCAGACCCTATTTCAGACCAATGCATGCCATTTTCCACACCTATTTTCAGACCTGGCCTAAAAAATCAATACCCGTTTTCAGACCTGGCCTTGAAAATATACACCCGTTTTACACCCGCTAGGTAAAATTTAGCTGGAATTATATATTTTATCTATTTCTCTTTCTCTCTCATCAGTTACTCGTCCCAGTTACTGGGAAGATAAATATGTTTATAAGCTTTCGTAAATGTTCCCCCAAAAACCACACCCAATTTCAGACCATAAAAGCCAAAATCTATACTCGTTTTCAGACCAAAAAGGCTCAAAATACCCCCACCTCCCCGGAACGAAACGTCAGTCCGCTTTGATTTACAAGAACTGCTCAGTAACCAAGGCAGCACTACGACAAATGAGAAGGCGTTTGAGATCATTGATTCCGAGACAAAATCATCCAGCGTATCGTAATAATTTATTAATGCCGATATTGATAGAATCTAATGCAAATTATTTGGTCCGTATCCAAATTCTCTTTACCTCCTTTATAAATCTTCCATGATTTCTTTGGGAGATTTTGTTTTTAGCGAAGGCAAAATAAAAAATTCAGTTGGATCCATTTTGTATTTTGTATAGCAAGGGGGCGGGGGCCACAAAGAATTAGACTGCTAAGACAACATTCCGTGGCCCTGTTTGGTAAAAGCTGAACAGAAATAACAAGAAAAAAAAACGAAAATGAATTACGTTAAATTAAGATTTAAGTTATAGTCTAAAGCTGCTGATTAGGGGCTCAAAAAATTTCACTGAAGAATAGAAAAGATACTCGAAACTTGAACATTTAAAGAAACTAAACTGTTTCCCTGGATTACTGTTTAAAAAATAGCTTTTGTCGGAATTAAACATTACACACTGGCAGACAAAAATATCATGTTGGAGAATATCAATACAAAAGACCATTGCGCGTGTGCATCAGCACGCACATCATATTTGCTCAAACCAAAAATGTATATGAATATATAGACAGGCATGCAGTTGATCACGGTTTGCTTGAAGGCGCATCCTCGGTGTAAGAACCAGTTAAACTCACCAGTGACGCAAAACAAAGAACGAACAACACAACAAACAACCTTGAAACAAATACAGAACACAGAAACGATAGCTCAAAAACAAAGAAAAAAGTAACAGGTTCTTACACCGAGGGAAACCCTGCTTGAAAACGTCCTTCAAAACTAGGCTTCCTTTTTTAAAGAAAGGAATGCGGGGTATTTTTTGTGTTGTGAAGGTCGTAATCCAACATAATCGAGAAAAGGTTACAGAAATAATCACAAGCAATATCGCGCAAGACGCTAAGCATGATTTATGCTCAAATATGGCCAACAGCTTCACTAGAACTTTTGCATCACAATATTTAGTAGAAGGCGTCAGTGGTATGCGTGGCTTGGGAGATTGGCAAGTGGTTTTGTCCCGGGGGGGATACTCTCCTATAGTAGGTATATAGGTATGTGCAAATGGGTCTGGTTTTTGATCCGTTTTGGTCTGAAAACGGGTATAGATTTTGGCTTTTATGGTCTGAAATTGGGTGTGGTTTTTGGGGGAACACTTACGAAAGCTTATAAACATATTTTTTTTCTCAGTAACTGGGACGAGTAACTGTTGAGAGAGAAAGAGAAATATATAAAATATATCATTCCAGCTAAATTTTACCTAGCGGGTGTAAAACGGGTGTCTATTTTCAAGGCCAGGTCTGAAAACGGGTATTGATTTTTTAGGCCAGGTCAGAAAATTGGTGTGGAAAATGGCATGCATTGGTCTGAAATAGGGTCTGGATTTGGCGATCCGGGCGGCACAACCCCACCAAAACTGACAAGGAGTACCCCCCCCCCCCGGCAGGGTTTTGTTTTAACAAAAGCGGAAGTAATTCTCAATTCTAATAGGAATGTGTCTCCAGCTGAATAATATTTTTTGTTGTTGCCACAACAACCACATGTAATTGTGTAGGCAAGGTTGAGCACGGTAATACTTGTGGAAAAATATAGAACGAAAGAAAATGCGTCATTTTATACGAAATCGATTTTGGTGTTAACCGCTTAAGTAGTGGCCATATTGCACGCAAAGCGTTAAACAAGAAATATCACGAACAAGCTACACAATGTTCTGCGTTAAAACCTGATCGCGTTTAGTTAAAAGGAATATGTCATTACGTAAATGGAGCACTGATCAGGGAGAACACAAAATAACACTTGTTTATTAATTCAGCTAATTAGCCAGTCAGCAATTTTGGTTATTACTGAAACACAATGGGAGTTAGATTTTCCTTTGCATTCACCAAATAGACCGAAAAGGCAACCAACATTGACTGCGAGAAATAAATAGACCTTTTTGTGGAATTGAAGCTCAAAACAGAGCAATGACGTTGTTTTTAGAGTCAGGTGTCAGAACCAAGTATGGGATATTGAAAATATAGCATGTAGATATGTAGATATATCAAACAAAATTTATCGGCGACCACAGTAATTTTGCTAGTACTAATGGGAGTTAAAAATAGTTTTCGTTTGAACAATAATTCACTCAAGAATTTAAAGCTCGTATAAGTTTTACACAAAAGGTAATTGCAACATTATTAATGATCCTATGCGACAAATACACGACCAACAACAATATTAAAAAATACGCTCGTTTTTGTTCACGTCGCCGATCAGAGCAAAGTTACACTCACCGCATCAGTTAAAACTGGCCAAATGGAAGAAAAAATCATGGTATAATAACGACCTGAAAACTTAGCAAAGTTGATAAGGTTAATGATTTTAAAGCATCGATCGCCACAAAATTAAACGACGTGTTAAACTTTTCAAATATTTCAATTGCAATCCTCATCGATCTTCCTCATTCGAAGCCATCCTTGGCAATAAATTTCAGTTTTTCTATCTTGGTAAACTGTTATTTCAAGGTTTCCTTTGATCTGAAGGCAATTTTACGCATTACCAAAGGTTACTTAGCCAAATTTAAAAAAAAAAAAATAGAAAGACCGACAACTATGTGCGTACAGCGAGAGAAAGCGTCCACGGATATTTAATGCGTGCATTTAAGAAAAATACAATCCGAACCACATAACTGAGAAGATCCATGTATATGTTTTCCATACCACACTGTAAACCGACATTTTCCGCCAGAATATCTCGGATGGACGGTTCTCTCATTGCGAATTCGTTGCCGGCGCATCGTAAAACGAAAGCTACAGTCATGTTTTAGAGTAACTGAATTGTCCCTTACCAAAGCATGAACTTGGTAACCATCGCTAAGAGTGGACTTGGCGCCTCTCGCCGTGTGGACGGCCACTTCATAATCGTATGTACATTTTGTCAAGTGACTCAATCGCAGTACTTTCTCCTGAATAGTTTTCCCTTGCAAACTGGCTATATGTAGGACTAGCACACAAAATGTGACAGTCGATTTACACACAAACATATCTGTGTTTGCCGAAAAGAGCTTAGGCCATCTTCAGTGTTTGCCTGGGTTGTTCAAATCTGCAACGATGATTATCAAAGTTTTGATTACGCCTCACCAATACAGTAACCTCCGTTCTTGGAAACCAAAGCGCGGAAGTTCTTCGATGAGCTCAAGCATGTCCTTGACAAAGTTATTTCTGTCTAATCAAAGGCACAAAGGCTTAACGCCCAACGGAAGTTCAAAGGCAATGCGAAATTTTATATTGTTTAAGTATACAAGGATGTGTTATTACCGGTCCCATAGATATTTTCTCAAAAAGCACTGAACTGTATCGATTTCTTTTGTCTTTCATGATCGTTTCAGCACACCATTATTATGTAAATAGTCACAGCGGAAGACATTTTTCCAGGAAAACAACAATCAAAACTCAATCAATTAACAGTAAATACGCAAAATAAATTGCCGCGACTCAGACTATCCGCGTAGCAAAATAGTACGGGAAACACGTTTGACGTTTCAGCAAGCAGAGAAAAAGACGCGGATACGAAATGAAAAGTGTAATTTTCGTAATCTGCCTGCTTTACTTTTTGATTGCGACGAGCGCCTGGAGAAGACGAAGAAGAAGAAGAAGATCTCCGCCTCCCTGTGGCCCCGTTAACTGCCGTGTTGGAAGCTGGACAAGTTGGAGTTCTTGCTCACATCGGTGCAGTACGAGTGGCACACAAACGCGAACGCGGCAACTGGTGCAAGGCGCGTCTTGCGGAGGTACTTGTCCTTTCCACTTACGAGAAACACAAGCGTGCAACAGAGACAACTGTCAAAACGGAGGAACGCCGCGAGGCGGCGGATGCAGCTGCAGAGCAGGGTACGGTGGAACTTGTTGCGAGCAAGGTGAGTCAAGGCTCAAAAAAGATGTTTCCCTTACGCTGTAAGTGCCAGAATGGGCTATACAACCTTGGGAGAGAATATTTCTACATGCTTATACAGTGCCTAATATTATCTAAAGTTTTGAGAATTCTTTAAGCGTCAGTATGCGTTCATAAATTTGTTGGTATTGGCCATATCTAAAGGCCTATATAAAGGTGCTAAGAAAATATTAATCATGGTTAAAACGACTGTGTGCTTAATAGGCTGGTTTTCACTAGCGCATAAGGATAGGCATAACGACTCACTAGCGTTATGATTTATGTCGTTATGCGTATTCTTATGCGCTGGTGGAAACCAACTTACGATATACTGTTTTCTCTTTTCATGTTTTCTTAAAACAGCTCGGGTCTTAAACACATTCTGCACAAAACGTCTTTTCATATAAAGACGCCCGTGTTTCAACTGCATTTCCTAGTAATGAGCTTTACTTGAACTGTTCTCCTTGCAGTAAAATATAAATCCTAAACAAGAAGAGGCCAGACTGAGAGCAAACATACCATTGTTTATACGTTTTGGACGTTACTTGAGCGCTTCGAACATTCTTTCCTTTTTCAATTTTGACAAGGCTGTTCTCCGGTTGTAATAAGAGGGTTTATATAGGGTGTATATATAAGCTCTGCATATACCGGCGAACTGGACCGAAAATAGCCTCTTCGCTTGCAAAGAAATCGACTTGATTCCAGTTTTATTTCCTCGAGTATGAACAAACATCGCAGATTGAAGTGACGAACACTTCAGAACCGAAAAAGATTGTTAACCCTTCGGTGATCTCGTTACATAGCTCGCTAGATTTTGCCTCCTGGTATGCAACTGGGCCTAGTTCGACCAATTATTGGATCATCTGCATACAATGCGGAAGTGTTCTCTAGTATAGTTGGGCCAATTATAGCAACGGGTACGCAAGGACAAGTCTTCAAGAAACGTAAGATGATGAACTGTAACTAACGAGAACACACTGAAGAAGAACAAGCAAACCTGCTGTTAAAAGTCAAAAGAGTATTGTAATCTTGAAGTGCCTATGAAATGAAAAAACGAGCTATTGAAAAATAAGCTTATTTGAAAGGCCTTTAAAAATGAAGAAGAATGGCATTTCCTTTTTGCGATATCTCCTCTCGTTCCAGAGACATTTCCATTGATACATGGTCATATATAGTTTGTGGTAGTTTCCCTGAAAACAACGGAGGTAGGAATTTTTTTCTGAAGGACGCCCTCTAAATAAACCTTCCTACGGAATATTATGACCATTTTTAGAAGTAATTAAAGAGTTTCTGGGGTTTGGGGGGGCCTGCTATTCAGTGGTAAAATCAATTTTTATTTCATGCATTCATTTTTTGATTATCTTACTCAGTGTCTTTTAATCCCTCTGTTGTTGTGATGCTATGCATGCACTAACTGCGTAGCTGGCGGGATTCGCGCGAATTGCTTTTGTTTTTGGGAGGCCGTCGTCGGAGCGGCAAAGCCGTGGAGAGATTGGTGAGGAGTCAGTTAGGAAATTTCCACTCGCGCGGCTTCGCCGCTTGACCTCGTGGGCTTCGCCCGCGAATGCTGAGTAAGTAGCTCGCACCCTCAAATCCCACCGGCTACGCAGGCTATGCATGCACTAGAACAATTCTCAGAACTTCAATCTTTCAATCATACTTCCTTTTTTCTCCCTTTTGCTTTCTTGTGTGACGTTCTCCTATCATTTGTTAATTTAAAAATGTGAAGTATGCAAGGGCTATTCAAAACGTTTTATTGGTTAAAGTTGAGAAGTTCTCAGAAATATATAGAAAAAAACAGAAATATTGCCTCAGACGTTCGAATTAATTACGATGACTGTTCCATTGGAGACTACGCAACCAAAGCACAATGAGGTAGATAAATGCAAGACAACGTTAACAGAATAACGTCTGCCTCGGTTTGCACATTCAGTTGTCGACCTTTGTCAATGCCAAAACTATTAGCAAAGACAGCAATGGGATTGAGTCCAGATCGAAACGACAGTTCGTTAGGCATATATCATTCAAAAGCACGACATCAAGGGGGTAGAATTTGTGTACACTGTTAGCTGAAAACTTACAAGGATTTTATTCCGGCACCCATT
>OX393563.1:16215805-16280805 GCA_947652115.1 Blastomussa wellsi | reverse complement strand
AAGTGAGCAAGTTGCTTTTAATCGAGGAAGCCTGCTTTTGTTGCATAAATAGCACAAGACAGGACGCTTTTTGCTGCTAAACTGGCCTACAGCACTAATCTGACCTGAGAATATTCCAGCAAAATACCTGAGTTCAGAGCAAATAAAAAATGTATACGGCGGAACGACCTTTAACCTTGACTCTTCGGAACGAACATGTTCAAAAGCATGACTTTCGGCATGAATCCAGTTACGGGTCTTCACGGAGGCTAAGTTGCTTTATATTTTCCCGGGAACTTAATTCGGTCTGAAAAATAAGAGGCAAATCGAGAATTAAATTTTTTGCCGGATTTGGCAGAAAAATCGTGCTCTCTGAAGGGAACAAAAACAAGCAAGTTACGTTTGCAAAACGGCACGACATTATAGTACACCGTCCAGCATTTACTAGATGTCTTTTCAGTCTTTGGAAAAATTCACCACAAAGTCAGAAAAGATGCGGGTAATTTCTTTGTTTCTCTCTCGCCTTTTGTTTTTGACCATATAATCACCGGTTTTACGAACACACTTTGAGATCAACTGTATTAATTAAACACACGAATCCGAAGAGGATTAATAGCAACAAACACGACATGCTAATAACGTAATACTGGCCTGTCGAGTCAGAGTACCTTTACACTTTACATATAAAACATTTAGACTTTTTGGAGTCTGGAAGTTTCAAGTCCGCCGATGGAACAATAGCGCACAACGATTACTTTGAAAAATAATGAATAGCCGCGGGGTGAAAGGTGAAACCACAATCCTAAATTTCACAGGCTTTGCCTGTGCATGCTAATCCTTGTTCATTCGTACGTGACCACAGTACCACAAAACCTGTAAGAAGTAATGGCTAAATTGAGAGAGAAATACTCTTTTTCCCACCCACTCGTACATTGTTGTGAAATGGGAAAAAAATAAGCTCTCGATCGAGAATGACAGTGATTGTTTTCCTTCTGTCCCTTACTCGCGTGTAGTAGTACCCTGTGAGTAGAGTCTATTTCCTAAAGCGAAAATAGGAAATAGGAGACGGCTGCACTCAGGCTACTGCGAAGGAGGCTAAGGTTTGGGTTTTTGCGAGCGACAAGTGATTGCGAAGCCGTGCTAAAATAATTGATATATAATTATGTCTTTGTTTTTGTAGCTTCACACATGGTTAAATGCTGTCAGTGCTAATGCTGTTTACCTGCAGGATAATATAGCATCTGTCATATGCATATTGCTGTTAAGTGATTTCGCAACACATGCACGTTACCATCTTTTACCAGCGCGTTACAACACACTTGCGTAAGAAAAGTTGTCTCCTCGGGAGTTGTCCATTGTCGCCACGAGGGAACTCGACATTTATCACGTACCAATGGAACAAGATTAAAATTTTCAACTTTTAAAATTAACTTTCGTTTGGACCATGCATGTGATAATTTGCAAAACATCGAAATATCAAGGGGCCCAAAAATGTGGCCATCCCGGGGCACTTTCGATTTCTTGGAAGTGCAGAATTGAGAAAATAAAGAAAAAAAATATATCAATTGCTGGCTTTGACTGTCGCGCCATCAAAAAAATAAATCCAAAACAATTCAAAAAGAAAAGCCGATAAATCCAAATGTTATGAAATATTAATAGATAAACAGCATATCCAAGTTTCAGGTCTAAATATGTGGTACGCCATTCTTGAGTTATTTCGAAAATTCAACGGATAAACACAAAGGATATTGTCCAGCTGGAAAGTTTCCTTTAGCTTCCTTTCATGTGGTGACAACAAAAATTTATGACGTCACGTGCAACCCGCAATATAATAGGGTATCAACATGACATTTTGAGGGATTATTGTTTATTGGCGCCCGCGTTGTGTCATTTGCGGTCCAAGCGCGAAGCGAGAGGGTCGCAAATGACACTACAAGGGTGCCAATAAACAATATTCCCGATAAAAGTCATGTTAATGTCTTTATTATCCATATACAAGGCCAAATAACATCCTGATGACTCACAAATTTAATAACGTTTTCAAGAATACAAGTAAGAACTTACTTCGCGCTTAAAATGTTATAACTGTAAAAGCCAGACCGATATGTTCTGAACAGGTGCAGAACTCATAGATAATCATAATATCTAACGAACTTACAATTTCCAGTTGATCGTCGGTGTAAAACTCCCGCAGCACTTCAACCAAGTGAACGACGTTTCGCTTCTTGTAAAGGCGACAAGAACTTGCTTTCTTTGTTTCTTCTGGATCGTGCTCTTGCTTCTAGCATATCTTCAAGGCTAAATCCGAATTTTTTACCAGTATTCTTCCTATTTATAACAAGTAGACCGATTTTTCTCTCTGAAAACTATGCGTTTTGTGTGAAACTGAACTTCAAAGCTTGCTGTTCGCTCGTACGCACCTCGATGGTTTTCCCGCTTCAAACGGTCTGAACGTAATCTGATTGGTTTAAATTCACCGCGTGAAAAAATCAGCTTTAAGGCCGTTGCGGGTAGGTATATGGATAATAATGTGTTTTAAAAGCTTCATGGAAACCAAATGGGGAACCGATCAGATATCGCATTTTATGGGTCCGGTGCAACCTCCTTCCCAGGGTCTCTCTGAGAAGAAACACGGATGGCTTCGACTAAGGAAGATTGAGAAGGATCAGTTTTAATTGGCAATTTTTGAAAATTCATTACTAAAGATTTCAAGAGCTCATGAATTTACGTTATGTGAAAACAAAACAACAACAAATAACACTTGACTGTGACCAATCACATACCTATTCATTCTCGTCCCCAGAGGAACGCACGAGGAACAAGTGCACAGGCCCAGCCGGCTAAGAGGGACAAGCGGCTCTGGGGACGAGAATGATAGCTAGTTCTCTCCCATCTCAATGCTGTTGTTAATCGGTCCTTTGTGAAAGAAAACGCGGCTGATATAACTTGTTCATCTTCCTTGCAGATGTGAATGAGTGTCTGAACAATCCTTGCCAGCACACTTGTAAGAATACAATTGGTAGTTTCACCTGCAGTTGCCATTCGTGTTACACCAAAGCCGGATTGAAATGCAACCTGCTACAATGCAAAATCAGCAACCAGTGTTACGCGTATGGTACTGTGAATCCCAGCAATCAGTGTCAGGTAATATAACATGACGGCGTGAATCAATGTTTATGCACGGTGGTGGTCATATCAGTGAATAAAGAAAGAGGGAGGGTGGAGAGTGAAGGGGCGCCACTTTGCGTAATATTTTTCAGTAAAGAAAGTATGGATATGCGTACATGTTGCGGAAAGTTGAGACCCCCCTTCAGCTACTCCCCTCCTCCCTCCCCCCAATAAAGTGGGGAAGACGTTTCAGGTCTGTCCACACTCATTTCTTGTTCCCAGACTACTTGGATTGACCATTGTGCATCCTTTAATTTTTAAGTTCATTTAATTTAGTTTAAATTTTATTTGTCTGCCCTACCTTTCTCCACCCAGATGTTTTAAATGGGACACGGTAAATTTAATGCGTTGGGGGAGTAAGCGATGGACTAGCATGCCAACCATGGAGGATTAGAAATACTCCTAGTCGTGAAGCTTCACGGAAACTGGGATGAGCTCCGGCCTGATGGGCCACCAGGCTGCTACGAAGACTTTATCTCACCCTCAAACCTCACATTACTTAATTTTTGCACTATATCTTGCTGTCAAATAGGATTGTAACAGTGCAAACAAGCTAGCCTGGACAAACAACAACGCTTTGTCCTGCAGTGATGGGAAGGCGTGCACTAAAAACGACAGATGCTCGAACGGGGTCTGTTCTGGAACACCATTCACGTGCCTCTCGTGCGAAGAGTGTTACAATGACGGGTGTCGCGTGAAACCAGGATTCTGCGTGATAAACGAAGGTGGAACACGAAAGTGTTTCAGCCATGGCGCCCTCCGCCCGGGATATCCTTGTCAGGTGAACTAGTTGATAACCCTTGCATCCATAGCATTAGCTGTCCAAACTTAAATTTCTCCATACTTTGGTGTATTGCCTTGTACGATGCAAGGTAATGGGAGTAAAGAACCAGCTGGTCACCGGGGAGAGAAAGTCTTGATCTGAATGCAATTTAGCCCGATAGGCATTATAAAAGGCTTGATAAATTCGGTCACAAAAAGTTACAGGGCAACAGCTAAACGCGATTGAAATGAATCAGAACAAAAAGGTTTATAACTGCATCAAACTAATCGGCACTGTATGGCTTAATCGTTAGAAACGAACATTCCAGGCTCAAATTTAAGAAAATACGAGAAACCTCACCACGTGAAAGTACTGTTCCAAAGGTTTTATTTTTAATGGACACATAGTAGAATTTAATCCACACGTTTTCAAGAATAAATAAGCTCAAATGCCATTTATAAGTTACCGGCCTTGCTAAGTAACAAACTGGATTATTCGAAACTGGAGTTACATAAAGCTATTTTCTCATTTTTAGCAATGTGACAGCAACAACAACAAACAATGGACCAACAACAATAATCTTCAATGCAGTGACAATAACTTGAAAACTAAAGACGACCGATGCTCTAGCGGCACGTGCGTGGGCACGCCCTACAACTGCCTTTCATGTGAAACACATGACGGCAGTGGCTGTCCAATCAAATCCGGATACTGCATTATACAGCATGGCGGCCAAAGGACATGTTACGCTAAGAATCATTACAGGCCAGGAAATCCTTGCCAGGTAAGAGTATATGTTCTGGCTATTTTCGTACAGCAAGCTCGACTTCAAATGGAAAGTTTCATATTATCCAGTCAAAAGATATCGTGAGCACAGAACGAATGTAGCAAAAATCACAAGGAGACTGCGGGAAATCCAAGCGAAAGTCCAATTTTTTTTCATTGCGTTGTCATGTTCCACCTTAAATTGCGAAAAGAAATATTAAAAATTCAAGCTTGAACTGGACTGTTCAAACAAGGGTATTTCAAAAGAATTCAACAATATTCAAACCTGCATTTACTGACTTTTCTCTTATTTTCTTTGTTGTTTTCTTTCAGTGGTGTAATCCAAGCAGCAGCACCAGCACGTGGTCGAATCGCGATGGCGTGGCATGCGACGATGGCAGCAAATGCACACGTGGAGACACGTGTAAAAGTGGTCAATGCACAGCCACACCTTTTAGTTGTAACTCAGTGTGTCAATACTGTAATGGCAACAGCTGCAGTCTTAAAACAGGATTTGGATTCGTGAACAACAAGTGCACGTGTAAGATAGCAGGTGGGTGTAATGTAGCAAGTTGTAATGTATTATAAGGTTGCAATTTATGTAAATTGCTTTTCTTATTTTGCTTATCAAACAAAAATGGGAATCCACATACTTAGTAAGGAGCAATAGTATCTTAATAGTTAGCACGTTGTGGAGCTTTTTAATCCCAACTGGCAACATACCTTGACCATTCGAGTCCAGTGCACTAATCATTAGGCCACCGCACCACCCCATTCTCGTCCCCAGAGCCACTTGTCCCTCTTAGCTGACTGGGCCTGTGCACGAGAAACAAGTGGCTCTGGGGACACACGACTTGTTTCGCTGAATTCAAACAAAGGGAGTCCAATCACAACAGCCGTTTTAAAATCCTTTATCGTTAGCAGGTTTAAAACGGCTGATGTGATTGGATTCCCTTTGTTTGATTTCAGCGAATCAAATCGTGTGTTCCCAGAGCCACTTGTTCCTCGTGCACAGGCCCAGCCGGCAAAGAGGGACAAGCGGCTCTGGGGACGAGAATGCGCGCCACCCGCGCAGCACCACAAAATAATTCCTCATAACATCAACATGATTGCATCTATGATTTCTTGTAAAATTAACGTTACAGTCGAACCAAGTAAAGCGTACCCCCCTGGAGTACATTAATGAATTGATTATTGGAAAATTGAACCCGTTGTTCGTTTCAATGTTACATTCGGTTTGAAAAGGAGTGGATCAATGCTCAACTCAAAAGACGATTTGTGATTGGATTAGGCGAGAGCTTTTCTTGGCTATTTACATCTTGTAGAACTTGCAGGAAGTCTTATCCGTGTAAATTAATGATGGAAAGAAAAGAAGTTTCTGGCGAAGCTCTTACACGTTTTTCGTGAATATTTTTACGTGGCTCACTTCCGCCATGGAAAAAAGTAGTCAAGGTTCCGTACGTACCGTTGAAAATACTGCCGGAGCTTATCCCGGTTTCCGCAGCATTAAGCGGCAAGGTATATTTCTACTCCCCTCTGGATGGGATGCAAGAAAGAAAGTTGCCGTTCAATTCAAAACACAAGAAAAAGATTCGTTTACTTTTTTCCCTCACCCTTTAGGTCAGGACCATGGTCATCAGGCTGTAAACCCGTCTAACCAGTGTCAGTGGTGTGACTTGTATGATGCAACAGCTCGCGCTAACAGTGCTTGGTCTAATCGTCCAGCGGTCCCGTGCAATGATCAGAACAAATGCACTAAACAGGACACGTGCAACGCCGGCAGGTAAATGTAATCTTAAACCACCCACGTGCTAAGCAAAAAGAGTCTTTTGGAATTAATTTTCACTTGGACAGGTTATAAGAATTCTTACGCTCGCTATGGTCAGCCAAACCTCGCTTTTGAAGTAAAGATAAAAAGAAGGGTAAAGTCTGCATACAAGCCTAGTGGCCCATCAGGCCGGAGCTTGTCCATAGCATGGAAAGCATAAGAGTATTTCTATTCCCCCTTGAGCTTCTCACAAAGATGATGAACGATGAAAAGAATGCCCATGTGAAAACTGCATGAAGGTGGCAGAAGGTTAAGAGTAATTCGCGTAAAAGAGACTTTGTGATGAATTTTGAACATATGACGTTCTCATGCATTAGGCCTAAACCAAAATTTCAATCTGAAATATTTTCAAAATGTTTTGTCAGCTGTGTAGGCCAAGGCTATTCTTGTCAATCATCTTACCCTTCATCAAGTTGTATCAGGACTTCTGAGTGCGTTGGTGACGGAACTTGTCGACCTATCATGAGGTCAAGTGGAACAATTTGTCGTCCGGCTGTGGACGTCTGTGATCAGCCAGAAAGGTGGGTAACGACACTTTTACATACAGATATAGATATTAAATTCATTTAGAAATTGCGATTACGATCTTCCCTGGTTGACGCCCTTGTTAATAGAGCGGAGCACACGAACGGGCGATTTGACAGATAAATATGACAATACAAGAATGCTACTCTTCCAAAAATATATTATAAATTTAGTTAATTCGTGTAATTGTAATCTATTGGGGGTCCAATAATCCCCAATTGCTCGAGGTCGTAGAGGATAATAGTTTCAAACTTTCAAGCAACAACTCGCAGGAGAAAAATCACTGGTTAAACATATTCTAATTATATAATGGACTCGACAACATTTACAGGTGTGATGGAAGCCTTGGAACATGCCCCGGTGCAGTAGAAGACAAAATTTCTCTCACAACTGGCACTGCTCAATTTATGGATCAAGCATTTCAGTCGACCATCAGCTATCAGTTCTCTACAAACAAACTTTACCTTCAGATTTCCGGATTCTCCGTCTCTTGTGGACAGCTGGCATTCAAATGGTTTCTTCTACCATCAGCTTCCGCTTGCTCCACTGTCTCTGGCGTAAAAGGGACGTTTTCTAACAGCAACACACAGCAAACTCTCACCGGGCTTACTCTACAAGATAATAACAGATACAAAGTTTCCATTCAAGCGTCTGATATGAGAAACAACGTCCCACAACTAGTCTGTAGTGGCGTGGTGATTATTGACACATCAAAACCGCAAGGTGGGTGGGTTCGTGATGGGCCTGGAGCTGACCTGAGTTTCCAAGCCTCCAAGTTATTACAGGTAAACTGGGGAGGAGTGCAAGCGAGACATGGTGTTGCCAAGTATCAATGGAAAGTGCTCCTTACTTCATTCAACACCAATCAAACCACCGATCTATTGTCTTTTACCAACGCAAATCTAAATACAAACGCGGGGAAGACGTTCAACAGTGTGAAAGATGGCTCAAAAGTGAGATTTGTCGTTCGTGCTTTCACAAAAGCAGGTCTGTATTCCGACATCACAAGTGATGGAGTTGTTATTGACACCTCTCCACCAGTGGCTAGGAAGTTATATGACGGCAATCAACTTGGTTTCGACGTGAAATATGCCAAATGGACAAGCACGTTCAGTGCAAACTGGGACCGTTTCACTGATCCACATTCTCCCATCTCACGATACACTTGGGCAGTACAGCGGCTAGGCGCTGGACTCATTACCTCATTTAAGGCCACAGCACTAAACCGCTCTCCAACAGCAACCAATCTGAATCTAGTTTCGAAAGAAAGCTACTGTGCAGTTGTCCGAGGCTATAACGAAGCTGGTCTGTACACCCAAGTCAAGTCAGACTGCGTACTAATAGACCATGATGCTCCACAGGCGGGTACTGTTAATGATGGACACTTCAGTGATGTAGACTACCAATCAGAGGACACCATGATAGCAGCGAACTGGAATGGTTTCCAAGACGGAAGTCAAGGAAGTGGAATTGTAGAATACAAGTACCTGGTTAAAGATAGCAGTGGAAATATAATTGTTCCTTGGACATCAGCGGGAAATGCAACGAACATAACTCATAACGGGTTAGCTTTGACAAATAACGCAAAGTATTTCGTGACTATTCGAGCCATTGACGCTGTGGGACTGAGCACTGAAGTCACCACGGATGGTGTTACCGTGGATAAAACTCACCCGGTTTTCACAGGAAAAGTTATAATAACAGGAGAAGATGACTTCATAAACGGAACCCCATGTGTCTACATACCAAGTGTATCGTCAGTAACAGTGCAGTGGGTTGGTTTCTCAGATGCACACAGTGGACTACTACGATATGACTGGGCAATTATCTCATCCGACACGTCACCATCAAGCTCTGACTTTCAAACTGTGCAAGGAGCTAATCTGCCGACATCTGCGACATTCAGTAATCTCGCGCTAATTCAAGGGAAACGCTACTACGTCATTATAAGAGCTTATAACGGTGCTAAACTGTCGAAAGATGCATATTCAGTTGTTGTTGTACCTGATGCTACTCCTCCCTTACCAGGAGATGTATTTGATGGATCAACTTCCGAAGAAGACATCGATTATCAAGCAGGCGTGAAAGAAGTTTATGGTTCTTGGTCAAAGTTCCCGGAGCCCCACACTGAGGTAAAGCAGTACTACTTTGCTGTAGGAAGCTGCATAAGCGGAAACTATCACGTGACCGAAAATGGATTCGTTCGACTCAATCCTCCCACAGGAACTTCCTTTATGCTAACAAACATAACGCTGGTTAACGGCCAACGGTACTGCATTAAGGTCAAGGCTGAAAACAAGGCTGGGTTGATAAGCCCCGAAGTGTCTTCGGATGGCTTCATCACCGACGTGACACCCCCGAATGTACGAAAGGCTCACGTGCGTGACGGAAATACAGGTTCAGATATCGATTACCAAGCCAATGCCACGGCACTGTCGGCAGAATGGGAAGGCTTTGCGGACCCTGAATCTGGAATTCAGTATTATGAATACGGAGTAAGCAGAAATCGCGGAAGTCTTGCAGATGTTTCTCCTTTTCAGCACGCTGGACTGAACACCTCAGCTACCGTCCACGGTCTGTCCCTCGCTGACGATGTCTATTACATTACCGTTTGTGCTGTGAACAATGCCGGACTACGTAACTGCTTGAGCTCTGATGGAGTACTGATTGACTTTAGTCCTCCAAGCCATGGTGTGGTGCATGATGGGATAATCGAGCCTGATCTCAAGTATCAGTCCTCCTTAACAAGTATGGCAGCCAACTGGGAAGGAATCTGGGATTTAGAGAGTGGAATTGAGAAATTTAAGTGGAGTATTGGCACAAGTGTGCAAGACAAAGTCAGTGTTCAGAACTATGTTGATGTTGGTCTTTCAACGCATGTGAGAAGTCAAACAGTTCTTAATTTAGTGAGTGGGACAAAATACTATGTACACTTGTTAGCCACAAACCAGGCTGGAGCCATCAGGGAACTTGTCTCGGATGGTGTCATAGCAGATGCAACTCCACCAATACCAAGCAAAATCTACCCAGGCTTTGGGTCTCAAAGTGAGTGGAAATACAACGATCAAGAGAATGCTTTCTACTCTGCTACGGCATCAAGCATTGCAGTCTATTGGAAAAGATTCTCTGAGCCTGAAAGTGAAGTTTGGTACTACAAGTGGGCCATAGGAACAAGCAAATGTGGCACTCAGGTTCAGCCACTCATCAACATCGGTCGAACAAACTATGCCAACACGACAATGACAAACTTAGTCTTTAGATCGGGAGTGAAGTATTACGTTACTGTTACGTCAAGGAATCGAGCTGGTCTTGTGTCACGATCGTGCTCGGACGCCCTTGTCTTTGACAGCACTCCACCGCATCCGGGTAAAGTTTATGTTGGACAAGCGTCAAGTGTAAACAGAAGGATAAAATTTATTAGCAACAACAGCATTATTATTTCGTGGAGTGGATTTAGAGATCTTGACAGTGGTATAAGCAGCTGCAACATCTCAGTTCAAGACAGTTCTGGCCATGTCCGCTTTATGGCAACCAAAAATAAATCTTCGGGAAATGTATCGCTCTCTAGAAGTGTTATTCTTCTTCACGGAGAAAATTACAACGCTACTGCGGAGTGCATAAACAATGCAGGTCTTGCTGCCTCGTCATCCTTAGTTTTTGTCATCGATAACACACCACCCATTCAGACAGGCCCTATTATAGTGGGCGTATCACGTGATCTAAACTTCCAATATCAGGCAGATTCAAATTCGATCACTGCCACATGGCCACCGTTTGCGGAACACGAGAGCGATGTCGGAAATTACCAGTTTGCCATTGGCACTGGCCCTTATCAAGAAGACGTTGTGAGCTTTGAAAACGCACATCTTGCTACTCAGGTGACTAAGAACGATCTCAGTCTTTCAGAAGGAAATGTGTATTACATTACTGTTATTGCAACAAACCTGGCGGGCTTAAGTACAAATGTTTCTTCGCTTGGACTCGTAATAGACACAACGCCTCCAAAGGCTGTAAATGGTTGCGTCCATGATGGTCCAAGTGGTGAAGATATCGACTACTTTTCTCCCAGAATGGATCTTGCAGCGCACTGGGAGGACATAACAGATCCTGAGAGCGGCGTCGTGAACAGTAAGTACTGTCTTGGTACCAAACCTTGGGGCTGTCAGATACGAAAAATGACAAGTATTGGAGCCAACTCATCATTTGCCTGTCCAACGTGTGTTGTCAACCCCGGAGAGCGAGTGTTCGTGACAGTGCGTGTGACAAACGGAGCAGGTCTTGATGTGACTCGCAGCTCTGACGGAATGCTTTTGGATGTCAGTCCTCCGCTTGTGGGTGATGTCATTGATGGAAGCGATGTGACGGGAGTCGACCATAACGTCGTTCTCAAAGATTGGAACGTGTCTATGTCTTGGTTTGGTGTGGGTGACGCTGAAAGTGGCGTTCAATCATGTATTTGGACAATAGAAGGTAGAGATGGAAGCAAAATTCTTCAAGCTGAAATCAGCAATAGCTCAGATTACGGGAAAAGGAATGTCTTTTCCAATTCTCAGAGATATAGAGATCTTCCGTTTCTCAGAAACACGACTTACCACAACGTATTGTCGTGTTGGAATAAAGCAGGATTGCATAGCACTGTTCGATCCAATGGATTTCGCGTTCAATCCATCTGGCCCATCCCGGCCCTTGTTAGAGACGGCTTTACGGAAGGAGTTGACCTTGACTATCTAACTAGCACTAAAAGAGTTAGCGCCAATTGGGATACTTTCATGGACGATATCGGAGATCCAGTTATTGACTACGCGTGGGCTATAGGCTCAGCTGCTGGTAAAGACGACATTTTAGGTTTCACTAGTGTTGGGCTGAGGACAAGTGTTGAAAAAGACTTGGCACCGAATGCACCGAGCCTCGACGTCTTGACGCCTGGTCAAAGATATTACAACACTCTAAAGGCGACGTCAGCTAGCGGACTCAGTAGCCTGAGCAGTTCAAATGGATTTACTGTTGACCCCACTCCTCCGATGATAACAGAGGTCACCACACATCATGTGGTCACAGACCAGGAAGAACGTAGTGTCGAAATTCGCGCTTCTTGGCGTGACGCTAAGGACAATGAAAGTGACATAAGAAGCAGTGAGTACTGTTTGGGAACAACACCCCTTACTTGTGTGGACGGTTCTATACCAGCAGGATCTTCCACATCCGGGATCGTTGGCCCCTTTACACCTGAATCGCGTGCTGCGTATTACGTCACTGTATTTGTCGTAAACAGAGCTGGTCTCACGGCAGTCACGTCATCCGAGAAGCTGGTATTCGACACAACGCCCCCTTACCAGGGGACCGTAATCGATGGAATTGGCGATGATATCGATTTTACTCACTTTATGAACTCCTTGTCGGTTCAGTGGGAAGGCATTAAAGATGAAGAGTCTGGTGTCGCGAGCTGCTTGTGGACACTCATTGAACAATCGGCTTCCGATAACAGTTCTATATTTGGAAATGACACTGTTGTGTTACGAAGAGGTGTGGAAAGCGAAGGGAACCTTACAGAAGCAAATCTTAGTCTTGTCCCAGGCGCTCGCTACATCAGTGAAATCACGTGCACCAATGCTGATGGCTTTAGTAGCACTTCCTCCTCTGATGGTGTGATTGTGGATGTAACGCCGCCAAATTCTGGCCTTGTTCGTGACGGATCATCTCTCTTGTCTGATGTACAGTTCCAGTTCTCAACATCAACAGTGGAGGCAATATGGGAACCCTTCAAAGACCACGAGAGTGGTGTTGTAAAATACCGATGGGGCGTAGGAACTTCTCCCGATGACGTTGACGTCTTCAACTTTACAGATGTCGGCCTGATGACTTCCGCTAGGAAGGACAACCTTACACTTATCCATAGTGAGAGATATTACGTAACTGTGGAGGCCACCAATGGTGCTGGCTTGACGTCACATGGGTGGTCTGATGGCTTTATTGTTGACAAATCTCCGCCAGAGTTGACTGAGGTAAACATT
This sequence comes from Blastomussa wellsi, assembly GCA_947652115.1. Lineage (NCBI taxonomy): Eukaryota > Metazoa > Cnidaria > Anthozoa > Scleractinia > Plerogyridae > Blastomussa > Blastomussa wellsi. Next base: position 16,267,766 of record OX393563.1, on the reverse strand, counting down.
TATCACTTGGGTGACTGTCTGTAACTTCTCCTACAAAGTCGTATATTAAGTCGTTTATTATTCGAAATAAAGAACGCCAGGCCTTGATACCACATATCCATTCAAGACATAACACGCTCACCCTCTCCTGTCTACTCCCCCCCCTCCCAACACCCATACCACCTCTGTATAATTGAATAATTTCTGCTAGGTTATTCAATCCACCAAACTAAGCGTTTCACTACCAGCGTTTCACTACCAGCGTTGAAAGAAAAATTAGCGAATATCAGCTGTCTCGAAGTCTGCTATACCAGCACAGCGTTGGAAAGTTCAACTGCGAACAGTTAACCATTTCTCTCTTTTTCAGCTTTCGCGTGGTTCTAGCTTATGGATCGGACCCGGAGAAAAACTACAGGCATCGTGGAAATCTCGTGATCCCGAAAGTGGCATTTCCAAAACTGAATTCTGCGTAGGAACAGTTTCTGTCGGTTGCCAGGTTAAATCCATGACCGAATTACCACCCAATGCGTCAGCCACGGTATGTGATGAGTGTCGTGTTAGTCACCAAGGAGCTTATTTCATCACCATCAGAGTAAAGAACGGTGCTGGTGTGTACACGGTTGCCACAACGGACGAAATAAGAGTGGATTTGACCGCGCCATTTGTTGGTAAAGTAATTCCCATTATTGACATAACTTCGTGTATAACAAACTGTACCTTAGTCGCAAATGTTACCTACATCCAAGACAGAGAAAGTGGTGTAAAGTCTTGCAGGTACGCTATACGAAACAGCACCCATCTGGTAACCGACTATGTAGGTAATGGACTGAGCAAAACCGTAGAGGCAACAGGTCTGCAGCTAGTGGCGGGTGAAAGGTACTACACTGTTGTTAAGTGCGAGAATAATGTTGGACTTGTCACGGAGCAAGTGTCTACCATACCAGTGCTGGTTGACGACACTCCACCCAGGAAGGTATGTAAAATGCACCAATTCACCGTCGAAAGTGATTATGTAGTTGCCTAAAGGGGCTAAGTCAACATGGATGTTGTCGAATCTTTGGTAATGTAAAATACTCCCTTCAAAGAAGGCGTTGAAATAATAGTTTACCAAGGTGAAAAAAAGGCAAAGAGGAAGCAATACACTGAGATTAATTAAGGGTGACTTTCAGTAACGAAGGGTGAGAAGGATTGTAATTGAAAAACGTGAACAAATTGGACTAAACTTTTTAAGACGTATCATCTGTGACAAAGTTCCTTTAAAGGAGCTACGTCATTTCTTATACACTTTGAAAAATTTAGCCCAAATGTTTCTTTTTTTGGTTTACTATAACTCTTTTGGTGATTCCTTCCTTTGTGCATTATTTTGAGGTTTCCTACCTCAGTTGAGCTTTTTATTTAGTTCAACATGCGTAACGTGCTATATCCAATCACAGCGTGCTTCTTTCACAGCCAATCAAATAGGTCGATCATTCCTACGCTTGTTTGACTTGTAGTGATCAGCTGATAACCTTATTTGAATTAATTGTAATGGGCAAGATGGGATTACTGTAATTTTTGCTCAAAGACTATTAAAAAACAAGCTACAGCGGCTTTCTAAACACCACATATAGCCCAAAGCAAACCGAAAGAAGGCAATACCACGGCTGTTTTCTCTCAGTTTCAAGTGTGACCAAAATACGCGGAAAACTGGCTTTGGGGTCACACTTTTTGATTAGCCAACTGACGCCAAAAAACACTTTTGTTCCCAGATTATTGAATTATGACCTCACAGCACAAGTTAATTCAAATTTCAAACTGATGAGTTCTGTTCCTTCTATACAGGGTTCAGTAATTGTAAGTGCAGACCGCACGCATGACGTTTTTGGAATACACTCGAGCTGCCACCTATTCAACAAAACACTGCGGGCTCACTGGTTTGGATTTGATGACGACGAATCGGGAATAAGCGGATTTAGCGTTGCAGTTGGCAAGCACCCAAACACAACAGACGTTTCACCATTCCAAGAAGTTGGTGTCACGACAAACGTCACACTGCCGTTAAATAACACAAGCGGGTTGTTTGAAGGCGATATTGTGTACGTGACAGTTGAATCACGCAATCCAGCTGGCCTGATAACGCGAAGTACCTCCCCTCCCACAAGGTTGATTTCAGCAGATAGTGGTGAATATTTGGCTGAAGGAGACTTCTACTGTTATAATATTTGAATCAGTTGAATAATGATAATTTGAATAGAGCTATAGCCAAACATTAGCCCGTAGCGCAAATGGAAGAAAAACGTTCATCTTTGCTAACGTCCTAAACGTATTCCATGTATTGGTTTGATTCTGTAGAATGAGAAACCATAGTGAAATGTGAGAGCGGCTAAAGACGACGAAAGATTAAAATATGTTTTGGCAGCTTATAGACAATACAAATTGCATTGTAACATCGCTATTTAGTTAGGGTTTATCGTATTTTAACATTTTTTCAAAATAGATCAGAAAAATTGTCAGTTTCGACAAATATTCGTTGCAGCACTCGAGCAGTCTCCGACTTATTTTTTCCAATCAGAAACTAGCGCGCGAGCTCGAGATTAGCGCGAGCAAACACGTCATGTTGCTTAGCAACTTCAGGGACGAACACAGCGGGCTCAGTGACGTCTCGGAGACGGCATTTCGTCATCAATTGACACTTCTTTCTCCGACTGAGATAAGCTACGCACAGCGTAGGAATATAATCCATGGATGTGAAACGGATGGACAATAATTACTTCAATTAAATTCCCTTTCTTGATGAGAGAAAATTTTATAGTTTTCCAAGGAAAACATAAAACAAGAAAAACCACAGCCATGCGACAAAAGAAAGTATAAATTATAACGATCCAGTCATAAGTTTAAACTAGTCGTTGCTGTTTGTTGTAGCGAGAATCGAACATTACAGAAATCACACCCCATAAGACAAGCTCAATCAAGAAAATTAAAAAAATAGCATTTTAATGTTAATTAATAAATGTCTAGACATAATTGTATTTTCTATCAGATTATTGCTTCAGCAAATTCTAAACAGCTGGAAAACAAAACTTGGACAAATTAAATCACGAGGATATAGCTATATGTAATTCATGAGTATCAGTGCAATCCCTATTGGAACCTTTAGGGCCTCCACACGCACATTATTCAATCTCACGGCTGGGGACACGATGAATTATACCCTTTAGATCCCACCCCCAATCCCAAACTAGAGGTGCCCTACAATATGGCGCCATGGCTATCCTACTTATAATTTGACTATGTCAACGAAAAAAAAACATTGCTGACTTAACAAATGAAAACAGAAAATAGGAAGTACGTGTCTTCTCCAGCTCAGCTCTGTCAATTGCTGCCGGAGATGAAAACTGCACACCCTCTAGTTAACTATTTCGTCTATGGGCTCTATGTAAGGGCAGTTACAAACACGAATATGCTCCAGCTTGGTCGCATTCACATCGAGATTTCGAAGGTTAGAACAAGAGTCTATGGTTAGGTTAACGACACAAGAAACATGCAAAGTAAATCTCTTCATACCAGAACAACGCAACAACCGTAGCGCCCGAACAGACTCGCACTTGAATCGCATATTGCGTTTTCTTTTGTCTGGGAGAGAGCATTTCTCAATTATCAAGTGCTCGACATCGGTCGAGTTAATGACGACCAAGCTAAGAGTCAAACCGGTAAAGAAAATCGTATCTATGCGGCGCGATGCATTCAGCTCTACAGTCAGTTGTCTCTGCCAAGGCTGAATGCCCGCGATTTGAATCAATTCAGCCTCGATGCAATGGACTGCGATTCGATTGGCGGAGCCAACATCACAAACTTGAAACTTTTTCAGAGAATCGGCCCAGATCTCGATTTCGCTGCCGGCCACTCGCCCATCATTACGGTGTTTTTCGGGAAAAAGGTCCCCAGAGCATTTGAAAACTTCCAGAGAAGGGCAGTCCACTTTAAGTCTCGACAGACTCATAGAGACATCACGAATTGTCAGCTGTGACAGGCTACTGCAGTGATCCCTGTCAAGTTCAATGATATCCCAGTCGACAGAAAGCTCCATTTGTTTTATGTTGGAACACTCTGACAAGAAATTCTGAAATGCGTCTGGTTCAATGGCGGGACATTCGTACATCAGCAAATCGTGTATGCTCTTGCAGCACGCTTTAACTTTGGAAAGGAGACAATTTCCTTGAAGAATAAATGATAGAACATCTGTCGCATGAACCTCGACTGACGTCAAGTAATGACATTCGGAAATGAGAAGAACTTCTAAGCGAGGCAGCACGCACTTCAAACTCGTCACATTGATACTTGGTAAACCGGTTAGAAACAGTGTTGCGAGACTATCCGATCTAAGAATTAACGAATTTGAAGCGGTACTGTTCACTCCATCTGCTACAGCTACAAAAAGCTGTTTTAAAGACTTGAAATTCTCCACATAACTCACCAAGTCTGCGGCGCTTACTGGCAGATAGTGTAAATCAAGGCTTGCCAGAGTGGAGGAGTGGCGAGATTTCATCAGATCTTTGATCGGAGGAAGGGACGCAGTGTCTTCGACCGGAAGCTCGTCCATGCCGTAAGGAGCGCATTCAAGATTCAGCTCTTTCAGGTTAAGCTTATCTAGCACTGGTACAATTCCGTGCCGACAGAGTTTGAAAATGTTGATATTCAAAGTCAACGATTCCAAAGATGTAAACTGGCGAGCGAGAACTTTTAAATCCCACACCCGAATTCCGCGCTTGTGGATTCTTAAACGTCGGTTACCAACCTGCGAACGTCTTTTTACAAGCGCTCTGTAGTCATCTATGGTCAAGAACTTTAACACTGGCGCACTTTTTAACGACTGCGCGAAAACTCTACTCCAAGAAAGTACCGGGATGTCAAGCCTGGTCAAGTTCGGAAGCGACGTAAGTAACCTCCTGACTTCGGAACGAGTAAAAAACATCTGGTCTTCTGCTCTGATGCACTGAATAAAATGACCGTACCTTTTGAAACAGAGACACAATATACCCGCATAATCGTCTTCGAAATCCTTCTGAGCGTCTCGATCGTCCTGTAAGTGAATGTGCTTCCACAGAAGTCCGGTTTCCTGAATGATGCGCTCCCATCTTCGACATATGGTGCAATATCGAGGAAGGTCTTCGTATATCGGATGGAAATAAGATAGGATCTGTGCAATAACTTCACCAGGCAGTATGTCCATGTCGTTTCTTCAAACAGTAAACGTCAACTTTCTTTGCTTGCTAAAGTCGTTGGCAAATTCACGCGCACGTGAATGCGTGTCGCGCACTTTTTGTAGTGCGCGTCATCAATTCAAAGCTCTCTTCGCACGTGCACTTTCAATTGCGTGTGCTCTCAATGCCTATCGCGCGCGTTTCTATTCCGCGTCAGTTTGTTAAATTCAAACTTCTTTGCACGCGCGCTCTTAAAAGGGACAAATAATGCTCGAGGTACTGGCACGATTCTTGCACAACAGCCTTTGCGGCAGGTTCTTTGTGTATTAAACATTACTAACTGCTGCCGAGGTTACGAGGCACCCATTTTAAACGTGTCCATTGAAATGAGCGGATATCCGGATTTCTGAATGTCTGCACTGCGCCCGAAGTATCAAGAGAAACGTTGTTGCGCATGACATATGGTCTGTTTAGAGACTTTAGCGATTGTAGGAAACAAGGTCACATTTTTGTAGCAGTGACATTGCTGCTCATGTTGTTTTCTTGCGCACGCAAACGGGGTAACACTTGTTGCGGGCACAAAATGTTCCTGAAAAATATCAGAAACATTTTTTGTCTCGGGCCCCGTTTACACGGGTCCGGAAAAATTTTTGCACGGACAAAAACTTGCACTGCTCCACCTTGCATTTACACGGGACCGGCGTAACTGGACGAATTTTTGAACGGCTAAGTGTGCAAGATCCGTGTAAACACCACTGCAATCTGTAACAGAATTTGCACTGATCTATGTAAACAGGCGGTCCAGGAACAAAATTCCTCCGTGCAAAAATTTGTCCGACCCGTGTAAATGGGGCCTCGGAAACAAATTCTGTGTCCGCATCAATGTTGCGGGCGCGGACAAACATTCGTGTCAGCCACAGTGTGTCCTCGTTTGCCACGGCCTATTCGCTTATTTATCATAGTCACGAATAGGCTCGATTGCCAGACGCTGTTCGGGAAGTGGAGCCGGCGCTCTCCCCCGAACACATCTCCGGGAGAAACGAAGACCGAACTCGAGAAAGTGTCGGAAATCGAGCCTAAGTAACGAACGTTTTGGAGACGTGTCAAGAGGAAGGTAATGTTCATTTTTCTAAAAGAAGCGTAAGAGAATACGCTATAATGAAAAAGGTATCATGCTTCATAGTTCATGTCGTTTACGCTGAATAAACAAAGCTGAACTACTACAACTTAAAATAATAATAATAAATAATAATGGCTGTCCTTCGTTGGCGAAGATGACTGTCTTGCAATGAGTTGAGGCCTATCTTAAACAGGCTCTCATGCGAGCAATCAGACCCGCTCGGGACCTGCAGTAACGCTGGCAGTTGTTGCATTGGAAACTGCTTGAAGTAGCTGCCGAGTGTCGTCGGGCATGTGCATGCTGATATTCTTACTGACGCTGCTCTTCAACGGCTGACATGGCCTTCCTCAGCAGACCCTGCCATTTTACTCTGTGAGCTGCCTCTTCTTCTCAGGTATTACGCGAGATACCTGTTTTCTTCAAGTGCCGATTTAAAACATCTTTGAAACGTAATTTTTGACCACCATGGCTCCTTTTACCGTGGTGTAGTTCGAGTAAAACACAGCTTTTGGCAACCTGCTATTGGCCATCCGACATATGTGTCCCGTCCCTCCTACATGAATCGTGCGCTTTTAAGCGTCTTGCCAATTCCAGATCTTCTGACCAGGGATCAATACAGCCCAGGCATGCATGAAGGTTGGAGAATAAAGACACTGATCACCAAAACGAATTCTTTTCGATCTCTTATAAAATCGCGAAACTAGTAGGGTGAAGGTTGACATAAGCGCTATATGAAGGCAACCCGTTAATCAACAGCAGTGATAAATTTTCAAGTTTTTATTATTCAATAGCAAATTAATTTTATATAGTAGGTTGCGGAAATTAAATGAAAAAGATGGCCACACAAAAAAACATAACGCAAATTCTCTCTTGGAGAAAAGTTGGAAAATGAACGAAAAAGAGTAATCAGAAATTCGATGTTGATCGTGGGAGTGAATAGTGTAACACTTCGGGTAAGTCTAATAAGGGTGCAAATTCATAAACTCCAGAATCAACTCTCCTATTTTCCAGAGTAAATGGACTCCATTTCCGATTTGCAGCTCATAAATCGTCGCAGCGGATTGAAATTCTCAATGGAACTTTCACACTTTTTGAGCCCTACCCATCAATGGAACAATATTTGTACCTCTGCTTTGCCATAAAATGTGCAGGCTATCAAAGGATCGGTGGGAAACTCAAAGTGACTTGCAAATCAACGTAACAGCTCTCACAGCAGTTCTTGCTATAACAGAAAAAACCGGAACTCGACGGCCTGAGCGATTGTCAATGCCTGAAACCGGCCCAAATAACTAGTAACTTTCACAGTACGATCGAAGTCACAAGTTCCATAGGGCTTCTTTGGCATTATGAATGGCCTTGTCGGCATCTTCGTTGATCTTCTTACACTGTAACATCACATCTGAAAACACAAATTACATGGCTTTGAGGCCGAGAATTTACAGTATGCGGAACCAGAAAAAGTGCAATGTAGTGCAACAGAGAAGATTGCTAAGGTCTAGTTTCGACAAACACGACCCAAAAAAGAGCGAAAAAAAAAAATAATGTCTGCAGTGATATTTTCAGTGAATGGCGACCAGAGGCGAAGGTAAATGAATGTAAAGTTCTATGTACCGGAGTTCTGTACAAAACACATTCGGATGGTGTTACTGTCAAAGAGCAAATGCCTGTTCCTATGCATGGTTATGAAATTACACCCTTGTGAGGGTCCAAGCTCGTCTTCCACAAAGACAAAAAGTTATCATTGTAAAAAGTTAGGTCACTTATATAAAGCTGTTTTGTTTTTGCCCATTACGGACGCGCTTTCTCTTAGTGGTTGAAATGCGAACTGAACATCTACGTGTATTTTATTTCTTAGAATAGTATAACTGTAGTTTGACTTTTATTTTCTACAGTAAAGATTACATCTTTGTCAACAGAACAATCAACAATTAACTCAAAATGGGCTTTAGTTTCCAAAAGGAAGTGCAATTTCGTGTCTGAATACAAGTGGCATTTTTCCATCAACATTCTTATTAGTATCGCATAGGTTGTTACATAAGATTTTGTGTGTAGAATATCTTACATCTTGTTATAGATTGCAAAGGCCAGTTAAGTTTCAACTAGGACCAGTAAAATCTTCAGTACACTTGTTCATGGAAGACAACCAAGCGATCACAATATATTACTCAACCTCAGCAATCAATTTCGTATATTCACATTCAGTACCGCATTCAGGGTACTGTAGCACCTACATACAAACGCGTGTAAAATGCGTGGTCAACGAGTGCCTCATTACACTCGCACGAGGCTTCGCTCGTGTAATATGGCGCATTTAGATCAGACGAAAAACCTCTAGTGCAGTATTCATACATGAGACGCATGCGTCAAAGAAAACGAAGCGACTCTTTGTCCTTGTATTCGAATTCCAATGCAATGAATTCCAGCTTTTATTATGATGGGTCACTACCACCACTATCTATCAGTGTGTGTAACATTACAAGAATGGTATGAAACAAATGCCCAGTCATTGATGAATAAGTTGTGATTAATTGCACGGCATTACTGGTTACCAAAGCAACAGTAGAACCTGTTAAAAACATTCTCAATAGACCTATTTGCCTAACGTGTTTACCTCCTTATTGCCACCCAATTCAGATCATGTAATGATTCATTACAATCATACACATGCAATCAGCTGTGTATGACAAATTGCACAATTGTAACCTCCCAAATGAATCATCACATGACCTGAATTGGGTGGCAACACGGATGCAAACACGTTAGCCGAATTGGTCTATATTAGCTTTAAGTGCTTATAACTCTTATGACCCCTCACTTTTTATTATTGAATTTTGATCATCACTTTAAGATACTATTTTCAGCGGCACTAAAAATTTTTGAACATTTATTTTTTGAACACATCGCATACAATAATTGTAAAGCAGGCGGTTTTTGTGGGGGGAAAGCTTCGAAAACAGCGATCACGAAAGACCGTAATTCGCAACCTCCTCCATATCCCCTCTCCCTTCTCTTTTTTCCTCTCCCCAGTTTTTTTCGCACGCTCAAAATGGCGGCCGGTCTCTCGTGATGGCTGTTTTCGAAGCATTTCCCCCCCCCCCCCCCACAAAAACCGCCTGCTTTGCAGACTATAAATGTGCCAAAGAAGCCAATGTGCAGGTAGCTTAATAGCATGGGGTATGATTGACAAAGACAAGCAAGTCACATAGAGGAATATTGTTCATCGAGTTCTAATAAAGGACCTTAGGTGAAAACTGGGCTGCTTTGGCGTCCTAAAATCTTAAAATACATACATACATATATCTTTATTTAACAATGCAGGTTATGAAAAAGAGCAAGACCATAAGTCCTGATGCAGACCTGCCTAACTACAACAAGTTAAATACCAACACATTAAAGTGCACCTAACCCCAAATTATTTTTTTCGCTAACATAAACCTTTGCACCAGTTCATCGTTTGTTCCACGACCGAGTCAGAAGGGGCGTGGGTCAATTCCTGATTTGACATCACAAACTGATTTGCATGCACGTTTACACGCGCGAGCGGCCTCCTTGTTCGTATTTATGGCACTCGCTGCTCAATAGCTTGTCCACATTTTCGTCTCCCCAGTCACCTGAACTTATTTCATTAATATTTGTTTTAGCAGCCGTAATAAAGGAAATAAAAAGACAACTTTAAAAGATTGTCACCGCCATTTTTTTCAATTTGCAAGGCAACATAAACTACATCCTGGGTACCAGGCTTCTATAGTTTTTGCCCATGTTCTATTAAAAATAAAGCCCGCTAAGATTCCATGGCGAGCATACAGGGCTATATTCTAACAATAATTAAAGACTTGCCACAAGTTGACCTCACGAGTTTCAAGATAGAATAGCTAAGGGCCCGGGAGTGAATCGACCCTTTTAGGCTGCAAAGCGGCCGAGTGAGTTACGAAGTACAACGGGTAAATAAATATGACAAAGGACCACTACTACATGTAACAGGTTATTGAGCCCCATAAATCACAGACGAGCAAATATTAAATTTATTTTTCATGCACAATACATTTTTACATGCACAATACAACTGTATACACGTAATTACAAATGTCGAGTGCTCATTGAAAATCATTTACCTCTGAATCCCTTTTCTGCTTCCTCAACACTCCTGTCCTGTGCTAAATTGTGAGACGACTTGAGCAGCATTTCTGAAGGATATAACAATAACCTACTTAAAAAACCTTAAAAATTTTGCCTTCTTAAAAATAATTTTGCAACCTTTTACCTGTGTTCCACGGGATTGTCTTAAGAGCAACTGTATGTCCTGAGTCTACATCATTATCTGAAAAAGTAGTAACAATAAAAATAATAATCCTCGTTGGCAAATGATGTTATTACATGTACTCGGTCACTTCCAATATTATTGTCCAATTTTATATTTAGAGAGTTTTTCAAAAAATCTGCATTTTGAAAGCATAAAATTACACTCTGATTGCTCTTGGAATGATCACTTAGCTCAGTTACTGAATCATTATTTAAGAAGGATAAACAACAAATAAATAACTATAATCCATGAAATATTTTTTTGCGCACATGATTGGCCTAAACATGTCAGATAGTGCTGGTAATGGGGAATTCATATGCGAGATTATTATTCAACAAATTGCCACGTTGCCCACATAATTATGGCCATGAAACGATTGTTATCCCTCATCTGCACTTGACAGATATATCCTGTGATGTATGTTATTAAGTAATGATAATTCGGCCGAAGTCTTGCAAAGCGCCACAAAACGGCAACTTTTCCAGCTGTAAAATGATTGTGCTTCGTTGACAATAATTGTCAAATTATTTGTTGAATAATAAAATAATTATCCTGCTCAATCAAGCGGAATATCATCTGATACAACGGGTAAATAAATATGACAAAGGACCACTACTACATGTAACAGGTTATTGAGCCCCACAAATCACAGACGAGCAAATATTAAATTTATTGTCAAATTATTTGTTGAATAATAAAATAATTATCCTGCTCAATCAAGTGGAATATCATCTGATTTTAGCCAACTCGCCTGCATCCTCGTCGGCTACGTATCAGGTGATATTCTGCACAATTTTGCAGGATAATTGTTAAATATACCCCAAGCGATATTCCCCAGGTTTTGAATTTTGAGATTTATCTTGAAGTGTTTGCACCTTTAGTTTTAATCCCGAGTAAAGTGTTCGTTTGAATAGAACTGAACATTTTAAACATAGGCCTAATTGAAAAATATTTGAAGGACAATAAACACAATAGCCTCCAATTGGCTTGAAAATAAGCTCAGATAAATTATTTGTGCTTGGACATTAACTGTTCCTCAAAGCTCGCAGTTTTTCTTGAGCAGCATTCTCTGAAAACAATTCGCGTCTTGGAACAGATAATGTCCGTGGCCAAAAATCTGAGCATAATTATTTCAGGGCCAAATGGAGGCTACTGTTTATTTATTTATGTGACATACATATATTAAGCCAAAGATCTCTGTTCGCTCGTACGCACCTCGATGGTTTTCCTGCTTCAAACGATCTGAATGTAATCTGATTGGTTTAAATTCAACGCGTGAACCAATCAGCTTCACTGCTGTTGCGGCCCACAAAGCGTGTGTTTTGACCATCAATTTGACTGAGTATGTGGATAATACATTACTTGCAAAAAAATCCGGACGATTTTAATTTCGGACAAAAATAGTGTCCGAAAGTATAGTATAAAACTTTAAAAGTACTTTCTGGGCAGTGTCCGAAATTTTTGTCCGAAAATTGTCCAAAATGAGGGAAAAAGTGTCTGAAATAAAACGTCCAAAGTTTTAACGTCCAAAATTTTTTGCAAGTAATGTAATAATAATTGACCACTCCTCATTGGGGCTTTTCAGGGCCAATGTAAACAAACAAACAAATTTTGTAAATAAACATAACACTAATGGTTAAGGTTAAGAATTCCAACTGGCAGGGGGCAGACCAGTTGGCTATTTACAACCAATCAAAAGTGGTCCGCTGATGAACGAACTCTGATTCTCTTGTTCTGAACTAGTTGAAACTCGTTGGATGGCCCCAGTTGAGTTTGTTGCATGTTAAATGTACTGCTGAAACTTTGTTTAACAAGGGTAGCAGGTAGCAGTCTTGTAACTGACAAACCTGTAGCCCTTGATTTCTCAATAGAATTGGAATTAATTTTAGAAGTATTGGTTTTTGTGGAGGGAGAAAAACCGAACCAAAACAGTCACAGACATGTTCAGCTGTACCAGTATCACTTTACCTCTAAGAATGGTGTCAAGTTCATCACACATTTCATACAAGTCTGCTCCCTTTCCACTGACTCGCTCACCTACAGCAAATACATGTACATGTATTATTAATAATTTAAAAAGTGTAATATACAGTCGCTCACACCAACACAGCCTTCTTTAGAACAACTGTTGAAAATTTTTCATCCAAAAAGGTCATTGTACATGTGTGATGAAGGAATCAATAATTAGGTACACAACACAGAATGATATACAAAATGCAACTATCAGCTTATTCTATCCAAGGTTATAAATGCAGACGCAAGGACCATTTTAGTTGAACAGTGACATAACCCTGTGTCTACACTGAAACCTTCAGTGGTTCATAACTTATACACATGATGTAATAAATCAAACATCAGAGACTGTTTCATTGGGATATCCAAACACCGAAAAGAGAGTTGAAAATATGACGCACAGCAGAGTATGCTCATTAAGATCGGGTATTCAAACCTCCTTCATGGTTATGATTTTCTGTGTTTAAAGTGCCTATGAAATGAAAAACAAGTTAACTTTATTTGAAAAGCATTTCAAAATGACGGAGAATGTCGTTTCCCTTTCTGCGATATCTTCTCTCATTCCAGAGATATGCAAGTTTTTGAATTATGCAAATTAGATGTCTGATGACGTCACAAGGTTGTCAGAAAAAGGCTAAAAAACACTGTAAATAAAAGGACAAAGGAGTCGAAACTTGGCACCCATGTTGCATCCAAAGAAATACACCAGATACATCAGATGGGGTATATCACTATGGCAACAGTCTTAGTACCAGTCTCTTTTATGCAGGAATGATAATTCCTGTATTTGATCTTTACCAAACATCATCCACTTGCTAAAAGTTATTAAGGAGACTTAGCGCATTGTGGACATCGTGTATGTTTCAAATAAACCAGATATTTCTCCTTATTGAGTCACTAATGGGTTTATTTTGAGCCTGCTTAAAATGTTTAATTCGACGCCCTTCAATATTACGTGTTATTGGGATCTATGTACTGTATATCATATTCCAGTTAATGATTAGCCGCAGCATATATATAGTGATGTAACGCCAGAGTCAATCATTCTACGTGTGATCTCGTTTAATACTAGATACTCCGTCCTCTGTAATACGTGATATCGTAATTTAAACATGGCTCAATCATCTTATGGTCTTCGCCCCCGTGAACGTACGAATTACGCGGTGCTTCACACTGGGAAAACAGTGCAATTTCCAGCCTTCGGGTTTTCGCCCGCGCGATCTGAGGGACAGCGCCCAGGGCAGAACAGCTCAGTCCTGGATACGCCTCTCACACGGGACGAGGAGCCGATTTCCTCTGACTTTACGGAACTACAGCAACAATTGGAAAGTGCTAAGGCTGCAAATGCCTCACTTGAGTTTTCCACAAGAATGGAACAGATGCGGCGCGAGGTGGAAGGTTTGCGTGCACGTAACAATGAGCTGGAGAAACGTTTTGCCCCACCTAATTCGCAAGATGGCCAAACGCGACTGCCACCCTCGCTTCCCGACTTGCGTGTAAAGTCTTCACTAACAGAGCGGGTGGATAAGTACCTCTCACACTTGGATCAAAGCAGCTCCGACGAAAGCGATGCCGAGGACAAGCAATCACCCAGGAAAAGCAGAGGTAGGCGTCACTTCTTGAAATCGGGGAAAGCTAGTAAAATTACGAGCCGTGTGGTCACACCCCAGCTTTGGCCGCACAGTCATCTTAGTTTGTCCTATATCTCGAGAGAGAAAAAATATGATGAGTTATCACTTGCTGAGTTTGCCGGCGGCTATGCCGCTATTATTCAAAGGCCAGATCTTTCACCCGTAGAACTTCGCGCGAGAATTGACCACTTCGCTTCTCTAATGTATTTGGCGACACAATTCACCTGGCCTTCGGTTCGCGAACTTCACGCTGCTGCACTGTTTGAGATCGAGTGCGGCCGAGCACGCTGGGGAGATTCTTTTTCGTATCTCGAGAACAGAATCCTACAGTCATCAAGCAAGTCACCGAAGGCAGGGTCTACGCGCTCGGATTCTTCTGCGGCTGTTTTCTTCTGCCGAGATTACCAGCACGGAGTGTGCAAGTTTTCAAAGGACCACTATGGTACTCTTCGTGGGGAACGCAAAATTAATGGTTCCAGCATATCTGTGCCCGTTGTTGGGTGGATTCGCGCGTGTCGGCGCGCCACACGGAGCACTCAAAAGATTGTCCTTCGGTGGGTGAAACGTCAAAACCAGCTACTGCTATCGATACATCCGCATGACAGCTCTCTGTTTCCGACGAATGTGCTCTTCTCCCTCGTCTAGACTTTTCTGAACTAGACATTGCTGATTTCGTCTCTGATGTTTGTATCGTGCAAGACTTTATAAATGATTCTAGACTTAATATGCACACCGTTATTCAGGATTCTAGACTTGACGTACACGATACGTCCTTTCAAGACTCAGACTCTGCCGTACAGGAATTATTTCCTCAAGACTTTAGCTCTAATAACTTGACAGATATTTTAGTTCCTTTGGTTTGTGAGCTAGACCCACCCTCCAAATCACATGACATTCCTTTCGATGGGCTTACACCCACAAATTCTGTTCCCTTTTTGTCGCCTCCGGAGCACGCTTCTGTTGCTTGTGAGCTAGACCCACCCTCCAAATCACATGACATTCCTTTCGATGGGCTTACACCCACAAATTCTGTTCCCTTTTTGTCGCCTCCGGAGCACGCTTCTGTTGCGTGATATCGTGATATCGTGATATCGTGATATCGTAATATTTGATTCAAAGAGGAAAGAGACTGGAACCAAGACTATTGTCATAGCAACATCAAAATATGCACCATCTGGTGCATTTCTTAGGGTGCAACACAGGTGCCAAGTTTCAATTGTATTGCTCCATTATTTACAGAGATATTCTCGATTTTGTGGTTTTAGCCGATTTTCTGTCAACCTTGTGACATCATCAGTCATCTAATTTGCATAATACAAAAACTTGAATATCCCTGGAACAAGAGAAGATATCGCAGAAAGGAAAACGCCATTCTTCATCATTTTGAAATGCCTTTCAAATAAGGTTAACTTGGTTTTCATTTCATAGGCACTTTAAACTCAATGAATTAATGTGTTTGAAAATGTATATATAATTATTTATAACGATTATTCCACAAACTCGAATTGGATATCAGATTATAGATAGCCGACAAGGCGTGTAGCACCGAGTTGGTTATAATCATCACATATCCAGCAAGTATGAGTGGAATACAGTGTAATTGTTTTATCAAAAACGCTCCCCAAAATATTAAAAATAAATCTTCAAAATAATTTTAAGCTCCTTTTTTCATTTTGACCTGACCAGTATGCTTACCATATTTGCAGAGAATGGTATAATTGCTCAATAACATGATGGTTAAGCCAACGAAAACTCCTCAATTCCATTATCCAATGATCAAGTTGTTAATAGATTTTTACAAATGATCGTAGACAATTATATTGTTTAGTAACAGAAATTATATTGTTGGTAGTGGACAGAAAAAAAGACAGGTTCACTTATAACTCACCATCAAGAGTCTGAAGTTTTGGCAAAAGGTTACAAACAGCTTTCTTGTAATTTTCTTCTGATACACAAACTGCAGAAAAGAAAATATTAATCCAGTATTTAGCACAGCTATTATAATAATAAATAACTGCTCAGGATAGCATAAAGGCAGGGTTGTGAATTAGCGTTTGCCCGTGTGAGTGTTAAAACTGTCGGGTGAGTACAAATCACAGATCCCTCACCTGGATTGGCGAGTATGATTTTGATATCCAGAATATATTATTGTCCAAGATAAGCATAACTTTCTACTTTAAAGTAAAATATTTCAAAATTACAATTGCTTACAATATTTACCATCTGCTTTGTAATTTTACGTGATTCACTGTACATGCATAATTGAATTCAGTTAGTGTTAAAATGTGGAGATATCTTCCTAGAGCATCTAAAGCTTAAGTATCTGCTTGTGAGAAGAATGCTGCTGCTGATTACGGTCCAACCCTGAGACGTCTGAAGATATCGAGGAGTACAGTATGCATTGAATATTTTATCTTCATGGGGGGAGGGGCTAATTGCCCAAAAATGTAGGAGGCTTGGTCAGTGGAAAATTATCTGGGTGAGTGCAGTTTGAAATTTACTCTCCCAGATGGCAAGTGCTCCAAAAGTTTAGTTCACAACCCTGCAAAGGTTGCACAGTTTTTGCGGTCATTACATGCGAGCGTTACATTAAGTGTAGATTATATAACATCACTGACACACAACAATGTAACTGTTTGATTAGTGCATGCTAGCGTACTTAAGATCTTTAACATTTAACCTTTGTTGAACCTCTTTTGTTTATTTATTGCAAAAAATAAAAAATAAAATATAATTATACATACGTTTATTTTAAGTTTGTTAACCTGTCTGTTTGATTAGTCGTTCAAACCGTTCAAAAGTTCCAATGACTCGTTCGAAACATTTAATGGCCTAGGCGTTTGGAATAATTCATGGAGCCGTTCGAATGTGTAGCCTACCTGTTCGGAATATTACAGTGTAAACAACCCATTTAAGGTAATTCCCTGGTAAAAAAACCAGTCATAGATTTCTGTTGAACCTTGGCACATGTTTGCAACAAGTCAAGAAAATTATAAAAATGTAATAAAAAGTGGGGGACACCGTGCTCGTTTCCACGTGACAGTGCTGACGAAAATGGTTATTTACGCTTCTCTGGCAACAGTTGCCCATAACCCAAAACGAGACAATTAAGCTCCATATTTTCCTTAAAGTTTGCAGCATCCCACAACGTTTGACTTGGCTATATTCTCTATTCACCAATGTACCAAAACAATGTATTTGAACACCTTTGTTTTTACTTTACGCCCCAAAACAGACTTATTTTTGATATGCACTGTTCGGCCCTTTATAGCTGAGTCGATGCAATTTAGTTCAATTTTCAGAAAACTGGCCATAGATTTCATAGAATTTTTTCTTATTGAAAGAAAACACTATTATCATTAAAATCATGAAATAAAAAATGGGGGTCACGTACTCCTTATGGCGTTAGAGCCGCAGAATGTGCGCACGACCTGCATTTTTCCGAATTTTGAGCGAAGACTGGGGCGAGTTTTCAAACTGTCATACGGTTTTAAGGCCCTTGAAAGGTGGAAGACAGCATCGAAGAAAATATTTTAAGGAATTTTCATCGAAATACGGCAATTAGGACGTTATATGATAGAGTGGGAGCTTAAATGCCTATGTAGGAGTTCATTACAAGTTTAACAGCCATCCTCGGTAAGTCAAACTCAACAACTAACACCACCACTTTATACGTTAATATGCAAATTTTGAACATTAAGAGTCATCTTGGCCAGAAAACTTGCCTACCGACATTTTCATTAACGTTTAATCTACGATCGACCCCATTTAATGATCTTTCTGCAGAAACTCCTTTTTATGGCCACCATTTTGTTATGCGCAGTGACAGATGCGCAGTGCAAAACCATTGAATTACCTTAAACATTCGATACAACCCAGTGAAAACGGCTCAGCAACTAGTTTGTAAACCCGTTCGAATGCGGTTAGATTTCACCCATTTAACGGAGAGCTGTTAGAGTATGTTTCAAGGTCACAAATTTCAAATTCCTATTGCACAGCTTGATACACACATTAAGCCAAAGAGAAGAGGAATCAAACACATTCATATTAAATGTCTTACCAGGATTGGAAAAACCCTGTACCGCATCATGAAGTCTCAGCACTTTCAAGTTTTCTAGCTTTGTCAAACATGACAGGCTGTCAATACTGCAAAATTAATATACATGATTGCATAGCATTATTGCTGCTGTTATTATTATTATCATTATCATTGATAATTGCTTTATATCAATTTTATGATACAGTAACTTGTGCACACAGCTGCTTTAGAGTGTGAAAAGCTTACAGAGTGTAATTTTGTAGATACAATGTAGGCTATTGAAATTTTTACAGAAATTGCTTTTAATTACTGAAAAAATCTTAAGGAACAACAAATCTTTTTTATTTCTTACCAGAAATTTGTAAGAATTAAGTTTGTAATAAAGATTAGCTAATTATTATTATACATGGAAAATTACTGGATTCTGATTGGCTGAGAGCAGTGCAGTTCGAGTGTAACACCAGTGCAAAAAAGTGTAACAGTGCAAAAAGTGTAACACCAGTGCAAATTATATATCGAAATTCTGGATTATGGTTGCAAATGCTTTAAACGAACCCGCTTTCAGTTCATAGCATTATTAGCTGATCTTCATCAGCCAATCCTTAAATAAAGTGTCAAATTTGCATCAAATTCTCGCTTCCTGTCTGCAACACTGTAAGATCTTTCGGACTTCCTCCAGCGAATTTTTTCATGTTTATATTATTAATACGTAATCATACAGTTTTTCTCGTTCAATTTGGAATTAATTTCCAATTGTGAGTTTTTTGAAAAACTCACTCATGCAAATTAATTCCAAACTGAACTCAAAACCGTATAATTACCCTAAGGTTTCAAGACATTTTGAAGTGCATGTAGGCAGTCGGTCTGTAGAATAACCGACTGTTTGTTTTTATCTTTCCTTAATAATTTTTTTCAAATGAAGGAAAAAATTAGCCGACGTTTCTAAGCAAAGTAGAGCGAAGTAGCCGATGCTTTTTATCAGCCGTCGGTGCTTATTGAAAGTACTGATTACCTATACTTATTATTATTATTATAAAAATTTCCTTTAATCTGAAGCCACAATTATAGAGCATACATATAATAACTGGACCCATACTTGGGACATTACCTCCTTATCAGGTTGCCGGACACATTCAAAGAGGATAGATTTGAAAGCTCCTCGACTCCATCTGAAATATTAATAATGTTAAGCTTATTACAGTATTTATTAAATTGTCACATTGTTTAATAAACAACATAATATACATGTACATAGATCATACCAACTATTTTTAACTATATGACTTCAGTTAAAACAGTTACAGTGCTTGCATACCCTACATGTTCATCGTAAAACCATAATTATTGAATACAAGCCACCTGCGGTCATGCCAGGTATTATTCTTAACCCTTCTCTCATTGGCAGGAAGCTCCTAATAGGTACGTAATGACTTACTATAATCTATGATTTCTATTGGTCAAAACAACAATACTATAGCAACAAAAAAAAGTGCCAAGAACAAAAATCAAAGAGCGCCAATGCATGAAAGTTACATTTCAACTCTTTAGGGGACTGCAACAGCCAATCATTAATTAACTCAAATTTCACTTTCTTCACACTCAATTTCAACTTTCTGCACAAGTTCTTATTTAACCCATTGACTCCTGGAGATTTTTGAAAAAAACATGTTTTCTAGACATTTTGAACATTTTCTAGTCAGTTATAGGCTAAATATGCTTCAAATTTCTCTAAAATGCATTTGCAAAATAAAGACATGCCAGGTTTTTCACTAGCATCGCATTTAACGACATTTTAGCTCGGGCATGTGCACAAATCAAAATTTCGAGATAGTTTTTGGACGAGAAAGTGGCCAACCTTTTTAGGCTTTTCGATTTCTTTATTTTTATTTTTCGCTTTTCCTCTCTCCTTTCCTCATATATCTTTTTATGCTTTTGTGGGCCTTTTACTGGGCTTGCTTTCGGTTCAAGAATTGCCATGATAGCATCAATGAGACGGGAAATACTTAACATGGAGTAGCGAAGGGTAAGTGAGGGAAATTTTCCCCCTAGTTTTTAGCGGAAATTTATAAGCGTTTTCATGCATATTTCAAGCTCCATTAGCCCAATCAATATCATCTGGGTACAATTGGAAAGCTCTTTCCCTCCTTCAGAACTGGGGTAAATTGGATTCCTATTTTGGTCAAAGCTGATGACGTCAGAAGAGGAACAAAGGTCAATATCTGCCACGGCTGGTTATAGCTGGTTTAGGAGTCAATGGGTTAATAAATTATGTATACATGTAGCAATATGGCATCTCTCAGTCATTCAGACAAAATATATTGAAATTATTGTACATGTTAACACATTGTTTAAAACATGCATGCTTACATGCCGCATTGAGCCAATTAAATTTTGTTTTTGAATAATATATTTTATGAATTAATTACTGAACATGTACATGTACATCCTAGCCTCTCTATGGATGCCCCCAAATTTTCGTATTATGCAAACTGAAATCATTTTGTGACATTGTTGCCAGTGTCCAAGTAATTGACAGAGCCAGACAAACCTCATGTACATGCAGTGTACTTCAGAAACAAAATAAACAGTTGTTGAAAGTGACAACAAGGAAAATTCACAATTGTTTGGATTAATAAAATTTTCGCTTCAATCTTGAGATCTTTGATTTTTTAGTGATAATTAGTTATTGTGTCTTCAATTTCTTCGGAAATACCCATAGAGAGTCTTGCATCTTATCTTACCAAGGGATGACAACTTGTTACAAGAGGCGTTCAAGGTTTGAAGTAGTTTCAGCTCACCTGCAAATGCATTTAATAGCATAATATTTATAGCGATAATGATTTCAAAACTGCTCTAAATCAAAATCACGTACTGTACATAATGCATTTTGATTGGAATGTAACAGAATTCCTTGGTAATGCATGGTTAATGCAAAACATTGGCGTTTGCACTGGAAGGCGTAAAAATTGTCCATGCATTCTCTCCAACCACAGTTCGGATTTCCTCAGACACTGGGAAAACTTTGGTCAGCCATTGTCCAATGTCCTGTTATTTCCAGCCCTGCAATGTGATCCAAGAATCTCCAGATAATTAAGTCCAGAAATGCACCCAGTAACAGCATTAATTTTGGTAAAAACCATCCGAGAAATGAAAATGTTTTAAATGAGGTAACTTTTGTTTTTGTTTTTCTCTCCCTGCTAAAGTTTCATTTGAATTCTTCTTAAAAATTCTGCAAGAGCATTTTGAACATGATAGCAAGCACCCTAGCAAGCAAAGAGCAGCGATTTTGGTAGAATTGACCCGAAAACAGCAAAATCCCTGTGGCAGTGTGCCTTTAAAAACAGATCATATACGGTACATAATGTTACATGTGTAAACTAACCCAAATCCTTCAGATTAGAGAGATGATTATTGGCAAGTTCTAGATGCAGCAGCCCCATACAGTTACTAACACAGCTGATGTCTTGCAAACCTTCAAAAGAGGGATCTATGTGAGTGAATTTTTTTTTTGGGTCCAAGGATGTATAATGTACCTACACAAGTACACTGTATATCATGAATGTATTAGGACAATCAATACAAAAAACACATTCACACCTCCACCCATATCTTTCTCTTCTGTTCACTACCTTAATCTTCATGTGGCAAATCAAAGAAGCAGTATAAAATCAATTAGATTCTTGCAAAGTCTTGTACTCCAACACATAAGGCAGAAGGCATGACCTTTGTCAACAAATTATTTTATCGAAAGTGTGCAAATTTACAGCACAGTGACAGATACGTGTTGTCACTTTGTAGCTTAAGGCTCCGGTGGCGCATTCTTTCATTATTTTCCCATTCATATTGTCCCCATTGACTTTCAAGCCAAAATTAGGGTGATTCCATTCATTTTTCATTAGGATGGGTCCGTCCAGGGATGTCGCTATTGCTGGTTTATCAATAAAGGGCAAAATTACTGAGCGCTGATTGGTTGAGAGAGAGGGCATTTTTTCTTAATCGAGGGCATTTTTAGTAATCAAGAGAGGGCATGATTACCTGTTAATGATTGGCTAATCCGTTAACTGCCGTAGCGCTAAACAGGCTTCCCAGATAAAAATAGACTGCGCGCATGATTTTCCTTCGTATAAATTTTGCCCTTTATTGATAAACAAGTAATCCCATGAGACCTCGTACTATTAAGGATTAATTGCACTTGAGTTTTCAAAATTTTCCAAATTGCCCTCGTTGCTTCGCGACTCGGGCAATTTTGGAAAATTTTGAAAACTCTCGTGCAATTAATCCTTAATAGTACTTGGCCTCATGTGATTACCTATACGAACAGCTGAAAGAGAGCTTATTACCTACATGTACTAGCACGCTTACAAATTAAAGTATTTTAATTTTGTGCATATCTAAAAATAATTAATACATACCCATTCCACTGAGATCCAGGAAGCTGATGCTCTCAAGATCAAATTCACCAGTTCTGCTCTTAAGCATATGAGGAGTCAAGATTGAGCCTGGTGAAAAATATTACCAATAATTCAAGGACGCCTCCATTACATGTACATTATAGCATCCCTAAAATATTAATATCACTGAGAACAAGCCCCCTACCCCCAGTAAACTACAGTGTACCTCTGTCCTGAAGTGGAACCCTCATTTATAGTAACTAACCCCTTTCCACCTCCAGCAGGGGTTTCAAAACAAGCCAGTGAGTGCCAGATCTCCACTGATTACATGACCGCATGTATATATGTCCGGCAGAGGGTACAGTAAGGGCCATGGACCAGGCAAAATGACTGGCTGTGAACAAGACTTAGCCATGACTTTGCCCAGCTGTTTTCATTTTCTCTTCTTGCTTTTAAGAAAAACTGAAAATGCCCGGCTGAAAAACCCTACTGACCTCCTGTAAAAAAACTTACGGTCTTTCCCGTAAAACCGTTAACACATGAAATATTTCAGGAATGTTGATCATGTGGTGACCAATCACAGCAAAGGTCAGGACAACGTAGCGGCCCACTGGTAGAAGTTCCACTGTGACTGATGTTAATGCTATACCGGCCTAATGATTAGCAAACCAATATTGATGCTTTCTTTTTAAATATATTCTAAATGCCTTTTCGAACCCTGGAAGTAGGTTATTTTAACAAGTGTATGCAATTTGAGAACCATCAGTCGGAACCATGCGACGCGCGTTTTCAACACCCATGCCATTTGCAAACTTTTTCGGCTTATTAAATACGCCTTTTAGCAACCTCGGGTCAAAAACAAGTTATGGTCTTACCTCCCGCCTTTGCCATGAGTCTGCACTGTGTGAAATGAGTTTTTACGGCGAGAGCAATTCAAACAAAAACACAAACTTTCTTGCCGCCATGTTGCCATGAATGAACGGGCTACAAACTCGTCCCCATTTCCCTGCTAGAACATTTTCCCATCTGCAGACGAACTGGGTCATAGAAATCACCCCCTTTGCAAGGTTCTTTGCACGTTGTTCTGAAAATCGGGCCAAGAAAGGAGCAAACAGGTGGCAAAGGAAACAAATAACAGCACCGAATTAAGATTAAAAGAGCGGGGAAGTAAACAAGAAACTATCATTCATTTTACTAGTAATTTTTATAGCGTTGACTTGGAGAGAAAAATGGTTCGTGCGGGTTTATTTCGCTCAAAATAGCCTGCGTAGCAGGCGCATGAAAGGGTGGGGCGGGAGAAAAACGTCGGTGGCGGACGTGGTGGAGGGGGTCAAAGATTCCTATGACCCGGTTTTGAAAATCCAAAGATATATCCGCCCTTCGCACTGGCCAGGTGAGGTTCTGTATTTTATCGAACTCGGTAAACAAACAAACAAACACTTAACAGTAGCAACAAAAAATATATTACAAAATAATGAGTAAGTAAAGTGGTCTAAAGTGAATTTATGGCTGTCCGAAATATAACCATAAATGGGAGCTGTGCGTGTGTGGATCCGAATCGAACCAACCGGAGCCCGTCAGATTGAACGGGTTAGTCTGTGAACCCTTGAACCCTTCAGCAATGGAAGACTTTTTCCGCGTTTACATAGCCCGTCATCTAAACAGAGGAACCATGGGGCATATTTGTGATTTTATTTCTTTATTTATTTATTTTTTTTTTTTTGGGGGGGGGGGGGGGGCGGGAGGGGTGGGAGGCTAATACAAATGCCGTAGACATTGCAAGCTGTCTAGGGGGTTCAGGGGGTATGTAAACCCGGAAATTTTTCAAAATGAATGCTCCCAGAATTGCTAAAAATGCATTTCACTACACCAGACGCCGTGAATTATTATTTCTTTTTTTATTTAATGCTATTTGTTTAAACGCAGAAACTTACTTCACTTACAGTTTTACATTACAGCAATTGGGAAAGTTAATATTTTTAATACTTAATTTCGCGATTTTGGCAATGTAGTATTTCGAGGGGTTTTATTTTCGCGATTTCAATGGTCAAATGTAAAAGTAATCAGCTTTTTAAAATTTCTGGATAAACTGGAACAAGATCCTGCACTCCATATGTGAAAGTTTTGCAAATTAACGTTATTTCACAACAGAAGATACAAAATGGAACTTACAAGTAAAACCAGTTAACAATTTATGTATTTGTTGATAAATATCCTGTATATGCTGTTCTTATTACATGCGGTTAATATTTTTTTCGATTCGCGGTTCCCCGTTCCCCGTTACCAGTTTTAGCAACATCCGAAATAGTGGCCCTCAAAATGCCTGCCTATCTTCATTTTTTTATTGGTATGCATTCGTACACGTCATATGTTTATACTGCAGAGCCGTCCCATTCTCCCATCCGCTTGTCTCCTCGTGCACAGGCCCAGCCGGCTTCGGAAAGCAAGCGGCTCTGGGGACGAGAAAGGGGAGGCATGATTTGATTGGTTCTGGGACAATAGTAGAGTCGTCCACAAAGTTTTAAAGGTGTGAACTGGAAAAAGAAAAAGAGAGGAGACTGGACGACTAGCCGCAAGTTCCTCTTTTCTGACCCTCCTCGTTGATTATTGTTTTTGTTATTTTAAGAGTTGATAGAAGACAAAGAAAACATAATCTCTTCACGCTATAAAGTGCAAAAAGACCCACAGTACGTAAACAGCTTTGGAGCAGTCGTAAGTTACTTTATTACAAACGCATAGCCCTAAATACCACTGTTACAAAGGCTAACCGTTGAAAAAATACAGTAAATTCAAAACATATGTATGTGAATCGAGATCGCAAAGCTCTAGCTACCTTGAGTGTTGAAAGTAGCAAGTGATCAACCTAACAAAATCAACGATAATGAACTCAACTGAACTAGTCAGTACAAGCACCGGTTTAGTTATCTTTTTTTTTTTACAAACGGCTGAATGCGTCTGCGCAAAGATTTTCGCACTCATGAGTTTCCCGCTCTTCTCCTTCGCAAGGTTTCCCGCCGAAACTGGGCTCTGGGCTCGTGCAATTCCGTGAGCGTTCTTGGGTGCCACCGCAGGACTCACCACAAGAAGTCCATTCACTCCAATCTGACCAACCTCCGTCAACTATGAAAAGAAATATTGCAGGGCAGACATGCATTAAAAGCGCAAAAAAGACCTGGCAGATCGTATTGGCTGGGGATCGGTACGTTGTTGTACTTGCAATGTCAACCTCAATTCCAGGCTCTTTCTAGAGAGAGCCTGGGATCCAGGTTGTTGCCAAGTTCCGCTTCCTGTTTCCCACTCTTTTGCGGATGAAATGCAACAGCACAAGGGAATGAGGCTGTCAAAATAGTGTCTCCCAACTTTCCAAGCGTCCATTAATTTTCATCCAAAGGTGAACGGAACGGGGACGAGACCCTGATCGCTAACGAAAGATAATGTATATTGAAAAACACCCACCCACTCCCCTCTCTTGAATCCCTAAATGACACAGTGAAAGGATCAAAGGCAGATGAGATTGTTTTGTTCTGGTTCATTAACCAGAAGCTGTCTTTTGTCAAATAAATGAATCCCATCAAGAGGTGGATAGTCGAAAACTATGGACGCTCTTAAGACCCACGTTAATTAATTTCTTACCAGGACATGGTAACTGATTGCATATCTGTTTTTCCTGAGCTTTTCCTTGACAAAGTTTCCCGCCATTTTCCGGCGCCGGTTGTGAACAGTTTCGGGATCGTTCTTGAAAACCAGTTCCACAGGATTTATTGCAAGAAGTCCACGCACTCCAATCGGACCAACCTCCATCAACTGTACAAAACATGAAGAAAATTCATTAACGTCAACTTACATCAACGCGTGCTCCTTACAGGCTATAACAAAGCCAACCCTTGGCTCTCACCCCTGATTAACAACTGACAAACGTTTTGCCCAGACCTTATCCCAGAGGAAGTCTAACCACTTGGGGTAAATGCGTACTCAAAATGTTTTAGAAATTATTGGACAAACAATTGGATTTTAGTCTGAATTTACACCAGTGGGCTGAGCAGCATGTACTACAGAACTCCAAATTCATATTACAAACAGCCAACAGCACATCAAAATTCCAAAGCCAACCTCATTAGAGGTAACTAGAACAGAGCAAGCTAAAATGAGGACGTGGGCTAGGATGCATGATAAATCCGCCAGAAAAGAAAATGAAAGACAATAAAATACAATAGACAGGGCGGGCACTTTGCCTCTGCAATGCTATGAAGCTGAAAACAAACAGTATTGAAACCACGAAACCAGTCAATTTGAATTCATTGAAAGGAGTAGAAAAAGTTCCAAGTGAAAGTATTTATTCGTTTAATTCAAATGTGAGGATGCCAGTTCACTACCAGAAGCCCCTTACAACGAACGGATAGACAGCTTTAGTGCGAGTGACAATGAAACAACTCTGAGCATGATCCGTCCGACCAGGCTCGGGCGAATAACTCTGATGACAGATTTCCTGCAGGCAGGAATGACAGGAATGTGAAGTGTCAGGAACTTTTTACCTACCTAATAACTATAACTTTCCTACTTGCACGTTTTAATACAGTCTAAAAGGATCCTATCGTCTTCAGAACGTCCCTTGGGTCCTTGTTGGGTCGTGTTTAGAAAGCGTAATTTTGAGGATGCGAAGAGAAAAGAGCTGATATGTATTGCACTGGAATTTTTTCTGAATTCTGCTTTAGTGTGCGTGTGACTGTGAATGTGATTTGAAAAAAAATGGGCTGGCTGTGCCCCTGATGGATGTATAGACAGACAGATGGATGGTCGCACTTATTGATGGATGGACGGACGGACGGAAGAATGGACAGACGGATGAATGAATCAAATGATTGTTTTTACCTCCAGTACAGCACCATCCACTGTATCCAGTTTTACAGATGCATCCAAATTCAAATGGTGCTCCACCATTAGGACACACTCTGTTGCATGGCCGAGTCTGCAAAAGTGGCCAGCAGGATCCACCGCATTTGGCCGCGCTGGTGATTCTGCGGTAACGAATCTGTATTGCCCAAGTACCGCATGCCTGGCTACAGGAACTCCAAGAGGACCATGAGCTCACGCTGCAATCTCTTTTGCTGCAACCTGAACCCCATGTACACCCTTCTGATTGGTGTATCACCACGAGAAAGGAAAGGACAAGAAAAGACCAAACCAATTTCAACATCATTGTGTTAGGTATCTTCAAAGTCTGATGGACAAAGAAAATAGGTCAGTCTCAAGACTGGATCGGAAAAAATGTGAAATTCAGTTCGGATGATAATCAGGCGAGATACGCAAAGCGTCTCGAACGCCCTTTAAAAGTCTTGTTTTGTGATGCTTTGTGCTTCAAGCTGTTGAGAACTCGCCTAACAGATGAGGGAAATGAGAAACTAAGTTAAAGTGCAAAAAAAAAAAAAAAAATGAAATGCACACATCTGTGTTTAAATTGTTAGACTAAATCGTGAACAGTTAATACAATGGACGAAAATTCTATTCCAGGTCAACCTCCCCAATCTGAGGGATTCAGTAAATTCTCAGATCACCCCAGTAGTTATTGTAGTTAAATTACACATATGCAGTAACTAAAAGCTCTGAATATTGAACATAATTGTCTTCAGTTCACGTACGTATTCCAAACAAAACGTTCATGACATGAGCGCCGTCCTTCAAAACATCTACACAACAATCCATGGCTATAAATTGCTTACTAAATTGCTTACTACAACATGCACTGCTGTATTAAAACTCTGCCCGTACCTCTTCAGGCTTGAACGTTTTCTACTATCGAGACGTATCTCACTGTGACTTGACAGTATGGCTGGTAGTATGGAATAAATTCTCTTAAAATCGTCTTGACTCTGACTGATTGGGATAAAGAAATTAACAAAGTGAATGTGTCTTGAAGAGCACACAGCTAGATCATGCGGTTCAGTGTCAGTTGTAAAAGATGTGAATCTATATTGGGGAAAAAAACCTAAAACTTCAAAAACTTCCTTTCAGCGACCCTTAAATTCCATCATGTTAATCGTCGAAGACTGCCAGTTGCATTTTAAAAGAGGAAGTGTAGAAAACCTGATGAAAACAGGAAGCGCTACATCAAGCAGTCAGTATGAACTCTCTTCTCAACAAGAACCCGGCTTAAGCCTGAAAAGTAAAATTAGAATTTCCGAAGGTAAAAGATGAAAATTATTAACTGTGATTGCATTCAAAAAACGGCAAAGCACCAAATCCCTCCATACAGTGATAGGTAGATAGTCTGGGTAGATAGGTAGGGGCACTGCGTTGTGTTCTTGGGTAAGACACTTTACTCTTACAGGGACTGTCTCTACCCGGGTGTATAAATGGGTACCGGCGAAATAATGCTCCCTGATCGACCCCTGATGGGAAACTAGGCTTAACCTATCTATCTACCTAGGTAAGGTAAGGTAAAGTCTGCATAAAAGCCTAGTGGTCCATCAGATCGGAGCGTATGTTATGGATGTTAGTCCATCTCAGGGTTCCCCCCCCCCCCCCCCCCAGCATTTAATTCGACTGTCCAGAACCAAGCCCAATGACCATTAGACAAGTGCCTTTCAGTTGTTTAAACCAAACAGAGCCACTCTATACAATTATAAACATGCATCTTGTACCTTGTAAGCCATGTCTCTCAGACACGAGTCTTCCTTTGTAAAATGATTCAGATGTTATTTTGTTTTATTTGGTTTAATTTTAATTTGAAATATTAGGTAATGCCATGTATTGTTATGGAAATACCTCAATAAATTGTTGTTGTTGTTGTAACTTGTTCTAAGAAAGATCAGAGTAAAACTTCTTCCACTTGTCGAAGAGGATCTAACGCCTGCAATTTCAATTTCGCATCCGTTATGCAGAGATGGAGAAAAATACATCTTTATATAGCAGCCAAGACCTATTAGGAGAAATGTAATAAAAATGAACTTCCTTAAGCGCTTGTGCGAAATTCCATCATGTCCGTAGCAGCGGAAAACAAAGATCAGCTGTCCCGGAAGAGGAATTTCAAATCTGAGTGGCCGCCGAGCTAAAAGCTTTAAATATTTTCAGTCTACGCGAGTGTTGAGCTAAAAGACGAAAGATTATTTCGTTTGGAGCTTTCCTCATAGTTCTCTAATAGAATGGCCATGGTTAGACACAATTGAAGACTTTCTCTGATTATATTTTGTGAAGATGCCTGTCTTTGGAGGCGTCGACGGGGTCAATTATGCTTCAAAAACACCGACGTTATGCCACTTACAGCGATTTTTTTTTCATTCCAGGGCAGATAAGCGCCTTCTCCTTCAACTTTAATTACAGCCATTTATTTCCTTATTTTTTTTTCTTTGAATAAATTTCAGTGCAATTAATTAACCCATTTTATTCATCTGAAAGCCGAGCGTGAATTTCAGACGTCTTTCGCTCTCTGGTCAGGTGCTGACGAGAAACAAGACGTCTTTTCCCAGGTGCGTACGATAAAAAAACTTCTAAATTCGCTGGAATTTATCTCATTTGAATTTGTCGTATTGAAATTAAAGTGTGTGATCATTTTGGATATTCGTCCATGTAACCGCGTCCCTCACATCTACAACGGACGTGACAAAACAAATCACTTCCTCAGGGACTGATTTCCTTGTCATCTAGCAGTACTGAGAAGAAACTTTGGGATTACATGTTACGAATGTTATTTATATATCTATTTGAACGTCGATGATTTTTGTACGTTGCCGAATTGCTTGATCATCTCGCGTCGGCAAGTTATTTTGCAGCCAACTTAGCCTGCGCTCATGGTGTCCGTATTTTTTCCTTCTGCAGTTCAAAAAGGGCCTGATCTTAGGTTACAGAAATTTTGTTCAAATGAAGCTTAAAGTTATAATTGGAAACGGGAACTGCTAGCTAAAACTACGAACAAACAGTATCGGGGAATCTGAAAGTAAAAAGGAGCTTTCATGAAAAGAACGGAGTACGAGCACGAGATTGAGCACGAGTACGAATTTTCAAGCCCAACTCTTACGCTTTGGACAATCACATTTCACGTCCATACCATACCAGAATGAAAATGGATTGAATTTCGAAATTCATAATCGTTCAAAATCTCACACTCTCATTGCTATCTGAAGATCCTTATTTACTGGAAGAAAATGGGAAATCAAATCATTGCGGGTGTCACCAAACCACGATAAACACACAATATAAGAAGATCACTTTTATTTATGAAGCGCATAAATAACCATGCAGCTTAAACTTACAATCGGTTGTTACATGTTAGTTAGGATCTCCGTTAGCTGGCCTTTTCAGTAACTGGGTGGATGCTTCACGAATATCCTTATTTCTCCAGCAATAAATAACTGGATTACACAGTGAGTTAAAAACTAAAAAAGTAACAGACAATGGCCGTAAACTGTGACCTATCCGACGGATCAAAAAATGCGAAAATATTTCAGGTAATATACCAAGAACAAAATTAGGAAAATAACACATTAAAAAGCCGGCTAGAATAATACTGGTTGTTTTCCAAGCTTTCTTTTCCTTCAAAAACTTTGCAGTGGCCTCTTGGGAAACTTGCTCAGATTGAATTTGAATCTCGTGACGGCGACAAATAAAATAAACATATACATGGCAAAAAATAATCACTGGTAAACTTGCAGATATAATCATAAAAGGTACCAATATTTTTACTCTAAATAATCTAAAAATCAAATATAACATTGCAACAAGCCAGCAAAACCCAACTGCTACAGTTAAACGTAATTTGGTCACGATTTCCTCATATCGCAAGGAATATTTCATCGCCACAAAACGTTCGATGCTGATAACCGCTAACTGCAAAATTGAGATGTGACAGAGGCAAAGTATTGTGAAAAGTACGATGTTATAAGATTTGCAAGGCAAGGATGACGAACCCTCGACCAGGACAAAAATCTCTTGTGTGATGAACACGGGCTGGGCAACTGTTCCCACCATCAGATCGGGTACTGCTAAACAGGCAAGCAGGATGTTATGCATGGTTTGAAGTCTTCGTTTGGTCGTGATCGCTGTTATGACGAGTGCGTTCAGAAGGATAATGAACGGACATGTTAAGAAGTTTAAAACGATGGCCAGCACAGTGGAAGAGTAGTCTAAAACGTGGTAATCATCGTGAATTATGGAATGCCAACGGAAGCAGAGATCTTCTGGGGAACTCAAAGATTGGTTTGTGGAAGTCATCTTACTGAGTGAAACGAGGACTAACTTGCTCACGTACTGACAACGAGATAGTTCGAATTCAGTTCCCGCTTGCTTGCTTACTTGCTGGAATATACTGCGTGGACAAATTTCTTTTAAAGTTGGTCGACCGCAAGTCCGTTCTCAGTGGTCTCTTGTCTCTGCTTCTCTTCTCTGGTTTCTGCTCGCCTGAAGTCAGCAAAATCATTGCAAAGGAACCTAATCGGCTTGTGTTATTTTATGTTGTTTCGGTGGGAACTACTCACCTGAGTTTAATTCAGCTGATTTGTGAGATGATTCCTGTAAAGACCGACAATAAGACACGAACATTTTTGATGAATAAGTGCAAAGACCTTAAACTGAAGCGCCTCAACTTTGGCGGCCAAGGAGAAATTCAATCCGCCTTCGTGTTCATATTTTTAGAAATATTGCTCATCGATAGAACATTTTTTAGAACTTGAAATATACCTATGGTGCTCAGTGTGTCATGCATCTACATTATTTAACTTTAGAGGCTTGTACATGATAATGTCATTTGCTCTTTGCTGCCGCCAGAATTCAGAGTATTATGCAAACTTTATGCAAATAAACTTCCTATTATAATAATAAAATGCTTATGTTAAAAAAGGTGTATCAGATCGGTATCTTATAAGTAAAATAACCTGTGATCAGGCATTCTTATTTTGCGCGGACGGAGGAAGGAAATAATTTTTTCTTCCTCCCGACGCAAAATATAAGACCACATTTTATCGCAGGTAATGGGTAAAACAAAATTTTGATTTTATTGCTCAGAATTACAATTTGACAAGCACTCACTCGACAGTTAATCGACGTTACGTGAAGATCAAATCTCAATCATGATTACCGACAATTATTTGAAGTTTTATGATTTCATGAGTTGCCTTATTAAGTACTGACAAATTTAATTAATTTTTGGAAAGATTAAGTTGATAATAAACATCTCATAGCTTTCGAATGTGTCATGCTTCTTTTTAATTCCATATAGTTTTAATTCCTTTCGAAAACCGAGCATTGCACGAAATCTAATTTTTTAATAAGCTCTTAACAGTTAGAAGGAAAAATTTGAAGAAATATGGCTTTATTTGCTCGACGTTTCAGCCATCTAGGCCTTCTTGATCAGAAGAGTTACGACAATGTATAGCAGTTTGTGTCACGGAAATTTAAAATAGGTAATTGAAATACTGACGGGTTACAGTAATATCGCTGAGATAGCGAAACTGAAAGATTACTACTTTCTATATTGATTAAACCAAGCGTTTATACAACACAAAAACGGCAAGTCCGTCATTTTCTTGTGATGTTTGTATACAGTTAAATAATGATGTACGTCAGTTTTCAGACATCTGATTAATGAACTTAGTTAACTTTGAAATTGCCTTCAACTCAAAGGAAACCTTGAAATGATTCTTTACCAAGGAACAAAACACCAAAGATGTAACAATCAACTGCGAAGAAACAAGGATGGCTTTCAATGAGGAAGATTGAGAAGGACTGCAATCGACAAATTTGAAAAATTTAGGCTGAACTTTTCAAAATCTGTCGTCCGTGACAGAGCCCTGTAAAATTGTCATTTATATTTATTCTGTGGACACCAGTGAAATACCAGGTGAGCTTTCGCTTGAAAACATGCTATCTTCACTACCTAACATGTTATCGCTTTACATGTTAAGAGGTCACAGTTGCTATGGTTATGTAACCAATCGCACTTTTCGCCGCGATAGTGAAAAGGTTTGGAATTTAGTACTTTATAAATTTTCTGTGTGCAACTTTGTAATGCCATCCATTTTTAACTACTTTAAGCATTCGAGACCTGTAAAAACGACCCTGTAATGAATCATCTGCACAATTGTTCTGTGTTTTTATATTTCGTTCGTCTGTGTAAGTGCATTCGATTGGGAAGGACGTCCGGATTTCGGATTTCCCAATTTTTGAAATCCGGCAAATTCCGTTTTTGGATTTTATGTTTTATTGAGAAATCGAAAATCCAGATTTTCAATTCCAAATCCTGATTTTTGCCAATTGAAATGAATGCACATTTTGACAGATTATATTCAATAAGCTCATCGATATCCTTGCGGTTATTTTACGTTTCTTACAAAACATGGAAACGTGATCAACAGGGGGACCTGCCCCATAGAAAAGAGACGGGGCTACTTGTCGATGTTTGGTCTAGATCTTGTGTCGTAAACTGTACAAATAATGTTTTTCTTTTATTTGATAATAGGTCTGAGCGGGAGTAATCGGGTGAGTAATTTCAAATCGTCCCAGCGTGTAGGAGACATCTACTCAATCCAATTTTATATCAAGTAAATAAATAGGGCTATTTCGGTCAGTTTTCTGCAGAGACAATTGAAACTTGGCACACTAATAGCTCTACAAGCAGCATGCCTACAGTTATAATTAAATCCCGTTTCCATGTCAACACACATTTTCCTGTCCCCTCGTCGCTGTTTTCAGTATTTGAGTGATTTTTGGCCCAGAAAAATTAAACCAAGTCAACAAACCCACCTAACACATAAATGAAGATTTTGGGGAGGTCTGGAACCCAATATGTTTCCATGGTAACAGAATTGTTAATCTCATATTGCATGCGTCCGGATGCAAAGAACCAAACATTTCTTTTACAAATGAGATGAAATCGATTAAAATTTAGTTAAGTTTCTGACGTCATCACTTAGCTAGTTTGCATCTCTTTAATAAGATATTTTAAAAAAAGTAAGCGCAATTTTTTCCTTATGTAGGCTACTTTTTAATGTTTTAAAATGGTTTAGCTTGGACTGGAGACGAAAATTTCGTCACAGTAGCTCTTTAATAATTAAGTAAAAAACGGTGCCTGATTCCCACGGCAAGGAGAAGAGATTGAAACAGAAATAAAAATAAAATAACATTTCGGTTTGCAAAACAAACCTTCTACCGGGGGCTAAAAAAAATGAAAGAATAATCAATTAATTAATTTAAGAATTAACTCCGAACCTTGTGGCGATCCCTTCTTTCGAAACTGCATCCAATCAGTGTCTTGCCTTTTTTCTACTGTCTGAAGGTCGGTATTTAGTGAAAGAAAAGGGCGATCAAGTCATTGCAGGTGTTAACCAACCACGAGAGGTGCATAATAAGAGGGTCACTTTATTTCATGAAGCGCATAAATACCATGCAGCTTAAACTTACAACATACAATCCGTTATTTACATATTAGTTTGGATCTCAGTTAGCTGGCCTTGTTAGTAGCTGGATGGATGCTTTACGAATATCCTTACATTGTTCTTACTTTTCCAGTAATAAATACCTGGATTACACAGTGCGTTTGAAACTAAAAACGTAAAAGATAATGGCCGTAAACTTTCACATATATATTAAGACCATTGCCATCCTCCTATGTGTAAACAAAATCCTGGAAAAGCTTGCGAGTCCGCAGAGAGACACTGGTATCGAGTCCCGTTTGTATGAAAACTCAGCTGCATATTACAGTTGTGAAATTACCTTAATTACCCTGGTTGAGGCACTGATGGAAGAAGGCAAGGCAACATTTTCCAGAACGACCTCCCGTTGTGCGTAGACCATCTATGTACACTGACGGGATCACCAAATTTACCACAGTGGTCATGATCTAAATGAGGTTGCATCCAAGCTTAGTGTAAATGCCGATCAGGCAACTAAGTAGCACGAGTCCAACTTACTAGCTAGAAACCTTAAGAAATACCAGGCGTTGAACATCGGCTACAATAGGACAACTAACTCAAGTGCTAGTGCAGTGATCTATACTAAAAATCAATCTTAAAATTAATCTTAAACTTCTAGTGGTAACTATTAACTCCAAACTAAATTATCCGCAGCTATTGAAGAAAGCCAATTTACCTACTCTAGCGATTATCAATACGCGCGGCCAAATGACAAACTGTCCTCTGAAAAACGCGCCTTTTTGCGGGCCAAACGGAGCCACGCCCACAAAATGAGATTCTGGTACCTTTTAGGGGTGTTTTCGAAAATTTCCGACGAGCACCCCCGTCATTTTCATACGGGAGTACCCCCCCGGGGGAATTCCCTGGCTGAAAATGCATCATCAGCCCTGCAGCTGATTGGTTCAAGCTCCATTATCAACCAATCAGGTCACTTTTAGACCTTTTGACGCAGGAAAACCACTGAGGTGCGTACGAGCAAACAGCAGGCATTGATATCAGGTTTCACGCTAAACAAAATAATTCTTAGAGAGAAAAAGCATTCTATTTGAAGATAGGCTAGAAGCAAAAGCACAAAAGAAAAAACAATAGAGCAACTTCTTGTCGTCTTTGCGAGAAGCGAGACATCGTTCACTTGATTCCTACAGTCACACAAAAATTAGCTCGGCTGAAGGACTGCGGGAATTTTACACAGAGTTCAATTGGACTGATTTAAGTTCGTTTACTGAGTATTATAATTATCCATGAGTTCTTAACTCATTATTTTCAGAGACATTGTAACTATCCGCAACTACACTTGCATAAAAATTTTAAGACAGTACGTTAACCCTTTAAGCCCGGAGGAATTCTGTCTTTTTCTAAAGACAGATGATGTCACAGATTGGATTGAAGAGTCTCCAAAATGAGAAAAAAAATAAGAACGTGCAAAATACCTTATTCCTTGTATTTACTGGGTATACCCCTAAACAGCAGCGTAATTTGCAGCTCTTGGTGCGTGGGTTTTTATCAGATACTCACTTGGCCATAAATTAAGGGGTAACTGACAAAAGTTGCAAAACATGAGGAGGTGGTTAATCAGGTCTGATATAGGAGGGGGTATGATTTTATGCTTCCAAAGGTCTCTCAGAGATATTTTTGGTGTCCAAATTTCACACGAATTGACTGAATATTAAGCTTAAAATAGCATTTTGTGCCACATGGCACTATCGGGAATTTAGGGCTTAAGCTTATAAAATTTACAATGCGAAGTAGTTCTCGTATTCTTGAAAACGTTATTAAATTGGTTATCTGGATGTTATTTGGATGTTATCTGGATGCTATTTGGATATTACTCATACTCATACTCATACTCAATTTTTCTTGGACAAGTCCGTCCAAGGGGGAAAGGCGCAGCGAGGTTATCCCTATGTTAAGCAC
Source organism: Blastomussa wellsi (assembly GCA_947652115.1). NCBI lineage: Eukaryota > Metazoa > Cnidaria > Anthozoa > Scleractinia > Plerogyridae > Blastomussa > Blastomussa wellsi. The sequence continues at coordinate 16,230,801 of OX393563.1, read as the reverse complement.
CAACCCGTGACAAGGCCAGACCACAACACCGGGAACCTCGTTCCCTACTCTTTGCGAGAAGTGCGTGGGTTCTTTAACGTCCCCTGCTTACAGTAACACTGAAGATGCAGGAGACGGGACCTACGGTTTTTCGTCCTTATCCAAGAAGACTAGAAGGTCTAACCATTTGCAGATGTCATAGCAAAGGCAGCACCTTCTCCTCAGTTATTTTAAGACCCTGAGTGTTGGTCCGGTCTGGGGATCGAACCCGAGACCTTCCGCACAACAGTCCGGCGCTCTACCAACTCAGCTAACCAGGCGGCGGTTACTTGGATGTTATCTGGATGTTATTTGGATATTACCTGGATGTTATTTGGATGTTATCTGGATGTTATTTGGATGTTATTTGGATGTTATCGGGATGTTAATTGGATGTTATCTGGATGTTATCTGAATGTTATTTGGATGTTATCTGGACGTTATTTGGATGTTATTTGGATGTTTATTCGCTCGGGCGCAAATGATGCTACTCGGGCCACAAATAAACTATATGCCCTCCAAAAGACATGCGATTGTCCTATTCGACGTTTACAGGGGTTCTGTATTCTCATGTATAAAATTAAGCGTAGATTATGTAGAGTATTTTCACACACGTGACAAGCGGCCATATTAGATTGCTGAAACAAAAGAGGATATTTTCATAACAATAGAGTTCAATTCCCGGAGGATTGTTTTGGGACACCAACATGGCCGCCGTTTCTTTGTTTTGGGACACCAATATGGCCGCCGTGACGTCATGTGAAAACACTCTATACCCCTTCGAGAAATTGTCTTTGTTTAGGGTTTAAACTTGTTGTGTAGCCAAGCATCATTGTTAAACCTCCCGCTTTGATTCCTCTTCATAGCTTGATCTATTATAGAAAAAAATATTTTTGTGAATTGTTTTAAAGGGTGTTATGTTTTCACCGAACCGCTTAACAATTCAAAGCGTATTTTAAAACTTAAGAGAGTCAAACTTACACGTACGTTTTGTACGCGCGAGTGCTCCCAACCAAAGAAAGAAAACAAGACTACATCAAGTTCTGGAAGAAAAGCGATGGGAGTTCGAGCGGGCAACGAAAGGACAGCAACAACAACAAAAATCACCATCACCAGACTTTCGATCTCCAGGGAATGGGAAGGAGAGGATCCTGGGGAAGAGGTTGCTTGGGTCCTGTTCCCCAGGCCTTGAGACGTCGTTATCTTCCCTCCTCCTTTAACAGAGTCCTAATCTCCAGGGCACTAACAGGTCGCGATCCTCTATCTGGGGTCCTAATCCCCAGGACCTGAGAGATCCTAATCCTCTCCAGGGGTTCGACCATTAACAGAGGTTTCCCCTTGTTACCATGTTACCATAGTAACAGACTATCCTGGGGGGTCACTCTACCAAGAAAGCTGACCATGTGATCTATGGGGTAAAGGGCGACCTATGTGGAGCACTTCATCTTCTCCAAAAGCTTATTTAGTCCAAAGAAATCGGAACTGAAACACAATGGTCTAAGTCTGTTAAACTAACGGATCATTAGTGTTGGCAACCTTGGCCTTTAAATCCATGACAGGTCAAGTACCAAATTACATCAGTCCAAATTTTATCCCTAGAGGGAACATCAGCGGTCGGGTGACCAGATCATCTACCCAGCTAAATGGACCGCTTTTTAAAACCAAGTCGGGACAGAGATCTTTTTATTACAGAACTGTAACTTTGTGGAACGCCTTAAAACCCCATTTTAAATTAAGTGAATCTCTTATCATTTTTAAACGTAAAATGAAAGCCTTCCTTTTAAATCAATTTTTAATGTCATAAATTTTATATGTAAATAGTTTTTCAATAATTGTTTATTGATAATTTTTGAGTATTTTTATCGCCTTTATTATTTCTATTATCTCTGAAAAGCCTCCATGGGGAGTTGACAATAAAATGTGTATTGTATTGTATTGTATTGTATTATAGTATTGTATTGTATTGTAGTGTAGTATTGTATTGCATTGCATTGCATTGTATTGCTTTGTAAATAAGACAACAAAATGGTTATGTTAGCAAATGCAGGTTTTAGTTAACCTCAATGACCAGACATGGTCCAAGTATCCAAAACAGCATTGAGCTTTACAATAAATGCGCCAATATAAATAGCAATGTCCCAACGAGCAGATCTGCTGCTTAAGTCCAACAGCACTAGGCTGGATAACTTTAACGTTTGTAGCGTACAACTTTGCTACTCTGCCTTTAGTTTATAATCTAACACATCGCGCTTCGGTTGCGTACTGTTTCTTTTTCTTCTGAATCTTGCTTCCGCAAGTTAACTGCTATTCCATGCTATTTTTCTTATTTAGTAAACGGAATTTGTTGTAAAATGGATTAAAATAACTGGTCTTGATTTCACTGCTCCAATTTTAAGAAGCTACGTCACGATATTTTGAGTCATTTCTTCAAAACCTAAAATGTAGGAAACCTAAAAATAATAGTCATAATACAGAGGGTAAGTTTCTAAAGAAACTGTGGTGCTGCGTCGGTGGGAAGTATAACAATATAATTTGGTTTTACAAACTGGGTTGATAATGTCAATTGGCCACGGTAAAGAGATTCGAGAGCTGACGTTTCGAGCGTTAGCCCCTCGTCGGAGCGAATCAAGGAATTGTGGGTCGTGTGTGGTTTATATACAGAAAGATGGAGCTTCGCTATTCGTTGGTGCCTGGTAACGTGAAAACAACGGAATGAATTAGTTGAATGAAAAGCGTTCGTTGATACCGGGAGGATTAAGAGTGCCGATTTGAAAAATAAGTTTTTGTTCCAGAGTTTTGCGGCTTTCTGTGCTTCCTTGGTGAAGGGAAAGGCCGCAGACTGCCATACGACTGCTCCATCTTTCTGTATATAAACCACATACGACCCACAATTCCTTGATTCGCTCCGACCAAGGGCTAACGCTCGAAACGTCAGCTCTCGAATCTCTTTACGGTGGCCAATTGACATTATCAACCCAGTTGATAAAACCAAATTATATTGTTATACTTCCCACCCACGCAGCACCACAGTTTCTATAGAAACTTACCCTCTCATAATAGTTTGCTAAGGACGGAAATCACCAAAAGAGTAATACTGAACCAAAAAGGAGCAAGGATGGCTAAGGATGGAGAAGACTGAGACGGATTGGAAATGATCATATTGAAAAATGAGGCTAAATTTTTCAAAGTGCACGAACGCTGACGTAGCTCCTTTAAGGAACAAGTGCTTTGAATCCTTCTTGTTAAAACTCAATTAAATAGCGGATAGGTAACCAGATGAGATACACAGCATATTGAATTTGAATACTTTATTACCATACTGCTTAAGATTATCAGGTACAACAATTTGGGCTACATATCAATTGGTTTCTTAGTATCTGTATCGATAATTTACGAATCTCTTTATTTCTCCACCAGTAAATTAAAGGATTAAACAGTGAGTTCAACAAAGAAAATGATAAAAATAAAGGACGTAAACTTATTCTTAATCTCTGGATCAAATAAACTGGAAAAAGTTCTGGAACTATGGCAACCAAAACTCCAGGTAAATAACACATGAAAACACCACCAATAATGATACTGGTTGCTTTCTTTTCTTTCAAAAACTTTGCAGCAGCCTCTTGGGAAACCTGCTCAGATTTGATATGAATCATATGACGACCACAAACAAAATAAACATAAGTATGGCAAGAAAGAATGACGAAAAAACTTACCAATATAATTAAAAAACTGGGAAACACTCTTAATTCCAATGTCCTCAAAACGAAATAAACTGCTACAATAAACCAGCAACACCCAACTGCAAAAGCCAAACGGAATCTTGTCATTACGCTGTCGTACCGTAAGGGATATTTCATTGCCACGAAGCGTTCGACGCTGATAGTCGCCAAATGTAAAGCAGACACAAGGCAAAGGCAAAGTATTGTCAGCTGTATCATGTTAAACAATCTGCAAGCCATGTGCGATGATCCATCACCATTTAGGATGACTATCTCCAGTGTAATGAACGCCGGTTGTGCACTTAGTCCGACCAGCAGATCTGTTACTGCTAAACAAGCCAGTAGAATGTTGTGCATGGTTTGAAGCCTTGGTTTGGCCATTACCGTTGCTATGAGGAGCCCGTTTAGAAGGACGACAAACGGACATGTTAACAAGTTTGTGATGGTGGCAAGCACTATAGAGGAATAGTCTAAGGCGACGTAGTCATCATTAATAATTGAATGCCAGTGAAAGCAGAGTTCTGTTGGGGAACTTTTACTCAACGAATGGTTGGTGGCATTCATAAGTATCAGTGATTTTTTCAGAGTGGGACGAGAAATACCTTTTCGTAATTGTTGAGGAGAAATTCTCTGATTAACAGCAAGATAGCTTAGCAATTCTGCGTGCAAAAAGTTCTTGCTAAAGTTGTTCTCTCATCGAGAGGAGATTCTGACAAACAGCAATGTGAGGTAACGCCATTGGACGGCCTTATTTTTAGCTCATTCGGTGAGAACTATTCACCTGACTTCACTTTAGGTAATTCGTGCAATAATTCCTGAAAAGACCAGAGATAAGACAGGAATATCCTTTTTAATTAAGAAGCGCCAAATGTTGCGGCAGCCTGAGAGGAATCAATTAGAAGTTAATTTTTTGGTCGCTTCATATTTAGATGTGTATTGGTAATCAATGACAAGCTTAAGATGATTACTGTACCATTTTCTTCAGACTTTTATAGAGGTTGGAATAATATCATTCCTTTAATTATGCTTGTACGAGAATTCAGCGCGTTATATTTTCTGTACAGCAAACTTTATGCAAATGAAACGAGACTTAAATAGCTCACATTTATTGCTTCAATCCTCGAAGAAAAGCTGTTAAGACTGGCTTATAACTAATTTTTTGAGCCATGTGTCTTATGGCTGAAACAATATCTTAATTTCATTGTTTAAAAAGAGGCGGTCTAGGCGCAATCAAAACCGTCTACTCGACAGTTAATCGGCGTAAGGGAAAAGGAAACCGAATGTCCAAGGCAACACGAAATCATGGCCGATTAGGTAAATACATTACATACATACACACACACAATTTATTGAGCATCCCTATAAAGGGTTTTTCAGCATCAATAAATATTAATAAATAACATAGATATGTAAAATATTGTTTAGAGAGGGTAAGTTTCTAAAGAAACTGTGGTGCTGCGTCGGTGGGAAGTATAACAATATAATTTGGTTTTATAAACTGGGTTGATAATGTGAACTGGCCACCGTAAAGAGATTCGTGAGCTGACGTTTCGAGCGTTAGCCCTTCGTCGGAGCGAATCAAGGAATTGTGGGTCGTGTGCTTTTTTATATACAGAATATTGTTTATCCTTATTTATAACACAAATTAATTCATTAATTGAACGTTTCTTAAAAAATTTAATTTAATGTCTGTTATTTGCTTCCAATCCTCGTTTAGGTTGTTCAATAGATACAGTAATAACACATTTTTTTTAATTTACCGTGTCCGAATTTGTAACTACAATATTTTTAATTACTCTAAGCATTTGAGAACTACACAAAAGCAAAAATGCCTTGTAATAAATCATTTCCAAAATATTTCGAAGGCGTTTTGCTTCTTTACGCGCAGTTGTAAAGTTTCGTAAAGCGAAAATAACATATTCAAAAGTAAGGAAATGTTCACTATCGACTTAATGCTTGAGATAAGTTTCCTTTAATTATGAAACTTCATAATATGTGCGGCGTATCCCTGCAGGTGCCATTTACGACTGTTAATATTAAGAAATACTGCTCAACGATATAATATATAGATTTATCCGAGCCTGAAAGCGGAGCTCCGTATTTTTGCTGCTTCTTAATGATTTGTGAAATTGCGTTCATTACAGTACCAGCGTGCGCAGCTAGTCAAGAAAGATTCAATAGCTGAAATAAATAACAATTTACAACGTCAACTCAAATTGCAGGATTTCCACTGAGAATGAACATGAAAAATTAAAAAAAAAAAAAAACTAGCCAGCAGCGAAAAAAAAAATTAACTGAGACCGTGATCAATGAAAAAAGGAATACCTGGTCAGCGGTCAACTGAGAAGTTCCAAATCTGAGCCCGCATTCGTGTCATGTGATACTGGTCAGCGGATACCTTCTTTGACAGCTTTCAATTGACCATAACATACCAAAGATGTAAGATGTGAGCTTATGGTAACCTTTTAAAATGTTAACCAGGTAGAACTCTCTGAAGTATGGTCGCCATATTGATATTTGGGGGGACATCTAGCAGTGCATATCACAATACACACACATGAAAATGTAGCGGCGACATGTCCCATGGACAGGACCCCAGTGTGAACAAGCGTTGCATGGCATATCGCCCAGAAGCAGTTTTGTTTTGTAAACAAGTAAAATACTTTGGGTCACTGCATTATGAGAGAATGTTGATGAAATAGATGTATTTTTATACCGGGTATTACCGCGAGACTCGCGATTATTCAGGATCAGAACGGCTTGTTTGTTCGTTTGAAAACTCTCACGCCAATAAGCTGAATTCAAGACTGCTCTTTTTTTTAACAAAAACGCAGAATTTGGACATGAAATGTATGCGCTTTCTCGTCAATGAACATAATCGACAGCACAAACAGCTTTCTCATCAACTCTACTGACGGCTGACATATTTTTTCTATAGTGCACGAGTCCAAAGCATTCTGTTCTAGGGGAAAGGCAACGAGATTTTTGTTAAACAAAGGCTTTAATGAACACGTGCATTTGCTGATTATCCTCTACAATACAACAACGCGAAACAACTAAATTCCGCGATTTTTCGATAACGTGAACTGCCACGGTTATTTTTCGCTTTTTCCTTCCTGTTTCTGTTTTGAAACGTGATTCTTACACCTATAAGCACGATGAGTTGATTAAATGTAATATTGTTCGTGGATGTTGTTTGCCGCGTTGCCTTCGCTGTCGTATTTACTTAACCAGCAATAATTCTCACCACATCTGCTCCCGCCTTGGACATCACGTTTATTATGTAATGAACCTTAGAACTTTCATTACAAAATACCTTTATTTTTATGCTTCCAGGCTATTAAATTAAACCGAACGATGCTGCAAAAAATTCCATGTGCAATAAGGAAATTGTATTATTTATTATTATAAATGGATTCAGTTCATGTACGTATCGAAGCAATTTACTTGTTGGGGTCGTTATCAAACGCGACTACACTCGTGCATGTGGCTGCAAGAATTATCGAATAATCTTTGAAACGACACCGTTTATAAATCCCTTACTATCTTCTGATCCTTGAAATAACAAAATGAAACTAAACTCGGTTTCTTCGGATAAGTGGCGTTTGTTGTTCTTTGAGTGGGTTTTGAGTTTTAATTTGTGATTCTGATCTGTTTACTTTATACGTGTGGCGTTTGGATCAAGTCTGACGTTGCTTATTTGTGTCTAACAAATCGAGTTCTATGCGGTCTATCCAGTACTGCTGAATAACTTTTGAATTCAACGAAATAAAGAAATCCCTTTTATGAAAGATAGTCACCTTGAAATAACTTTTGCAAATATTAACGCAACAATCTTCCTCCCGTAAGCAATACCTCTCCCCTTCCTCGTGGCTGCAAGAATTACCCAGAGTTGCCTTGCGAGCTTACAAATTAAAAAATTAACCGGGAGCGCCGCGCGCCTAGTTTCTTCATACTACCGATACTACACCAATATTTCACATTCTTTATACGCGGAGAGTACTATATTAATGCCTCCTCGGGTTTTTGCCTCTGCGACAAAAGCCTGCGGGGCAATTACTTTTGTTGCAGGGACATGTTGCACAACCGTTTACAAGAGGGAGTATCGCATCCCTGCAACATTTTGTCCCTGCGACATGTTCCACGAAGCTCGGCGGGGCATGAAAATTGTAATGCAAATTAGCCACGTTGTCTGCCAGGGGGCAAACATTGAAATGATGCCGTTTCCCGGAAAATTAGACGGTCTAAATTGTGAGTTATCTGCGGTAAAGCCACATTTGAGAGCCAAGTTAAAGAATAATGATTTGATTAGTTTGAAATAGTTACTCAATACTTTGACTTGTTAACTACGCAGGTCGTTTTCGTTTTTATAAAGTGCCAAAATTGCGTTAAAATTAGAATATTTAAACCACAAAACAGAAACCAAAGCATGTTATCATTCATGATAACAAACCAGCTGAAATTTGTCGATTTTGGCTTGTTTGCCCCTCACAAATCACGTCCCTAGTTTGCATTACAATGTCAAAACAAACATGGCGGCTATCGTGAATAAGGTCTATTGCGGCTCATCCTCGGTGTAAAACCTGTGAAACTCACAAGTTACGTAAATCAAAGAACCTCCAAACAATATAGAACAAGAAAATAGCTCAAAAACAAAGAAAAAAGTCACAGTTCTTTACACCGAGTAAACCCAAAATTGTCGCAAAATCCGTGTTACAAGGGCTTAAAATTATCAGGACACACGAGGGGAAATGTCCCTTGCAACATGTGCCGTGGACATGTTGCCGCTACATTTTCTTGTGTGTACGTATTGTGATTATGTCCCTGATCGGTATCTTATGGGCTAAATAACATTTTGATTTTATTTTTCAGAAAATTACCTAGTCGTGATCAGAAATTAATCACTCACTCGACAGATAATCCGCGGTGATACTTATATATCGACATAACATAACATGCCGAAGCTTCATTATCATAACTGGTCAAAAATAACATTGAATAAAATCAGTGTTTAATATTGTCGAAGATTATTTGAGGCTTTATATTTCATGTATAACTACAAGTTTAATAAAGTTTTGCACTCTTTTTGAGAAATCGCAAATTAAATATGACACCATTAACGCTAACTAAACCAAAAAAGTCAAACTCGATTTTACAAACAAAACATGATATAAGGATCAGTTTAGTTGATTATAAACATCTCATAGCTTTCGAATGTGCAATGATTGATATCTGGTGAAAACTGAGTTTTGTACGAAATTTAAAATAGGCAGGTGACTGTTGAAAGGAAACATCTGAAGAAATGTCACTCTTATCGCATGAGACAGAAAACAAAATTTCCGCACTGAGACAAGAATAACTTCTTCCTTTTCTGATTAATCCAAGACTCTAACAAGTGCTGTGTAAAAGTCATCCCGATGATAATTTAAAACTAAAAATTGTATATGTTTTCGTACGCGTATTGCTTTAGAAACAAATCGGCGGATCTCAACTCCACGAAAATTGTCTACTTTAAAGGGGCTACGTCACGATATTTCGAGTTAGTCACGAGTTATTTGAGTGTCAACTGTATCTAGCACTGATGCACTAATTGGGGACACTGTAAAGCACAAATGAAATCAAATCAAATTATATTAATTATAAATCAAATCCAATGTAAATGTTGTTTGGTTTACACGTGTGGACAAGCTATCTTTCCTAGTGCGTCGTTCAAGACGAATTTCGAAAGGTAGTTCGTCTAGACGCGTAACGCGTCTGTGTGTATAAAGACGGGCAACAGACGAACAAGGCTAAAAATTAAGACCGTGTTACGAAAAAGTCAACAGTTAAACACCAAAACCCCTCAACCTTTTCTTGAAAGAGTCCTGATACCAGTTTTGGTAACCGTTGGCCCACCAACTGCCGTTTCTCAGTTCATCGGGGCCTCGCTCGTTTCTGTTGCTTGTTGTAATCACGATCGCTGACAGAACCGCGGGTTCTGAAGCTTTCATTCGAGCTCCGTCTCCCTTTGAAAACGTTTCTTTGCCATTACTTCATTCATTTTATATTGGCAATTTAAAAACTCTTCTTCAGCTCTTCTTTTACAACAGGAAAACAATTTTAAAAGTTCCAACAGGGCCGCCATCTTGAACGGGAATGAGTTTTTGCAGACCCTTTTTAACAATCATAATTCTTGCATGGACGGCCACCTTTTTCTCACCTATATCAGATGTATTCATTAACCGCTTTAAAATGTGCTAATGACGGCTGAGGAACAAATTTAAAACTCAGAGTTGCTGTGTTAAATTAAGCCACCCCGATTGTTATAAATGTTCGGTACAGTATTGATTGGTAATGCCAAAATTATGTGTTTTTCTGGTACTATTTTCTTTGTGAGATCGATAGACCTTTATCATCAGCGCCGGTAAAACTTGTTATCATAAATTACCAGATACTGCATGCAGCGCGCGTGGAGTTACCAATTTTCATGAGTAACATAATATAAATCGACTTTAAAAGGCCTAAATGGCACATTGAAAGCAATAAGAAGTTTTATGTCGGACTAATCTTGGAATTAAAAGTATCATTAATTATGAAATTTTATGTGCTGCGGTTTTCCTTTAAGGCGGCGAAATACGAGATACAAAAATACTTGTCGCGCAACATTGTTTCGTTGCAAGTTTTGGTCGATGTTTCTCGTTTTTCACCTTACGTGATCAACTTTTCGCGCAACAAAAAACATTTGTTGCAGGTTGAAGAAATTTGTTGCTCTGCTCTATACTTTTTCTACTTCGTTTACAAAAACCATTGTGACTTATAAGCGCGCTTAGTTTCATCTGCAGTCTGCTTACTGACATTAAGTCGTTTTTTTCCCTTTCCTATTCCGATATGAGTGAAATATTTTTGACTGTTTCCTTTTAAAGCCGTTTTGCTGTCTATACAGTTTCCACTTAAAGGTGATTTTTCTCTTCAAAAGAGGACGGTGACGATCGACGTTTTTCAAATTTCGGCAGATCACAGTTTGCCCAAGCAATTAAAACGTCAGTAGAGTTGATCAAAAATGCTGAGATTAACAGCAAGGCAAGTTATAATCTTTAAATAAGTTTTCAGTACGTGATTCTTTCGTGAGCGAATCACTCACATTACACTGAACGCACCCAGGTTGTTTTGGCAATAAAATTGAACTGAAAATAATGTTTTCCCCGAAGCTAGCAGATCAGATAGCTTCAGTTGCGTAAAGTTTGCACGAAATGTTGCTTTGAATTAATGCTGAAGAATAAAGCGAAAAAAACCTTTAAAACCTCTAAACTTTAATTAAACTTTGAAACGTCAAAAGATGGGACAATATTTCTGAATATGAACACGATTGCAAAACTGAGATTTCTGTCAGACAATATAAACTTTGCTTATAATTATTATTAAAAAACTGTTGCAGTCTTATCGTCGGTCTTTTTAGGGATCATTGTACAAATTAGCCAAAGGGAATCAGGTGAGTAGTTCTCACCGTACAAGGATAAAATAGCAGACGCCGATAAGGTTACTTTGTACTGCTCTGATTTGTTACAATATCATATTTATGATACGAGAACTCCTTGAGTGAGAATTTTCCTCACTCAGACCAAACAGGCAAGCTAGCAAACAAACTACCTTGTCGCTCAAGGCGTATTTCCTCGACAGCTATCGCAAGTTAGTCCTCGTCTGAATATGAATGCCACCAACCAATCTTTGAACTCCCCAAACATCCTCTGCTTTCGTTGGCATTCCATAATTCATGATGACTACGTCGTTTCAGACTACTTCTTCACAGTACTGGCCACCATTATAAACTTGTTAACATGTCCGATCATTGTCCTTCTGAACGCGCTCGTCATGACAGCGATCAAGACCAAACGAAGGCTTCAAACCATACATAACATTCTGCTGGCCTGTTTAGCAGTACCCGATCTGATGGTGGGACTAGTTGGACAGCCTGTGTTCATCACACTAGAGGTTATGGTACTGGCCGGTGGATCTTCATCCTTAGCTTCCATATTTTATAACTGGACACAGTCAATAATACTTATCCTTTGCATTGTGTCCGTTCTACATTTGGTCATTATTAGCGTCGAACGCTTTGTGGCCATAAAATATACTTTTCGATATACCAGCATCATGAACAAATTTCGTATAGCCGTAGCAGTTGTGTGTTGCTGGCAATTGCTGGCAATTTACATCATATTTAAAATAATTAATTTAGGACAGTTTCCAGGATATGTAATTTTATTTGTAAGCTGGCTGGTGCTTTTTTTCTGTCATGCTTATGTTTATTTTATTTGTCGCCGTCATGAGATACAAATTCAATCTGAGCAAGTATCCCAAGAGGCCGCCGCAAAGTTCTTGAATGAACGGAAAGCTTGGAAAACAACCACTATCATTATAGGAGGTGTTTTCACGTGCTATTTCCCAGGATTTTTAATTAGCATAGTGCCTGGACATTTACCCGGATTTTTGATTGAGAGGTTGTCAGTAAGTTCAAGACCTTTATTTTTTTCCTTTTACATTTTAAATTCTTTGTGTAATCCCTTTATTTATTGTTGGAGAAGTAAAGAGATTCGAGAAGCAGCGATGCAATTACTTAAAAGGTCAGCATCCCAACAGAATTGATATGTAACAACTGAATTTAAGGTGCATATTGTTATGCGTCAAATAACATGCTATGACCGGAGTGTATGTGGTGTTTTAGTTTTTCATAACCAAATAAATCCACCAAGTTTGCCTGCGAATAGGCTCCTGTTTCGGAGGGGCGCTATTTTCCGGACGAAGCCTCGAGCACATGACCCCATCGCCCGATTGTTTGAGAAACCTGTCCGCAGGCTACAGCCAAGTCAACACAGCTGCTTGAGCTCCAGGGTGGAGATTTGAGAACCTCCGTTACAAACTGGAGCAGGCGATTTTCACAGCTCTTTCGAGTCTTGCCAAATCCCTGCAATTGTTTCCACGACAACAAGGAAAGTAAAATTAAAAACGCTTGAGATAATTCTTTGGGAATGCCCTACCATTTAACCAAAAAATCCCGTAAAATTATTTGGAAAGCAAATGGACCAGGAAGTAATTTTCTAATAAAGCCGTTCGGAAATTGTGAACTAAGTTTTGAGGAACTCTTTTTACGTTCGGAAAAATTGAACGTCGGAAATTTCCGGACTATTGGACATTTTTTTTTGTTTACACGTCCTTTTATGGAAGTGAGCGGAAACGGAATGCCTGGTAGTTAAATGGTAAACGCATTCTCACTCAGCTCTATTGCTCTATTGAAACCAATGGGTTTCAAGTTGTGAACTCGTGCCTGTGTCCAGAATGAATCCGATATTCAGCAATAAGTTTCACATTTTCTCTGAAAATCCGTTAAAATTTCCGAAAAATGTTTGCATAATTCTTGGCTGTGTATAAACATACATAAGGTGCGTAAACATTTTTTAACTCGTTAATTTGGTTTTATCAACTCGTTAATTTGGTTTTATCAACTTTAATGTTAACAGCACATATTTAACATTTTCAAGTTTTTCTTGCCAACATTTAGTTAATGGGAAAATTAATGATTCTACTTTATTTTCATTCCTCATCAAACAACACGAAAATCTGTGTTTGACCAATCTGAAACTTCAAACTGTCTAAAAGATATTGATAATTTTGTATCTTTTTAAATTACCTTTAACTTCCATGACTATCAGTGGTGCGAGCTTCATGCCAAGTTTCACTGGAAAATGTTTCATCGTTCCGGAGAAAATCATGATTTTGTGAAACCTTGTTGAGCAAAAAATCCAATTTATTACGGAAGCCGACAAGGGTAGCACTTTGTCACTTCCACTTTGTCGCTCACAAAGGAGGTATTTATTGTCGTATAATTTGCAAGAAAGTGGGGGAGGTGTCGGTGAACTTTGCCAATATATCTAAGAGAGAATTTTTAAGTAGCCACCACAGCTTTTCAAGTAACGCTCCCCCGGGTACTCGCTTCCGCGTTGTCGCTTCCAAGTTGTCGCTTCCGAGTTGACGCTTCCAAGTTGACGCTTCCAAGTTGTCTCTTGCAAGTTGTGGCTTCCAAGCTGTCGCTTCCAAATGATCGCTTTTGCCGTCGGTGTTCGAAAAGCAAAAGTTATTGCAGCAAGCTTGGAGAAAGGGTTCGGCATTTTAGTTGTTTTTGCCTGCCTCTGTTCGTTGGGAAGTTTTAGCTCAAACTGTGGGCCCCAAAATTATATCACACACAAAATATGTCACACCTTGCCGAAATTTACCGCCTGCTTCCTAGACGCATTACCGCGGAGTTTGTCTTTCCTATATGTAAACTCTAGTATGAGTAAACTCCCTGACGAAGTGTGCGTTTAATAGTCACACGAAACGAGTAGGAGAATTAAAGAAGTTATACAACTACAGTTCGCAGAGTGCTGCTCACTAGTTAAGTTTTTATTAAATAATTTTATTACAACGCGGAAGCGACAACTCGGAAACGACAATTTGGAAGCGACAACTTACAAATTTTCTTTTAGATATATTGGCATAGTTCACCCACACCTCCCCCACTTTCTTGAAAATTATACGACAATTAGTACCGCCTTTGGAAGTGGAAGCGACAACGTGTGACCCTTATCGGCTTCCGTAATGTTAGCTCCAATGTGGTGAAGATTACACGAAAAACCCCGCACAATCCATGCTATAAACGAGTTAGACTTGCTTACAAGTCGAGCTCTTTCATACAGTTACCAGCCATTATACCCGAGTTTGACCTTATATGGAAATGAATGGGGCAAATGTCGCTCAGCATATAAAATTTTTCGCGGGAAGCCAAGTTTCGTCGACAAAAAAATGGATGAAAAAAGCATTTTTCAGTAAAGCGAACAGGTAAATTCTACTAAGAAGCAGGAAGCTCGATGTGAAACATTTAATCGAAAATGCTTGAAAATATACAACAAAAACGTGCGAATATTAATTAACACAGCGTTTACGGGAAGATCCAAATACGACCAACGCAATTTTCAATGCCCAGAAAGTGAAAACAGAGTATCACCATAAATAAGGCTAGCAATTCAGCAAAGTTTGTTACCTTATATCTGGTCAAGGCCAATCTTTCAAACGAGCACAATAAATGTGGCAGACGAAGCGGCAATTGTTTGCGTTTACAAACAACATCGGCGTCCGACAGTGAAATTACCTTCAAAGATCAACCTCTCTCTCCCTCTCCATCTGTGCAGCAGTTGGCGCCTTTACTCCAGAAAGATCCATCGGTTCTGAGATAATCTTCGTTTCCAC